>JAGFMF010011412.1:4640725-4748169 GCA_019455555.1 Galemys pyrenaicus
CTCTTCTCTGCAGGAATCTCTTTTTCCTCCTCAGCTCCACCCACTTAGGGTGGAACCAGGATTTTGGGAACTTCCCCTTTTCCTGGGACCACCCTGTTACATTACCAATTACAAATAGTGCTGCAATAAATATAGGAATACAGGTGCTCTTTTGGATCAGTGTTTTTGTGTCTTTTGGATAGATTCCTAGGAGCGGGATTGCCGATCATATGGTAGTTCCATTTCTAGTAGACTGAGGAACCTCCATACAGCCTTCCATAGTGGTTGGATTAACTTGCATTCCCACCAGCAGTGTACTAGGGCTCCTTTCAATGGGACAAAGATAGCTTATTCAATAAATGGTGCTGGCAAAACTGGTCCACCATATGTAAAAAATTGAAACTGGACCACTATCTCACACCATGTACGAAAATCAACTCAAAATAGATAAAAAGACCGAAATGTAAGACCCGAAACTATAAAGTATGTAGAGGAAAACATAGGTAAAACACTGCAAGACATACATCTCAACAGTGCCTTCGAGGTGGCAGTCCCCAAAGCAATAAAAATGAGAGAGAAGATAAACAGGTGGGACTACATCAAGATAAAAAGCTTCTGTACAGCAAAAGGAAACATTAAACAGAAAAAAAAAGAAACCCCACTGAATGGGAAAAAATCTTTGCACTCCACACAACAGACAAGGGTCTGATCACAAAGATATACAAAGAACTCCTAAGACTCAGAAAAATAAAGTAAAAAATCCAATCAAAAACAATAATAATAATAATAACAATAAAGACACAAAAACCAAAAATAAAAAAACAAGGACAAATTGGGGACACTTGGTGCGGAGGGAAGGGGGAGGGTTGAGGGAAGACAGGAGCATGGGGGACTGAGGTGATGGTGCACTGGTGATATGGTGATGGGGAATACATGGGGATTACAACTGATGTCAAATATATATAAATTTTTTTAAAAGTTAATAAATAAACAAGAAATGCAAAAAAAAAATGGGCAGAACTTGAAAGACACTTCTCTAAGGAGGATATACACATGGCCAACAAGTACATGAGAAAATGCTCAATATCCCTCATAATCAGGGAAATGCAAATGAAGACCACAATGAGGCACCACCTTACACCCATAAGAATGGCACACATCAAAAAAACCAACAACCACAAATGCTGGTGAGGATTTGGGGCTTCTTTTTTAACTCATTACACTGCTTAATGATGACAAGAATTTCTTAGAGACTCTGGACTCTCCAACAGGTTCTTTTGCATCACAGTACCTCTCAGCAGCCACCCATCACAGTCATAAGGAGCAGAAACCTTGCTCCCTGCAGGCAGGTGGCTTCTGAAGACAGGGGTTTTGAGGGGCTGAGGTGGTTTTGAAATTTTGCTCCCATATTCTAAGCTTTGAATTGCCATTGATTTAATCAGTTTCTCTGTGTCCTTCTGCACTGCCTTTGTCTCCTGAGTGATGACTTGATTAAAAATCTTATCTACTTATTGGTGTCATTCTAGCACAAAGGGTCATTTGGGGACTTTGCAGAAACGTCAGGGCTGTTGCCTGGATTGTAAAATGTGTGGAAGTCAAAAGCATTAAAAACTGCTCTCTGGAACTTTGCTCTCTACTAAATCAAATAACATGTTGATTTCTCTATCACCTTGTTGTGAGGTTTTGGTCATTCTGGGGGAAGTCAGTACTTTGAAACTATCTTGAAAAGTGTGCATCTTCTTTCCAAATAATGTGATTATGCACTTAGTTGTGTGCATTATTTGAAAGACAGAAACCAGCTCTGGCCAATATAAACAAGGAAGGAGGAGACAGGTTAGCTTATGGAATTGAGTAAGAGATAAGCAGCCTTGATAAGAGCAAGGCAGTAGTCCAAACAGCCCCAGGGGCTCAGCAGCTGGAGTTTGGGGGTCTTCTTCTTGACTCAGATCCAACAGGCCTAGAGTCCCTACTTGCCCCAAATATCAAAATCCTAGGGGAAAGAAGTTAATTGACCTAGCTGGAATTGTCAGTTGGCTAGGCCACTATGCAGGAGGCTCACGGGGTTCACTTTATGTAGCAGGAGGTCATTCTCAGGGATGGAGAAAATACGAGGCTGAAATGTCTCATATCTAAATATTGCATGGAATTTCAAGATATTTGTGGTTTTACTGCTTTGGAGGAAGATAGAACTAATTTGGGTAGAATTCATAGAACCTCAGAACATTAGAAAGGAAGGAACCTTAGGTAACAGTTATATTGTTTTGTTGCATGTATACTTTGTGCCAGGCATTAGTCTATACACTGTACACATGCCATCTCCTCTTATTTTTATAATAATTCAATAAGACTAATTATATTGCGTAGTATTCTGCAGACGAAGCTAAAACATTCAGCTTAGATAAATATAGTTTGGAATCCCCTAAGCTTCTCATAACTGGACCTCGCAACTTATTATAGTCGGGGAAGAATCTCCTTCTGAGTTCTTAGAGGTAAAAATTTTATTTCTGGCTCATCTAAATAGGTCAGAGGTAAAGTGCAGGATGATATACTGTCTATACCAAAAATGGATTTGGGGGCAGGCAAATCCCTCTTCCTGGACATTTTCTTAAACCATTTTCTGTCAACCAGGATTTGGTAGAAGTTTGCACAAAGAAAGGCTATATTTAGCAGACCCTTTTTAATAAAGGGAAAATGTTAAGTCTTCCATATTCAGCCTCTTGTGTCACCAGCGGCATGGACTCCCTCTGCCCGCCCACCACCTCCTGCCGCCCATCCCTGTGGCCTGACACTTGTTTCCCATCACCACCTGGCTCACCCACAACTGTTCCGTTTCTGGGCCTCTCATCCACCCACTCTTGCTATGTTCTTCTGTCACACCACCCAAAACACATGCAGATTCCCCTCCCCACGATCGCCCTGCACGCCTCCTTTCCATAGGAAGCCCGTTCTCTCACCCTGCCCTCCACTCCCTGCTGTTTGAAACTGCCTTCTTTGGCTCACCTGTCCTTGCTTGCTGATGCTGCTACATCACACCCCCTTAGCTTTACCCAGGCAACTCTCTCAGAGTTGTGCTGTCATGGTTGGGTGGTTGTGCTCACTGAGACTTCAGGGTACATCAAGAAGACCAGATAGGACATTTCTGTCAATGAAGTGTTTTCCCTTACTCAGATCTTATTTTTTCAACTTAAGTGTCTATAGGAAGATTGTAGAAATTCCTAGAGAGCAGCAGGAAGCATCTCAGGTGTATCTTTGGCTCATAGGTACTCATAGGAACTCATCCTGGATTGCCTGTCTCATGTCAGCCATGCAGCCTGGCTTTGAGAGGAGAGACTTGCCTGAGATCAGTGATAATCATGCTTTTCTGCTTTAAAAAGGTACATCACTAACACGACCACCTGGTTTGCTGTGAACTCATTCAAGATTGATCTACTTTTCTCTAGGTAGAAAATAGTCTCGTCACTTTAATTGATTCATGGTGAGTTCTGCTCAACAAGAAGCAGGTTCATTATTTCTTCATCCTGAGGTGGTTGTCTCCTTCTCTAAGCCTCTTCCTGCCAATCAGAGAAATCCTCACTGATAGCACAAATCTAATCCTAGAAGTGGCTATGAAGTTAGTGACAATGGACTTGAGACCTAACAATGTCAGGGTGACCTCACGTTCCCCACGGCCCTAGCAGCTGGGCTGAGCAAGTTTTCTTAGGCCCAAAGTCTCACAATATTGGAAATTTGATATACCGTCTGGAACCGATATAGGTAGGAGTCGGCAAAACACTCATTTCCAAATATCCTCACGAATAAACAAACGAACAATGAGTAAAATCAAATATCCTAGCTTGCTAGAAGTTATATTAAAATCACAGCTGTTTTCACTGCGACAGCCAGGAAGAAAGCAATAAGGACCTGACTGTGACCCAGCAGCCTCCCTCCAGTGTACACAGCCGAAAGAAATGAAGTCGGTGTCTCAGAGAGCTGTGTGCTCTTGCAGAGATAGGTGTGTTTGCAACAGAACATTATCCACCCTTAAAAAAGAAAAAAGAGGAAATCCTGTCATTCATGACAACAGGGATGATGCTGAAGACCTGCCAAATGAAATAAGCCAAAGACAGATGAACAAGTACTGCGACTTACAGTGGTGTGTAAACCTTTCACACGCATACACATAGGGGGTGGAAATGGTGGTAACCAAGGAGGCTGGGGGAGAGTTTCGTCAGGGGGATATGTTTTAGCTAGGATGATAAATCAGCTCTGGAAACTTGGCGTCCAGCTGTGATTGGCTCATCCTATTACACTGTCCGCGTGACATTTCCCGAATGAGTAGTTTATGTGTTCTTATTACAAACCCAAAGGCGTCACCCTCTGAGGTGATGGCTTGGTTAATTAGCCTGGCTGTGGTAACACTTCACGTTCATGTGTATATCAAATCATCAAATTGAACACATCAGATATATACCATATTAAATGATCAACTAGAACTCAGTAAAGCTGGGTAGTGAAGGTTGGGAGGGGGCGGGCATTTTAGTTTGATTTCTGGTGAGTAGCAGTCTTATTAATTTATGTGCGATTATTAGATGTCTTATACACAATAAATCTTTCCTTCCAAGAGCAAGAGTAGAATGGCAAATGTTTGAAAAACACTATCTCTGCAGCCCCGTCCCTGCTGGTGTCCTGGGCTAGCCCTAATCAGACTGACCGTGCATTACTCCTGGCAGCAGTAAGATTGGAAGGTCTCGGTAGACCTTACTAGGTTCTGAGTCTAAGCTCCCACACCTTGTTCAAGGGTCAGGGATGAGCCTCCCTGGGATTCTTCACATTGGCAGAAACATACACCATACTATGAGCTCCATTCATTACAAACACGCCAGCCAGTTGATTGTTTTTCCCCAATATCCCCACTCTTATTTGGTTCAGTAGGTATAAGGGAAAGAATTGTCATAAAAACATGTAGCTCTTCTGGGCTCGCCTCTGTCAATTACATGGATAATGTACAACGTAAAAGGGAAGGAGTCTCTGTTTCTCTGTTACCACCTTGCCATAACCAGGAAGTCATATCCGCTCTCCTAATAGTCCCTTCTGGACCCATGAAGTGATCTCTCTAGTAAATTGGTTTTGAAACTGGGTCATATCCAGGCCTGTACTTCATTTATACCACCTAATGAAAAAATGAGGTCCATCTGTACACAACTTAATGTAGTGTAGTCAGAGAGAGTAGTGAGGTCGTTACACATCCTCACTCTGAGCTGGGGGTGATTGGTGAGTGTGGGAATCAATATCCCGACAGTCTGGGATCTTGTGATCTCTGGGGCGCCAATCCCATCTCACTAGCTCACCTACGATACTTCCAGGCAATGGAGTCATCCACAACTGTGCTTGATCCAGACAATACCAGGTAGGTTAAGAGATATCTATCTAGATGAATCTGAATGGAGACAACTGGGGATAGGGGGAGGCCGGGGGACTGCATTCTACCAGTCACCTTTGGGTCTGGACAGGGAGTCATGGAGAGACTTTGGGGAGAAGGAGTATTTCAGAAACCTCAGAATTGCAAGTGCAGTGACTGGCCTGAGTCCCTCAATGATCAGTCTGAAATGTCTAGAAAAAAGAGATTGTCTTTTCCCTTTTAAAAATACAAGTGCATTGGGAGCTGAATAGTACCTGACAGAAGGCAGCCTTCAGGGACAAGCACACACAGGGAAGACATCTTGTGCTGGACAAGCAGTTACTATGAAAGGACATTTTAGCTCCTTGCCTAGAAATACTTTAAGTACTAAAATCCCCTTCCTCTCAAGTTAAAATTCCCTTCTGGAAAAAAAAAAAAAAAAAGAGGAGAGAATCATTAAGGCGTGAAGGAGAAAATGAGGGTGTGTAAGCCAAAATTGAGTTAAAGGGTAGGTACCTCACCACTTTTCTGCAAACTTCCTCCTTCGTTCCTGGGCTTGGAGGCAGAGCTCCTCCTATTGAGTTGGGACATGTTTGTGTGTTTTCTATTTTGTTTTATCACCCACACCATGGGCTCTGAGCCCTGGCTGCCTACCTCACTGCTGTGAATAAGCTTTGGCGGTTTCTGTTCTCAGGTAACATGTTTTTATTTGTTTACTTGCGTTTTCAAGTATTTCATCCTATTCCACAAAAATTAATGGGTGTGGGGGATCAGCTCCCACTCAAAGTGATTTTCACTTTGGGGGAAATCAGAGCTCTCTTCTGTTTCTCTCTATCTGCAGAGGCACCTGCCTTATTCCAGGCTCGTGCAGGAGCTGGGGGTTCTTACAGGGTTTTGAGGACATGTGACATGCTACAATTTGACTTGCCTTGCCTTTGTATTGTCAAAGTCAGAAATTCTCAAACTGGGTAGCCCATCCTGAAAAGACTTTTGATTAGTAATTTTAGATAGAGCTTGAGCTGAAGATTGGTGATGTCATTTGCCAGCTCTGACCCCCAGTCTCAGCCCCATGTTATCCCTAACCTTTCAATTCCTAGAGGAAATGGACACCAGTGGAGCACTGCAGGGGCTCTCAAATGGACTCCATACCAGAGTGCTCAGCCTGGCCGAGATCTGAGTGGGATGACTCTGGTCAGGAGAATGGGGACAGCTTTTATAAAGAAGATAGCAGCTGATCTGGACTCCCCAATTGGGTGGGATTTGGCATATGAAAAATGAGGAGTGAGAGCTCAGACAGCAGGACTAGCAAGAGGAGAGGTGCATAGGGGCGGGGTGGTGTGGTGTGGGGTCCCGTCAGCAGAGCTGGAAAGACCCTGAAAACTAGGGCCATCTTCCTGTTAGTATGCTTAATTTCTTTCTTTCAGCTCTGTAGTATGAAACTTTCCTATGATGGTAAAATAGATATAACAAAATTGCCCATTTTAACCACTTTTCAATATGACAGTCAGTAAATTCTCATTATTGTAGAACCATCAGTCACCCACAGCTCTAGGACTTTTTCATCCTCCCCCAACTGAAACTCTGTCCTGATGAAACATTAACTCCCATTCTTTCTTCCACCAGCTGCAGGTAATTGCTATTGTATGTACTGTTACTATGAACTGACTATTGTAGGTACCACATGTAAGTAAACCATAAAGTATCAACCACTTTGTGACTGACCTATTTTACTTAGTACAATGTCATCAAGGTTCATCCATGTTGTGGCCTGTCTTGGAACTTCCTTACTTATTTATGACTGTGTAATATTCCATTATATGGATAGATCACATTGTGTTTATACATTCATCCATCCATGAATACCTGGGTTGCTCTACTTTCTGGCTGTTGTGAACATAGGTGTGCAAATATCTCAGTTCCTGACTTCACTTCATTTGGGTGCATACCCATAAGTAGAATTGCTGGATCACATATTTAATTGGTATACCATTTTCATGATGAAAAACTTTGAACACAAATAAAAATAGAGAGAATAGTACCATGAACACCCATTTCCTTACCTCTCAGATTCAAAGCAAAAGTCTCAAACTGACTGGCCCTAGAAAACTGTTTGATTTGACATACTACATATAGTTTGAGATTGAGAGATGAGGATCAAGTTCTGGCCTTTATCTCTTAATCCCATATCATATACAAATGCCTGATATTTATTTCCTTGAAAGAAAATTTATGTTCCTGTACTTATGAGAGAACAGAGGAGAACCCATAATTCAAATCTAATCAGTCCTAACTTTTTATCATATTTATTTCATCTTTCTGTCATCTTATCTGTTATCAAAAATGTTTGATTTTTAGTGGACAACTTCAATAGAAATTGATGACTGCATGAGCCTAAGAACTTCATCATACTTGTATATCAATAATGCCAGCATCACATTCAACAAAATGAATAATCATTCTCTAACATCACCTACATCTGGTTCATATTCTCATGTCCACAGTTGTCTCCTGAAAATATCTTTTGTGATTGGATTTCCTTTTCCAGATTAGAATCCAGTAACCAATGATTGATTGATAGAGAGATAGAGAGAAAGATAGATGAAAGAGACAGATGTTCCATATCTGTATCGAGCAGATATAATTTTTTGAGTAGAGAGATTTTGAGTAGGGAGAGGGATGATCAAAGGTGAAAGCTACATAGTGGACAGCAGTACTTTCTTGGCCCTTTGGGGTTGTAATCTAACACATGGGAGTGGACTTAAGAAAGAGACTGAAGAGTGAATTCCCTGCTCCTGAGCACACCAGACATGCGCTCCAATGGGGCTTACGGCTCGTATGTACTCTTGCCAAACCTTCAACCTGTCTGAAAAAGAGACTTGCGGGGAGTCATTAGCAAACTCCCAGAAGTTCTGCATATACCATCGCCAAGGCCTGCTGTTTAAGGCAACAGATCACCAGTTCCAGCAATTTAGCCTGTGCATTTGTGCTACATAGTGGAGTCAGAGCTTAGTTCTAACTCTGTCTCACCCTCTTCATGTAAACCCTCCCACCTTGTGATGGAGGACCTACCAAACAGCTGGTATCCCCCAGGAGTAAGGTCCCTGAGACAAAAATATCAGCAATGTCCTGCAAAGACTGCCCTCATGCTCTCAAGAAGACCTTACTTTTCTTCCTTCTGGTTTCATTCCAGATCACATACACGCTTTTCTCTTTGGGGGCTGTGTTTGGGTTTGGAGAAGGCGAACTACATAAATGAATTTCAGGTATGTGACATTCCATGGGATGGAATTAATACAAAGATATACTTTTCACCTGAACTTAGGAAGAATATATTGGCTTAGATTTTTTTTTCTTTTCTTTTTAAACAAGGAGATGGCTTAATTTGAGGAGTTTGCACTCTCTAATTTATGTTCTTTTTACCTCCTAAAAACTGGACACATTGAAAGAAATGCTTCTCCTTGTCTCAATATATCACCAGCCAGTTCTGTTATATTACCCCTTTCTGTCTTGCAGTTGCAGTTCTAAGGCATTTAAGGGGAGATTTATGGCAATTTAGTCATGGATTCTCCCACTAGAAGCCATAGCACTTTCTGAACTGGCAGGAGGCCCTGGGAAGATTGGACAGGAAGCCTCATTCCAGGATGGCTGGTCCTCAGCCTGTTTCCGGTCCTGGTACATTTCTTCAAACTTCTAAGGATGAACACAGATTGAGGATGAACACTATAAGGAATCAGGATGTGATGGCAATAAGTTTTGGACAAAAGTGTTTGCTTCAGGCATTCCCCATCTCCCCTTCACCCCCCAACACACACACATGTCCTAGTTATGTGGACCTGTTATAAAGTAGAGGCCTTCCTGTCTACCAGGAGAGGTGACCTGGTGTGACTCTGGATTCAGATATGGTTTGAGTCTCAGTTCTTCTTCTTACTGGATATATGACCTTGAGCAAAATAACATTTTTCTGAACCTCAGTTTCTTGCTCAGTAATTATATTTAACTTCAGGATTATCAGATTCCTCACCCTCCATAGTGTCTGATGATTAAAGCCAAGTCAAGCAGAATAACACAGTCTACGACACCCCCATCCCATGGAAACCATCCGCAACGCGACTATTCTTTTCACTAACACCAGTGTCGATATAGATCTACGGTATTTTGAGCACATTCTGTCGTTTTCCATTTTCTTCTATGTTTGGTTCGTTTACATATTTTCAGATTCTAAGACACAGATAAAGCAAATTACATAAATGGTTATATATATACATATATATGTATTTCTCGTTATCCATAGCTCACCCTAATCCTCCTTCGCTTCTCTGAATTTCCTTCAGTGTGTTACCCCGGTTAACTTCTTGTTCTATATTTTAAATCTGTGCTCCCCACAAATTTTGTTCCCACCTGTGACACCTTTGACTTTTATCTTCAGTCTTCTCTCTGTCTACCTACAATCCCCTGCTGCTCCTGAACAGCAGAAGTGCTCCCCTCACTCTCTCCCTGTTGCCTAAGAAGCCCCCACCACCATCAACTCATTTATAGCCAATAATTCTGATTCTGACTCCTTGGTTAGGTTTCAAAAAAATCTACAGATATATTCCAGAAGAATCTACAGAAGGAATTCCACAGACGTATGGAACACTTATTAAGAATTTTACCATGCATAATGTGAAACAGCTTCCTCAGGTTCATCGTTCTGATCCTTGTAACAACTCAGAGTATGGGTTGGTTTGTTCTTTGCATTTTAGGATAAGGAAGTGGAAGCCCAGACACATTCAGAGGTGTCCCCAAGACCTCTGTCAGTTTGTGGGGTTACCAGAGGCAACTCATGACTTCTAGTTCAGTGCTCGGTCCACAATGTTCCACCCCCTACCTTAGTAAGCAGCCAGCCAGCCCTTCGAGTGTACTCCACTTGTTTATACATATATGGCTTTCTACAGCCAGGGAATGGGAGAAAAGATGGGGGTGGGGGTTGGAGACCGGTTGGAACCAGAGAGCTATAATTAATTCTTCCTCCCACACAAACCACCGAAATACCACACATAATAAACAGCATCACCCACAAAATGCCATGATTACACAGCATTGCTTCATATTTGGGAGGAAAGGGGGTGGTGCTAATTAACAGGTGGAGCTGGAATATTTACAACATGCTATTACTGGTAATACAATTATCTTCATTCTCCTATTCATAATGGAGCTTCAGGAATCCCCCAGCTCTGCTTCTGACGGTCCTGCATATCACTCCAGGTTGTTTCCAGTCTTTTGGGGGGGGTCTCATCTCTGGGAAGTTAGTTGCCCAAAGAAGAAGACAGAGAATCTTTTTCAAAAACTCAGAATAGACAAAGACCTCACTGACACCTCACTCCTACCCCACCACTCTCCAGCCAGTTTTCCTCATTTAGTTAGTTGCTCTCCCAACATGGAAGTCCCTGATCCTGCTGCCTTAGGAGTGTCAAGGGTCCTGAGACCCAGAATGACCCACAAGGCCCAGCCAGTCCCAGCCTCTCCTGTGACAGTAGAAAATCGAGCCTCAGAAAGGCAAGGTCACAGAGCTAGGGTCTTTAAAGCTTCAACCAACTCTCAGTCCGCAGTCTGCCTTCCTTTTCTTTCCATCAGAACAGCCCCTGTTCAAAGACAAGAGGCCACTCTCAATGAGACCTTGAAAGCAAAAGTGGGGCAAGGCTCAGGACACAAAATATTTTTTTAACACAGAGAGGTAGCCGTGACCACTTAACAGTCTCTTAGAAGTCCATGTGATGTCAAGAGAAAGATCACAAAGAAGGTCACTCTTGCAGAGTGAAAATGAGAGATAAAGTGATGAGGAGCTAGAAAAAGGGCACTTCAGTGGTCACTGCAATTTAGGTGTAGTTCAAATCCTTCCATCAGTTCTGATGTTCTAATGGCTAAGACATTCACCATTGTTGTCATTCAGGGAAGAAAAGAAGAGCACCAAAGGGACAAAATGTCATAAGAATGGAACTTAATTTTTCTGTCCCATGAACCTCATTGACTAGGATGACAGAGAATATGGGAGGTATCGCTGTGACCACACATCACCCCGAGAACATCATGTGTCAGCTTACCTTCATTGAAGGTTGAAGGTTGTAGGACAGATGAACTTCAATTGATGCTTAGAGTAATGGGAGCATGAAATTTTTCTCTTCAAAATCATAGTGATTAACTGTTTCTTTTCCCTAAAAATAGCACAGGGAGAAATAAAATTTGATGTAAGCATGACCTTGGGAGATCAGAAAAGGTGCCTTTCCCCAGTGATTTTTGGACTGCCTTGAACATGACACTTAAAGCACCATGAAGACCCTTCTGGCGGGAAGGTCAGGCCAGCAGTAACAGCACTTCCCTGAGCCTGGTACCTCTGCAAGCCCCCAGATTCACTGAAAGCCCAGTGGGCACATCTGCACCTGGGCTGGAGTTAGGAGCCCCAGCTTCTAGTTCAGGCTGGGTCACTAGGTGCCTATGGATGTGGGCAAGTGATTTAGCCACTGTGCCAATTTCTGCCTGAAAACGGATGATCTCTAGCGAATCATTTGGAGTTTGAGCACCTTGACAAATCCTTCCATGAGAAATTACATTCTGACGCTTCGTGCAAAGCCAGATGCGTTCTTCTACCTGTGTTGCTGCCTGCGGCTGCCCTGGACAAGTGGGGACTCAAGGCAGCAGGGGGAAGGGGAGAGGAGAGCCCTAACTCTGGCTGTAAGAGCTGACCCCCACTGATCTCCAGGGTCAAGAGACTGCTATGGCGTCAGGGGAATGGGGGAGGTTTCTGTGTACAGTGGGCTTTCCAAGGTGTTAGGGGCTCAGTAAGGAGGTCTGGATTCAGGGTGACATTAAAACCCTCAATTTTAAGATATTTGAGACTTTAACAGCCTGGAACATTGTGGCAGCACTTGGAGTCTAACCTGAGGAGTAAATTTAAGTGCTATATCCATTTTTAAAAGGCACAGCCCTCTTGACATCTGTTGCTTCAGAAAACTCTTTGCCATATAGATACACAGAGGATGTAGGTCTACACCCTCACATCTATACAGCAAATCCCAGGGTTGCTCTGATGCTTGGGGAGCAGCAGGGACCTGTTCCTCTGTCTTGGAGCCTGGGATCACCCTGGGGTGTGCAGGAGTGAATTCCCTCAACCTATTCTGATCCACCATCTCCTCCCCATCATGTGCTCCTGTCTCCCCACCCCTCTTCCCCACCATAGTGGGGTTTCATTTGTCTCCAAGCCTTGCTGCCCCAGACACCCGTGTGATGTTTTTACTGGACCATCTGCAAAAGCACATGGGAGGCCAATTAGACTGTTAGACCTGGAGCAGAAACAATGATTTGCTAGACTGACTTGATGGAGAAGCCGGTGCTTTCCAGAAGCAGCAGGAGGTGTACTGCAGAGCAGGCTGAGTCCTGCCGGCCTCTGTGCAAGCCACCAGAGCCGGCTGTAGCTGCTGGCCTCCCTCCCGGGGTCCAGATGACGACTCGGGAAGCTGAACTGACTTTCCGAAGTTGCAAAGCAGGACTGTAACTACCACTAGTCATTGTGGAAGCTCCTTCCATGTTCTCAGAGAAGGGGCAGGGAGGAAAGAGCGCTGCAGAGGACCTTTTCCTTGGGAGGAGAGTCCCCCCAACTTAGAAAGTGTCAGCTGTGTTCAGTGTGTTCTAGGTCTGTGGGCAGTAGCCATTCGGCACTGTCTTCATTCTCTCCTTTTCTTTTTTGGACAGGTTTCACATCGAAGCAAATTCTGACCAGGTTTCTCTCTCCGCAGTCCTGACTTCCCTCCCACTTTCTCTTATTTTCTCCTCTTCGGGTGCTTTCATGAATCCCCATCAAGCCTTGATCTCAAAGTCAGTGCAGGCCAGTTGACAGAGCTTCCTCCTTATCCCTGGCTTTTGGCTGCCGCTGACTCACTGGGTTCCTGGAACTCAGCCTGCACCTGATGGGAAGCCTCCCTCACTTGCTGGCTAGAATAAGCAGGTGACATGGGGAGTAGGTGACAGGGGAACCCAGCTGATGTATCAGTTAATACAAGGTCAACAAACACTCAGTTCACGGTAAGGAAATATTTCCTCCAATCACAGAAGTCCCAGGAAGGCAACTTATCCTTAGCTGGATTTGCCAAACACCCCTGGCCTCTGCCCAGGAAATTAGCTTCCCATTTGTTTTCTAGGATGAGTCTTTGCACTTTCCTGGAAGATGGTTTACAGGTGTTGTTCTGTTAGCCTGTTTTGCTTGCACGTTGAATTACATTAAAGGGAGAATAGGATGACTTTCAGACTAGATCATCCACGGCCTTGCTTCTTCTCCAGAAATCCTTTTCTTCCTGCTGCTGGCCCCAGGGACTTTCTGTTTTACTTTCCATTTTAAAGTTATGTCTTACTTTGGGATTTGGGAATTTCACTGTCCCATTATATTTGAAAATATGTGCACAGATAGCCTCTCTTTGAAAAGAAATTATAATGGGCAAAAAGAAAGTATACATATTCAGGAACTTTAAATCTGTCTTCCATGAACTGGTTCTGGGAACACAAAGATGAATGTGATAGCTCTTCCCCTGGTGTCCATGGTCAAGTGGATGCAACAGGCACAGGTGCATGACAACATGACTTTACAAGTGCTAAAGTGATTGTCACCTCCTCCCAGGAATACACTGGGGGTTCTACAATTTCAGACCAAGCTTGGTAGAGTTCACTACTTATGTTTTCCGTCTTTCCTGCATCTATTCACCAGATAACAAGAACAAAAATTAGGTCCAGGTTAACCAAGACTGAGTTTTAGAAGTACAGCACAGAGAAGTTTCTATGTCCTATACCTCGCCTTTCTCAATTTCCTTTACCCTCAGCTCCCAGAAGCCCTTGCCCCTGGCTTATTCACCAAACACACCTGCACTTTTCTGCCTTATCCTGCTGCTTCAGCTGTGCCCTGAGACCTCATGTTCCCTTCGCTTGGATCCCTTTTGTTCCCCCTTTCCCAAGATGGTTTCGTTGCCCCTAGACCTCCTTTCTCCACTTCTGTGTTCCAGCCTGGGAATACACCCACCCATTCCCAGAATAGTGCCTTTTCCCCAGACTCTAGTTTAAGGCAGCTGGCAGCTTTACATTGGAGGTAAACATTCGTGCAATTCTGAGAAAAGATGTTTAAGTTCTCTTGTAAAGCGAGGACATCCCCAAAACCCTCACAAAGAAGGCTGTAGGCAGGTCTCCTTGGAGGTCTAGGGTGTGATCAAGGAGGGCTTCAGGAGGAAGGAGACTTTGAGCTGGGCCTTGAGGTTCAAGTAGCAGAGCAGGGAGGGTATTATAAGCACAGACTGGCTGGCAGGACTGCTGGGATGCTGGGATGCTGCAATGCTGCCTCAGCCTCTCTTCCCTGCTCTGATGGAGGTGGCCATCTTTCCCAATGTCCCAATTTTCTTCTCTTATTCTCCACATAATCTTATCTCAAAATCTGAGGACTTCTCCTTCTACAAGTCCCTCCAGGAAACTCCACTCGGGGTGATGAGAGTTTGAGCCAGTGACCATTCACAATCCAAGCCTCAAATGGCAAACTGATTACCTCCCACTCCAAGGTCCAATCTTTGGCCCCATCCAGGGCCAAAGAATAATTCCCCAAAAGTCTAAGACATGACTGTCATATGAACTAGAGTGAGCATGTTCCAAAATTTATTCAACTCATTCATGAATGAAGGAAATGGTCAGATGGTAAAATTGGTTCCAAGCCCATTAAAGAGCAGACATTTTATGTGTCATCAAGAAAGACATTTAAAATATATTAGAATAAGAAATAAGATTTCACTGGTTCATGTGCTGCAAGGCAATAAACAGCAAGCACTAGGATCCTCTTCTCTCCAGGCCAAAAGCCATTTGTGTCTCTACAAGACAGTATGTATTTGCATTCCTGTTAGATCGAATCTTATTTTTTTAATGACTTTTGACTTATGTATTTATTTTATTGTATAGAAGACCTGGGGTGTAGGTCAAAGGTGAGGAGGTGGTTGAGAGTGGCACAGTGGGGCAAGACAAGAGAGATCTGCTGTGCCATGTGTGTCAGCTCCCTGGTCGGGGATTGAACTCAGGTGGTTGCGTTGATAGCACTGAGACTTTACTGCTAGGCTACCAGGGAGGCCCTAGATAGAAACTTTTGCTTTTCTCTCAGTTTTCTACCAGTTAACATCAACCCTGGCCATTGTAAATATCTTAATCAATAGAAAACATCAAATCTAACCGAGCTGCATACCCCCAAAGAAACAGAGGTCTCTGGGCAACCAGCTAGATAGTTCCAGCACTATAATCAAAGCAACTACAGCAAATCCTTTGCTTCATTTCCAAGCATTGGACAATTTTTTCTACACCAGGAAAGATGACCTTAGAGATTTCCGAGAAGTAGTTTTGCTCTTTATTGTTTTTATTGATAACAAGAGCAACATTCAGTTGCGTGTCTTCAAGGTGCATAGCACCAAGACACTCACAGGGAAGTAGAAGATTTAGCTCCACCCTCACTAACAGGAGCCCCAAGGAAGGGTTAAAAAGAGGAAAAGCCCAGATAAGGTGTATTATTAAAGTTCTGGGAATAGAGAAATCCATTCTGGAGGAAGGGTGAGAAGGCTTCTGAAGGAAGCGCCGTAAAGCCTGTGGGTTTAGCTAACCTCATTTTCCCCCGTCTGGCGCGTGGGTGTCTGCCTGTCTGCCTGTGGAGGTGTAGGTTCCCTTCTAGCACGTTCTGCAGAGAGCAAGTCAGGGCTCTTCAGCAATCCCTTGCCTCCCCGTGCCTGTCATTCATGCTGCCATTTCACTTGTCATGTTGGGGCTGTTTTGTGGTAGAGATCAAATGCTGCGCCAGTGCCAGGCCTCCATCAGCACAGGATCAAGTGATCTGATGCTTCTGAGCAAAGACAATACGCAGCCAGGGGAGAACAAGAGAGGTGGAAAAGGGGGAGGTAACGGAATGTGGGAGCAGTTGCCTGAAGACAGGTGGACAGATGTGGTGGGAGCTAGACGGACAGACTAGAGGAGACATGTCACAACCTTGGCAAGTTTGGGTCTGTAATTATCTGAGCTCCAACCAGCCTGTTATTATAGGCACTTAGCTCCACCAAGGGGAGGATTGACCAGCAAGGCACTCAAAGGCCCAAGCAGTGACGGTGGCCACCAATCAGCGAGAGCTCTTGGTCATAAACAAAAGGAGAAACAGAAGGGAGAAGCAAGGATACTCAGCTCCCTTTGTTTTTCATTTAACCCCCAAACAGAACTCTGCCAAGTGTTTTTTTATAGCATGGTAGGAAGGCAGGCCCCAAATAGGACAGAGGGGACATGGAAGTTCTTATCCACGTGGCTGGTATAAATTGCATCTGCCCCAGGCTGGTGCTGATTGAAAGGCTGGCCAAAGTTCTCATGCAGATGTACCACCCAGGGTATCCTGGACCACAGAAACCTGACATGAGCTGCATTTATAGTTGTTCATTTTCTAGTTGCCACATTAGGGGGGAAAAAAAGGCCTAAAACCTAACCAGGTGAATTCTGTTTTAATAATATATTTTATTTAATGTGGCATATCAAAAATATGATCATTTCTACATGTCATCAAAATAAACAAAAGGCAATTTACAGCCCTTGGCACTTCACAGCCCATCTCCTGGGTGGTTACTTTCAAGTGCTCAGCAGCCAGAGTGGCCGCCTAGATAGCAGACAGTAGGGTGGAGGTGCCAGGCTCAGGGATAGAAGCTTAGTGGGGACAGGTTTTCTGTTTGGGTGATGAAAAAGTTCTGGAGATGGGGAGGGGGCAGTGGTTGTCCAACCTCATGATGTACTTAAAGCCACTGAAGGCCACACTTCAAAACGGTCAAAATAGTAGGTTTTCACACACACACACACAGAGAGAGAGAGAGAGAGAGAGAGAGAGCTTGGACAGGGACCCAGGCCTGAGTGAGCTTCAATTCTATTACTAACCTCCCACCACCCACAAACCAAAATCTGGAGTCTGGAGACCCTGGCCTCCTTAACTAGGGTGCTCCCCAGAGGTGAGGGCAGCTCCCCCAGAACTTATCAGACCCACTCTCTGCAGGCCTGAACCTGGGTATCTTTCCTAAGGGAGGGGCACATGACTAGAAAGCAGGGTCCCCTCTCCCACTGCTGTGAAAAACACTGTCTCTTTGTCCTGGGGATCGGACTTCCTGTGTCATGAAGCAGCTGTGACAGGCTCCACAGATAGATTTCCATTTTAATGGATGTGTCAGGGCGTCAAAATATCTATGTTGCATTCAATCCTCATTAAAATGGAAGCCTATCGCCAGCGGGTAGAGAGGAGGTATGCTGCATTATTTATTGTTTTTTTATCTGTTTTCCTAAAACTGGGCTGTTCAGGTTCAAATGGCAGATAAAATTGCCACCCACCTCTCTCCACCCTGTCATTTTCCAGCTCACATCTGTTCACTGCACATTGTATGTTAAATGTTACATTACCAGAGTGTCAGAAGCCCTGAGCGATCCCCCTCCGAAATCTGATTTGTCTGGCTTCCTGGAAACTTGTAGAGGTTATTTCTGCTCCCTCCTCTCTCAGCAAGGTCCCTGGCCCCGTTTCTCATCGCTGTGTATTCTATCTCCCTCCACATCTCGTGCCCTGGGAAGGTCCTGCCCTCAGCTGCTGGGCAGATCCTGCCTTTCTTCCTCGTGCCCTGCCTTCTGCCTTGGCTCTGTACCTAACCAAACTTCTGGTCCTTGCCTCCAGATTATTCCAGAGTTAGATGTGAGAGTAAGAGCTCCCGCCATCATCCCTGAGTCCTGAGGACTAACAGGACAGGGGAAGTTCTAAATCAACCCCACATCACTTGGAGATTGACAGCTATGTCTATTAAGATGATTTGTCATCATGCCGATGTCCTTACACAATTACATGCTTACATACTGGGTCAAAGGACCCTGTTTCCATAACTCCTAGAAAGACAGAGATTTGTTGAAATATATGTAATATACAAAAAAATGCTTACTTAATAAAATACTGTATTTTATTTGTATTTTAATTTATATTCAAATTAAAGTAGAGGAGAAGCAGTTCATGTGGTGAGGTAGACATGGGAATATTTTTATAATACTGGACCTGTGAATGTCGTCTGTTAAGATAGAAAACTATGATGAACTTCATATGACTCAAATTCTGAAGCTGAATTTACACATTTCTAGAATTTACACCCACAGGCAGCATGAACTAGAGAGAAAATAGAATTGATAGCCACTTTCTCCAGCAAAGCAGATGAAGTATGCTGACAAGGGGTTGGGGATGGAGGAACCACGAGTCCATCCCCTCCAGGTCCCCTAAGCTAGAGGTCAGCAATCTGTGGCATGTAGGCCTACTTCAGACTTGTCGGTGTCTGTGTCCCCTACTGCACCTTTGTGCCATGACAGCAGAGTTGAGCGCCAGCAACCACAGTGGTTTTGTGGCCTACAAAGCCTAAAGTCTTACTGTGGCCTCTTGGCAAAAACAGCTCTCTGGCCCTGCTCTCGCCTGTAGGCACATCTGTGTCCCTAGCATCCATGGGAACATCTCAGCAATGACGTTTGGGAAATGGTCAACCTGAAGGCTGCCCTGAGATTGATATCTGAACCAAGCAAACCAAATCAAAACCCAGGAAATAGTCCTCCATAGCGTGGAGCAAGAAATATGCAATCTGGTGCATATTTCTAAGATTAGTCTTTGTAGAATTTTTACCACCCTCAGAAATGATGACAGCCCCACTAACAGTTATAACTCATTAGTAGAAAGGATCCCCAACATTTAATGAATGCTGACATTTACTTTGAGTATTTCCCACTTTACTGATGAGGAAAGAGCCACCCATATGGGGACAGTGACTTTTCCACGTCACACAAGCCTGATGCCCAAACCTGCATCATGACCTATCCCTTCCCGAGGAGCCCATCTTTTTGTCAATGTTTGTTGAAAGAGATTTTATCTGGGTTTCACAGACCTGCAGAGTGTTAGGGCTGGATGCTGGTGTTCATCTAGCCCAGCAGATCACAGCCATGACGCACACTTAGGACACACACACTCTTCTGGTGCTACCCCATGAGGTGAGCAGGTCTCGTTTTCAGAAGAGGAACAGAGTGGACACACACAGCACCCAGCAGGAGCCAGGCCTAGGCCTCATGCCTGAGTTTTCTGATTCTGACTCTCATTATTTTTCTAAAAGACCACATCACCGGGTGGTCCACTGATTTGACTTGTTCCGAAGTCACCTAGCCAGTGGTCTGCCCTGCTAGGGCTTGAATGGGGTTGAAATATGGGGATCCCAGTTAGCAATGTCTGATCACCTCCCTCGGGGAGGCTGGCACAGTCCTGAGATCTCCAGAGGATGCAGGGTAGTGGTGACTGGTGACAGCTCTCCAGTCACCCCACACTTACTGAATGTGATGTGCCCAGCACTGTCCCAGAGCAGTGGGTCTCGAACTGGATAGCTCATTCAAACAGAGATGGCTGAGCTCCATCTCTGGAGTTGCCAGTCAGTAGGTCATATGGGAGGTGCAAGGAACAGACAGGTGAAACCAGCTCAGCCTGATTGAACACAGGAAGCTTTGCAGAAGAGGTGGCCTTGGGCAGGCTCAGAAGTTCCAAGAAACTTTATCTGGGTGGAAAGGGGAGGCAGTTTTAAACCCACCATGCAGCAGGGAAAGGATTGGGGCAAGAGAATAGGAGACGGAGGCCAGAGGACCCAGGATGAGTTGGTGTGTTCCCCACTCTTGGGTATGACTGGCATGCAAAGTGAATCTTTGGTCAAGAGACAGGGTGTCAGGAGCAGTGGAGATGCAATTGGAGCATAGACAGGGCCACCTCAGAGAGGACCTGCAGGGGCACAGAAAAGACCTGGGGTTTTGCTATAAAGGTAGTGGGAACCCCTGAAGGATTTTAAGTCATGGAGTAGCAAGATCCATGTGCACTGGAGCAAGATGTAGAGACACCATGCTACCACATATCACTGCCACAGGCAGTGATGAAAAGTCTGGGAGAGGTATGGGATGAAGCCCGCTACAGAGGTGGAGGTGGGGGAGGAAGAGGGGAGAGAGAGAGAAATTTTCTCAACCACGCTGTCTTTGGGACCCTCGCTAACTCCTTTGTAGGCTGTTTTAAAAAAAAATCATAAGCCAACTTAATAAGGTAAACATAGTGAGTATCTCAGGCAGGAAGATCGAATGTTTGATTTGATTTCATTTTGCTATGTGACATTGGGCAGGTTACTTACCCTCTCTGTGCTGCTGTTTCCTCATTGGTAAAATTCAGATGGTAGTGGATTGTTATGAGTATTGTAGGGAAGAATGTAAGTAAAATGTCTCCAGGTTTATCATAAGTGCTTGACACAGATTTGGTACTTCTATTGATTATTTAGTTAGCATTTTCTGCTTTCCACAGAGAGATAGGTTGGTTATTTCTGTCTCATCTCTAGTTTCCATGATTAGCCTGTTTTCTTCGAGAAAAAGAACAACAGTCTCTCCAGGACACAAACATAAGAGCTTGTCCTCTTTGACTGTCTTTGTCTCTCTCTCTTTTTTTTTTTTTTTTTGAAGAAGTAATTTCATGGCTCACGCACTTGAGATTCCATCAGGAAATCAGGGCCTCTCTATCAGGCAGATGATCACCCCCGCTGGGTGCTCATTGGCAAATCACAGCTCTGTTAATTAACACAACGTGGGGTTCAGGCGTTCAACTTCTTTGGAAGGCGCCTTTTCTCACTTGAGATTTGAGTTGTGGCCTCTCTCTTCAGAATCCTGGGGACTCATGGGCCTTGGAACCACCCCTTTATTCTTACTACATTCTGGGGGCCCCTCACTGGTCCCCTCCACACTCACCTGTCTCATGCATCCTCGCTCTGCTGCTTATCCCCGCAACCCCATTGCTTACTTTCTGGAAAATTTCCTCCTCTCTCCCCAGTGTGGAAAGGGCCTCTCATTTCTATTCTGGGCACTTTGCTTGGACTTGGCCTGCCTTCGGCTTCAGCAAGTGCCTGGTCTGTGTAATGAGCCTCTTTGCGCTGCAGCTGACAGCCCCGAGCCGCAGCTTCACTAATGCGGATGCAACAAATTCTCTGGCGCAAACCCCTCCATCTATGCCGTCCCAAGACCTGTCTCCAGCTGGGCCTTTTTTTTTTTTTTTTAACCATTCTCTCTAAGCCCCTTGAGATTATGTCCTTGAGCTTTTTCTTTAAAAAAAAAAAAAAGGTGGGGAGGAGGTTTGTTCTACTTAATCTCCCCACAGTCTGGAGGGATAGTATCCTGGTCTATCACCAGAGACCCTGAAATAGCAGGCTCAGAAAGTGAGGCAACTTGTTAAGCCCTCATAAGGGCCAGGTCCGAACCCAGAACTCCTGACCTCTCTTTCTGATCCTAGCTGTGAAAGAACCTTGAAAAGCTAGCCAGGCTATCCCATGCAATCTTTTGTCACTTGCTACAACCATTCCACTAGAAAGAAACCACCGTGCAATGGTGACGATGGTAAATTTTATGTGGTTCAGTGTGGGTCAACCTTGGAAACATCACCCTGCATCAAACCAGCCAGACATAAAGGACAAATGATTCCACATATGTGTTTATTAAAGTTGTCAAATTCAGAGGTGGAGACGGAAGGTGCTCACCAAGGCCTGCAGGAGGGAAGGATGGGGAATTTGTGTTTCGGGGGACAGAGTTTCACTTGGGGAAGATGTAAATATCCTGGAGGTGGAGGGCGGGGATGAGTGTATGTGAATGCACTTCATGCCACTGAAAAATAGCTAACAGGATGTTTTATGTTGTGTATAAACACAATTAAAAAATGGGGAGGTGCCTTGGAAACATTTTTAAAGTACAAGATGAGCAAGAAATTTTTTAAAAATCCCCTTTACTCAAACTCATTAGTTTGGGGGTATAAAATGTGTTTTATATAACTTGGGTTGTTCACAAAATTATTGTATTTGGTTCAATTGAAAAGTATATCAGGCATTGGAGTCCGTTTGTTCAACACATCAATGGAGCCCATGTGGGGGCATAGGGCTCAGCCCTGAGTAAGACAGTCGGTGCGAGCCTGCTTATTGTATTTAATTTTCAATGGTCTGTACTTTTCTTACAAATAGCTGGACAAGCTGTTGAACTTAAGGAATCTAGCCTCTCTCGCCTCGTGGTCTTGATGGGGGAGTCTCTTTCAGGTTGCCCAGAGGAGGCAGGCCCAGCCTGGTTTGGATGATGGGCTTTCACTGCAGAAATATTGGGGATAAAATTTGGAGGGAAGGCATGTCATAGCAACTGGCTACCCCAAGTCTCAGGGCTCCCAAGACTAGATCCTCGGGGACAGTGACTTTGGTTGGGATTTCATGTTGAGCTTGAAGGTCCTGCTCTTTTTCTCGGCCCCTCACTTCCCTATATCCCAAAGAGGCTCTGACTGAGTCAAATTGTCATTTTTCACTAAGAACCAACGACTCAGCGAGGTGTCCCTGTAAGGAACGTCTGAAGCACAATTAATGAGTTCATGAACGCAGAGTCCTTAGAATGCGCTCTGCCGAATCTACGCTGTTGTTGCTATGAGGAGGCAGCGTGTCAGCCCCCAAGAGGATCGTGGGGCCAGCAGGGCCAGGTGTAGAATCTGACAGAGACCTGAATGCTGAGTCAGCCTCCCTCAAATCTCAGGGGTCCACCAGGCAGTTCTCAATGTGTTCTGGGCTTGAGATTGAGGCAGGAGTCAGGCAGCAGGATCTTCTCTGACGCTTCTGTTTTCAAACCTTGGGCCCAGGAGACTTGCAGCAGTGTAAGTTGGTTGACAACAAAATTCATGCTGTTTATGGACAAGAAAAACTTTCATTTAACTAGCACATTTACATTCTGGGAAATATTAGGTTTTATTTTATCTAAGCCATTTGCTAGGAAGTATTTGAACAGGCTCAGATTAGGAAATGGAAGGAATGTGCTCTCACAGCAAACAAAGCATCGAGGGGAAGTGGAAGTAGAGCTCCCAAGGCCCAGGCGCAGTTGCCTTCTGAAACCACCTCATATGTGTCATGCTTACACCCCTCTATGCCTCCCACTCTGAGGGAGGCCTTGTTCTGAAGACCATTTCTCAGGGGGGAAAACTGAGGCTTAGGAATGGCTCAGTCACCTGACTGGTAAGACCCAATCTCAAACCTAGGCTCCCAACTCCAGATGCTTCCAAGTCTCAAGGTTACTTTAGTTTTAGCTAAAAGGCCTCACTGTAACTGGGGACGCCTTTGCTTTCTTTTATTTATTTATTTGTTTGTTTGACATCAAGTGTGATCCCCATGGATTTCCCACCACCATTTCACCAGTGCACCAGCACCTCAGTCCCTTGTGCTCTTTCTGCCCTCAAGCCATTCCCTCTCCCCTCCTCACAAAGTGTTTCAGATTTGTTCTTGTCTTTTTGTTGTGGGTTTTTTTCTATTATTATTATTATTCTTTTCCTTGGTCGCTTATTTAGTTTCCTTATATTCTTCCTAGGGGTGAAACCATCTGGTATTTTTCTTTTGCCTTCTGACTTATTTTGCTGAGCATAATCCCTTCTAACTCCATCCATGTTTCTATGAATGATTCTAGTTTATCTTTTTTTGATTGCTGAATAGTATTCCATTGTGTATATGTACCACATCTTCTTGATCTAACCATCTATTTTTGGACATTTAGGTTGTTTCCAGGTCTCACCTGGAATAAATAGTAAATAGTGCTGCAATAAACATAGGGGTGCAGGTATTCTTTTGAATCAGTGTTTTTGTGTCCTTTGGGTATATTCCTAGGATTGGGATTGCTGGATCATAGGGAGTTGCATTTTTAGCAGTTTGAGGAACCTCCATACTGCTTTCCATAATGGTTGGACTAGCTTCCATTTCTTAAGATCGTTAAAAGAACACTCAGCTTCACTGTGTCACAGGGAAGGCGGATGACAGCACTGGACTGCCATGTCTTTGTGATCTTTCATGTCACAAACAGCCAGACTTTCAGCTGAGATTTCTGGATCACTCTATGTGCTAAGCACAGTCCCAAGTTCGAGAGGTCTCTGCCCCAGACTCTGTCTGACATTCAGGATATACAGCGGATGCATTCTTGGGAGCATATGTGCATTTATAAAATTTCTACTCATCTGTAGAAAAATGATTTCACATCACATGATTTGTTCCTCGATCACAAGTCCATAAATCTGTCATTGTCCCAACTTAGGTTGAAGCTTCTCTCAGAGGTTCTTGTGTAAGTTCCAATACTTGGGAGAAGCCTATGAAAGACTGCCCAGTACTCCAGGGGCTTCAGTCTCTAGATTTTTAAGAACGAAGTACAGAAAATGAAACTCCTACCAGAATATAATGTCAGTCATGGGCAGAGGACACAATAGCCTGTTCTTTGCCAACCCTGCTTCCTGTTGCCTGGCGTTCTCGAGTCATGGAAGTGAAGTGAAGTGAAGCCCTAGAGAGTGTTTGCTTCAGAGGCTGTTGAGGAGACCTTTGCTTCCTGGGTTGTGAAAACCAAACGTCTCCACCGAGGGAAGACTACTGGGTGCTCCAAAAGCTACTGAACTCCCCTCCCCACTCCTGCAGTTCCTCAGCCCAAGGACCAGCATTAGTTTCTGTGCCTGTATTTCCATCATGTCTGGGATATTTTCCTCTTTGATTATAAAATCCACACATGCTTGTTGTTGAGAACTTGGAAATTACAGAAAAGGATAAAGAAGACCATAAAAATTGCCTGTAATTCTCTTCCCACACTATTCATCTTTGGGTATATTTTCTTTTGGTCTTTTTTTTCCCTTGCTTATTATTACCATCATTAGTATTTATGATCATCATTATTATAAATTTGGGACCAGACAGAATATATAATTTCATATCTTGCTTTTTTCAACATCATTTAATTTCTTGAAAAACATCATTTTTATGCCTGCATAATAGCCTATAATGTGACTGTACCATAATTTATTTAACTATTTCCCAATTATCAGAATAGTTTAGGTTGTTTTCAGTTTTCACAGTGGGGTTTTTCATGTCTGCAATGCATTTCTTACATAGAAGGATATTATTGGTCAACTTATAACATTTGGAAATTAATATTTCACTAGAGAGTATTTGCAAATGACTTTTATTTCTCAAACTAATTTACTATATAGAAATATGGCAATTTTCTAGCCTTCATCTCTATCTGGCTATCTATTCCCACATACCCACAAACATACTAAGCTACTTTAAATTTATATTTATATACCCAGTAATGACATCTCCTTAACACAAACATTCTTTACCTTTGAGAAGTGATCCCTACAGGGCACTAAAAGTTGGGGAAATTATATGTGTTTCTAACAATTTATTTTGGTACAAATCAAGGGAAATTGATCATTCATGTGTCATAAGGTGAGCGTATCTTCTAACTGGGAATTCGTAGACTTTCCAAAGGGAAACAGAGTGTTCTCAAATGGTAAATCATTTAGGTGGCCACAGAACAGAGTGTATGAATAGAACCAAGAAAAGAGATTGTGCTGGCCAAGACAGTCAGGCAGGAAGGAGCCTGAGTCACGCCTTCCACATGGACTTGACAGTGGGAAGCCATTCAAGAGTAAGAATGAGTTCTGCTTTACAAGAATGAATCTGGTGACAGAATTGCATTGGAGCAGAAAAATCCTGAAGGGAAGGACTCTGGCAGATGGGTCAGCAAGGAGGAGGGGAAGTGGTGTTTGCTATGGTCCTGTTAAGGGCCACACATTGTGTACAGCATTTTATGGACATTCTCTCCTTTTTTCTCTGGTACTTAGAGGTGGAGATTTAGGACTGCCAAAGTTGTGTGATCAGAAAATCATGGAGCCAGGTGTTGACCCAACTGCTGGAGCTCAGGGTCATTTGACTACACAAGGGATGGGGTGAGGTGAAGCTGGCCAGGCAGAGGTGGAGGTGAAGAAGGGAGACCTGAATTAGTTATTCTGAACTTGGCAACTGGTCAGAAACGAAAGGGGCAGGGAAGGAGGAGGATTCAAAATGCCACTGAGGTTTGGGGGACAGATGGTGAGAGCGGTGATGCCACTGACATCAGTGGAGGAGAGGTGCTGTGAGGGTGAAGGTGAGGGGTTGGGTGTTTGAGGTTCCGAATGAGAAGCATAAGCACAGCACTCTTGTCCACGTGTCCAGGAGCCCAGAAGAAGTTCTACACCTCAATGTAGCATCAACAGAAATCAGATGAATAGAAATTTAGTTCTGATTTATGTAGGTTCCAAATATGTTTGAATGCAACAAAAGTGCAATTTAATATTATAAGTTTAGGGAAATTTAAAATCTTGCTTTTCAATAAAAAGAACACTCTCTTTAAATCCCTGGCTGAGTTCTAAGATCCCAGAGTCATACCCTTGAGGTCCAGCCCAGAATCCAGAACATCCACCTGATTCCTGCATCATTCTGTGGCAAGTTGGCACCACCACTATGTCTTTGACACCATGAGAGACACGAGAAATAATGCCGCCTTGGTTCACCAGGGACTGAAGAGCAGACAGCAAGAGAGGAGATTTCAGGCTTTGTGGACCAAGTAACCTTGAGGGAAGTGTGGCATCTTAGCCATCTTGGTACATCCGTTCCTGGTGAGAGATGGGACTCCAATGAGTGAATGTGAACAATGAGTAAGTTCATGAACCAATGTGCACTGAGTTGAAGGCTCAGTCCACAAGTGTTAGGTGATGAGTGCCACCTTCAAGATGGCCAGTTCTGGATAGGACAACTCCAGAAAGGTTTCAGGGAAAACAGACATCTGAATTAAGCCTGAAGAGACTGTGGAATAGGAAAGATGTCTCTCACTTGTATGCTTATCTGCTTTTTTAAAAAAATTTTTTGCTACTGTTTTTTAATTTTTTTCCATATATATATATGTGTAGATATATATATATATGGAAGTAACATTGGTTTTTAATAGATTTCAGGTATACAGCATTATAAATCATTATGCTCACCACCAAAAGTCTAGTTTCCATCCATCACCAGACAATTGATCCATTTTACCCCAGGTGCTGCTCACCTCCCTTCCCTTCTGGTAACTGCTATTTTGTTCTCATAGTCTAACACTTAGTTTTTATTTTATTTGTTTTATTAGTTTTGTTTATCTTTCACATGTGAGTGGAATCGTGCTGTTGTCTTTACCTGATTGATTTCACTTAGCTTTATAATACCCTCTAGGTCCATCCAGGTTGTTGCAAATGGCAGGATTTTATCTTTTTTAATAGCTGTCTAGTATTCCATTGTGCATATATACCCCATCTTCTTTATACCCTCATCTGTTGATGGGCACTTAGGTGTTATAGCTATTGGCTGTTGCAAAATATTCACCCATTCTCACCTCTATTCCATATTCCAATTTTCATTCCTTCTTGTTTCTCTATTGACTCACTCCTTCCATGACATGCATGCACATGTGTGTGCTTTTTGTGTCTATTTCTAGGCCTTACTCTTCAGCATTTACTTTATGGAAACCTCTAAGTAAGATAGAATTACCATCCTCACAACAGTCTTGGGGTAGGGATTCTCATTATCCCTGCTTGCAGATGAGGAAACTGAAGCACTGAGATGTTAAGGTCATGCTGCTTGTAAGTAGTAGATGTGGAATTCAAAACCAGACGGTCTGATGCCCTGAACTTAGTGTCTTTCAACTAAGCTTTGCTGCCCACATATCCCAAGTGGAATGAGGACTTTCCCAAGTGTGTGTGCAGCTCTGCTCTTTTGGTTGGGATAAGATTCAGAGCAGACAAAAGGGTGTTATTTCTGGTATCTTCAGCTTCATCCTCTCTGCTAATTCTTCTCCTCTGCGTAGGTTTTGTAGAATTTGAAAAAAGAAGTCTCCCTCATTCTTTATTCCATGCTGCCACTCCATTTTTCTCCTCTTCTCCACAATCAGCCTATTGAAAGTATAATATTTAGGAGAAAATTTTACTTCTTTACTTTCCATTCATTCCTAGTAACTCAGTGAGAATGACTTCCACTAAGAGAACATTTGCCAACGTCACCCCCTGGGTGTAAATCTAATAAGCTCCATGTGTGAAGAAGACATGCCCGTTTTAGGAACTGCCATGCTCCCCCTTGCTAGCACAGTGCCTGGCACACAACCAGTGCTCAGCAAGTCCTTGCTGAGTTTTGATGACATTATGTGCTAGTAGATCTAAGCAGTATCAGCCATCATTGAAACACTTTCTTCTTGCTCTGGCCATAAGCTTACTCATGCTGAACTTTTTGACCACTCTTTCTCCTCATCCCTTAAATATTGGTGTTCATATGCTGTTCTTGGCCTTTTTTAAAATTCTCATCTTTACACACCTACTCTGGGAGAGCAGGTATTCATCCCTACAGCTGTAGCTGTAAGATTCCCATATCAGTATCTCAAGTACAAATCTCTTTCCCATGCACTATGCCCAAATAGCCAGTGTCAGGATGGATACCTTCAACTGGGAATCTACAAAGTACTTAACAAACAAATCCTTCTCTTCCAAGATCTGTTCTTTCCAGCCTCCCTCCCAAAAAAAGTAGGGGCAATAAAAACAAATGTAAACATAGAAGAATATTTTGTGTCTCTTTGGATCAACGAAGTCACCATTTTCCCATCACCCAAGCCAGAAACCTGAGAGTCACTAGTGACTTAGCCCTCTTCTCTATCTCTCATCCAATCCCGATTCCCTATCTACTTGACTGCTTTTCCCCTGAGTGCTACAAGAATTTAGCTTGTTATAACAAGTATTTCTTTGTTTCTAAACAATCATCTCAGCCCGCCAGAACAGGAAGCTCTGTCTTCCACTCACAAATATTTCCTCGGTTTGGCCAACGAGGAGCAGGGCAGGTCTTCAGCTTTCACTGTTTAAAGGAAACTGTTGAGTGACAACATGTCGTGAAAAAGGCAGTATCCATGAGAAGGAACCTGCAGCCTGTCTGAGGTCTCCATGCTCTATGGTGGTTCAGGTTAGGGCAAGTTGCCTCATGACTTGTATTTAGAACATTGAAGTCCCCAAGCTCACATCTCCCAAAGAACTTAAAGACAGAGTGCTACAGTAACACATTCTCATTGTAGAAAAGAACAAACAAAACCAAAAATATCACAACCAGAGAGGCTCCCTGTTGATACTTGGGGCACTTCTCCCTCCCTTTTCCCATTTTCCCACGTGGGTATACCAGCCTGGGTACATGTCCACATCCCCACATTGAGGGGCTTATAGTCTTGGGAGGCTTTCGTCTTATTTTTCATTTAATAATAAATTTTGAACTTTTTCCTTGTCACTGACAAGGGAAATTCTTCTAAAGAATGATTTCACTAGTTGTGTAATATTCCATTACATTTTACTAAGGGTTAAGTTCCCTTCTGGGATTCGAAGTGGCCTGGAGTCAGAAAGAACTGAGGAGGAGTGGGATGAGCCCAAAAGACTAAGGTCCTTTCCCAAACCAGCCTCTTACTATATGGCCTTGATCAACTGGATTTCCCTTTTCAAAATGATTAAAGCAGCATCTGCCTTATAGATCCACTGGAAAATGAAGGGACGCGAGTTATTTAAATTGCCCGATATAATTCCTGCACACAGCAAATACACAATAGTTGTTCATTTTTATTTATATTTCCCTTCCCTTCTGGGCATATTGAATTCTTTGCTATCAACCACTTCTCAGGCACCTGCAACGTTTTTTTTTTTTGTTTTTTTTTTTTCTAGAAAGGAGCCTATGAGTTTTAAAGCTCTCATCTTCTGATTGCTTTGTGGGCACATCCGTGCCAAGCCACCCTGGTTTCTGTGCTCTGCACTCAGAGCAGCTGTCAGTGACATGATGTAAGAGGACAAATGGGTGGAATAGGGTGGACACTGAGTGCACTGTCTAGCTTACCACCCACCCAGACAGGGGACAAAGACCCCAGAACAGGGAACCAGGTGCCACACTGAGTCTCCCCAGGTGTATCCTTGTGGCTGAGCCAGCTTCCTTTTCATCATTCCCCTCTGCAGTTCATATGGCTGCCAAGGGGAATCATTCTTCTGATTTATGTTTTGGGTAGGGGGCTTGAGACTGCCTCTCAGTTCTGGGTTTTTCCTGCCTCTTTCTTCTCTCTAGGCACTTGCTTAGCTGCTGACCTAGCTTTCATCAGGCGAGTACAAATTTTGCAATTTGCCTTCCATTGTTTTGACAATGGATGTGATTTGTATGTGGCAGCAGCATATAATATCCCTATTTATGGCAGCTCTCTAATCCGGAGGTAGGGTTGAGAAGGAGGAAGCATCAAGCCTGTCTTCTGACCCAGAAACCACTTCTTGTTTCTACAGTAACTACCACCATCTCTTCTGCGTTGGGGATCAGGGAGCAGAAAGGCCTGTTGGGTTCCTACCCCAGAGGGATACATATGTGCATATTAACTATTAACCTTAGATCAAGTGTCCCCACTTTGTTTGGCTCTGTGTGATCTGGACCTATGTTAATGTGTCCTTGTTATGTAATATGTGATAGTTATTGCTGGCTTCAAAGATAATATAAGATTGGAGGAAAGACCAATCGGCTTCAAGTCACAATGACATTTGAGTCACTGAAGTGGGTTGTGTTAGGTACATGGTCCTCACCTGGCTTTATTCCATGGCACACACAGGTTTTATAATTGTTACAGATGGGCTGGTGAGCTCATTTAGCAAATGTTTATGGAGTACCTGTGCATGTCAGTGCTCTGGGGACTGAGAGGACAAGACAGATGGGACCAGAGCCCTTGACAAATTCACATTTCTTGGAGGGAAGGAGAGAATGATTACAGTGATAAGTGCTAGAGCAGTGTGCCAACCAGGTGCTACAGGAGCCTGAGCACTGGATGCCAGTGTCTCCTGACAGTCCTGGGAGCCTCCCAGACACTTATTAGGCAAATCTCTAAGGACGATGACAAGCTTGCCCGGTGGAGCATGTGGACAGCCATGTTGGCAGAGAGCACAGAGCCACTGAGGAAATGGGCGGGAAAGAGCCAGGCTTTTCAGGGAATATACTGCTGGCTAAGACTGGAACCTGGCAGCTTAGAGCAAAATGGGAGGGGGGCAGGTGTGATCAAAGGATAACTCTGAGCCTTTTAAGGTTCAAAACCCCAAGTTAGCATTTTCTCATAGAAGCCTAAGGACCATTCTATTTTCATCTAAAAAAAAAAATTAATCCTCCATTAAGATGTTGACCAACTTATAAGAGAAAGTTTAGGTCAAAATCTCCCATTAACTACGTCTCTGTTTCAAATTTTATTAACTAGATCACTGGAATCCTCCTAACAGAGTTTCAGTCTTGTTCATCTCTTCCTTCTAGATCAGTGTGGGGCTCACTACAAGAGTCCAGGGTTCAAGCAGCCTCTGTGGCCACTGTGCCTGAGATTCATTGCCATGAACCCCAGCTGTTTGGGTCCTTGGAGGATAGGAAGCATCATTTCTCCAGGGTGGATGCTTCTCAGTGTTAATAAATTGAAAAATCAAACCTTCACCTCAGCCTCTCCAGCTACCCCAGAGACAAAAGAGCAGATTCCAAAAGCCTGCTCCCTCTGGGTGCCAAATCCTTAAGTAGGGATTCAACCCGACTTGTTATTCCTCTCCTCGTGCACACCCGTATGCAAGGGATAGGCATGTGAAAGTGATAAGAACTATTTGCACTTTCATAGCTGTAGCATTGTACCAGGTACTATTCTAAGCAATGGACACATATTAACTTATTCAATCTTCTTAATAACCCTCTCAAGCAAGGACTGTCACCTCCACTTACAAATACAGGAACCCAAACCCAAAGATACGGACCAAGTGGCTCAGGTTCACAGTCAGTATTTGAATGAAGGCAGTATAGTTCCAAGAATTCAAGCTTCCATCCCCATCTTCTGAATCTCTGTGTGGATACCCAGAATCAGAATCCCCACTTCCTTCAGAGATGGTTGCTGTGCAGTAATTGGTTCCTGGAATTCCTTCTCATCTAAATAGCTTGTCCTGAGTTGTTCCAGCTAGATAATTATCGCTCACTCTCTCCACTTCTTATTTCCCTGACTAACCCCCGGGGATGAAAAAAAAGTCGTGATTTCTGTCCTCACCATTTTGTTCTACCCCCTACTTCCTGTGACCTTGAGCCCCCAGGGACTGATTGGTTGATGAATAAATGTCCAGCTCGCAGGGCAGCTGACACTTCCTTATCCTTGCAGCCAGGGCATGCACTCATGCCATGCAGAAAGGGAGAGCTCCTTGTAAACAGGGTTCACTCAAGGCTCTGGGTGGCCAGGGGAGGAGCACTCGCCACCACAGAGGGAGGACTCACCCCGGGCAGCCATCAGAGGAGGACCATGGCTTTGCCTGTCACCCCATACTCTCGACCCTGGAGCCATCGGTACCCTGTCCTCCCTCTCCTTCTCCAGTCCTTACCATCCCAGCAAGGCCCAATGCATTTATACCCTCACCATTTCTGTTTTTTTAAGGAGAAAACAAAAATTCCAATAGCCTCATTTTTGGTGCAAGGTCTTTAAAGAGCAAATAGAAAGCTATTCAGAGCCTATATATATATATATAAAACATATATTTATACATATACACACATATAAATATATGTGTATATATGTGTATATTTCCCCTTCTCTACATGGTGTTTATTTAAATGCAGATATCTTAGTTCCCTCTGTAGAGTTGCAAGTAATACCTTTCAATTTAAATGTTAATAGGAGTGTAAACTTCAAAATCAAAATTTTTCCATGAGGGCGAACTGATTTTTCTGCTTCTATTTAATAGTTCGCTTTGCCTTTCTTCCTCCACCCTCCTTCATTATCAACCCCCTTCTGCCCACTCCTTTCCACTGTGTTGAACTAAATTCGTTTTCTTAAAAGTTTGAATGTACATTTCTCATTTTGAAAATAAGAATGTTAAATATTCTGGTCATGGAACACAGATAATGGACTCAAACCCAACACGAGTCATCCAAAGATTTTTCTTTATCTCAGCCTTTCTGGGCCTTTCCAGGGGGATTATTCTGAAGCCAAACCATATATAAAGTTTTTCCAAGACCTCAGGTGAGTTAGACTTCCCCCTCTTTTCTTCTTTTCTAAAAAGGCAGGAAGAGATAGAAAAAGAGGTAACAAGCTATGAGTCCCTGGGCCAGTGAACAATCATGAAAAATAAAAAGGCATTTTCTTTCTCCTGTAGGGCCAGAAGGGAAATTTTCCATACCCACACACCTTGGTTCTTCTTGGCCTGGTAGAGAAATCAAAACAACATCAGTTGGATTAGCACAAGACCAAACTGCATATACACCTGATGAGAATTTTTCATGAATGTAAATTCTGAAGCCAGTGAGACAAACTAGAGACTTTTTGTGCTGAGTTGAGGAATTGGATAGGGGTCTGAGACTTCCAGGAGAGAGAAGGGAACTCACATGACAGAACCAGATGCTTTATAACTAGATGTTTGTCCCGCTAGCTAGAGCAGCTTCTCACAAGAAAGGTTATTTCTTTCGGTCTTCATTCTTCTAGGTAGTTAAGGGAAAGGAAGCTGAAAGGGCCTCAACTGACTCAGCTCAAAATGATCCACATGCCAGGGTGACATATCTTGGAAGGCCAGTTCTCAACATCTTGAGGAGGCCTTTTATATTCTGGGGAGGTCTATCCTTCACTCCTAAAGAGAGAGTTGATATAGGGTATCAAAGATGGCAGATGGGATGTCTGCATCTGTGACAGCCTGTGAGTGGAGCAGCCATTGGGATTTACTCAAGGGCAAGGGAAAAAAAGCAACAGCAATAAAAACAATGGAAAAAAATGTCTAATGCCTTAAATTCAGATGTGGCAAGTCTAATTACCTTCCTAAGGACCTCGCTTACCCCATTCTGGCTTTCTCTTCCTTCTATTTCTTGATTTTCTCTTTCCTTCCTTTCCTCATGGATTATTTTCATTCTGTTATATTGGGTACATTTTGTAAACCTCCTTAAGTCTTTTCTGGAACAGGATAGAACTGTTAACACATAAATTGGAATTGATTTTATAATGTAAATTTCAATGATTTTGTTTATTACTTTAAGTTGTTAATTTTGTTCTCCAGGTAGTTCTGGAAGCTTTAGTTTGTTTCACTTCTCCTAGTGTCTTCAGTACTAGCTACCTGATAGTGATGTTTAAGCTTGAGAAAGAAATGGCCTTTATTTTGAGGAACTTTCTCCAAAAAGCAAACTTTAGAATGAAAGAAAAAGTTTTCATTTTCCAGATTAAAACACTGGAGATTGATATTGACTTGCCCCACACCCACTCATTTTTTTAAGTAACTTTTTTCCCTTACATTATTGTCCATTTTTGTACAATGCTTGATTTCTCCCCTCAAGTGTAATCCCCATAAATCTCCCATCACCACAGCACCCTGTGAACCATCACCATAATCCCTGTGCTCTTCTCTTCCCTGCTTTGAACCCTGCTATTTGTCTCCCATCTATAATTTGCCTACGAGTTTTGCCTTTTTTTCTGACCCTTTGTTTAGTTTCCCTATATTCCTTCTATAAGTGAAATCATCCAGTGTTTTTCTTTTTCCTTCTGACTTATTTCACTGAGTATACTCCTTTCCAGCTCCATCCATGTTGCTGCAAATGGCATGAGTTTATCTTTTATGACTACTGAGTAATATTCCATCACCCACTCTTAACAAACAAATAAGTAAACTTAATTCACCTCTGAAGAAACTCAAAATATTCACAGGCACAATATTTTTAGGGAGGAAAAGAACAGGAACTTGAATTCGAAGGAACCATCCTGTTCAACACACTCACAGAGCAGGCGTTCAACCCCTGTTCATATTTAATTTATTCATATTTAAATATTTAAATTATTCATATTTAAATTATAACAATAAATAAAGGTCTGTTCATTATATACCTTGGGGTCTGAATGATATTGGAAATGCCTGTTTTTCTTTGCTTGTTTTCTTGCTAATGAAAGCAATAACTGCTTGTCATAGAAAATATGTACATAGTTGCAAAGAGCGAATTTTACTTCTCCTAAATCTTTTCAATAGTGTCCTGTTCTTATTTCATGGCCAAGATATGTTCTACCCTTGTCTCTCTGGAGACATAATAACTTTGATTTATTGTCTTTCCCCCTGCTGTGTTTCCTCAAGTTCTCTTCCTCCCAGGTTGTGGCTTTTCTCAGACATCTGGTGACACTGGGTGTCTGCTCTTATCCAAAGGTGGGCCAGATAGCTGCCTGTCTAGGCCGAATGGCTACCTGTCTACAGGGGGCTTCACTGTAGAGCCACTGGAGGGGCTACACAGCCCCACTGGCTGTGTCTCTCGGGCTTTCCTTAAGTCTGTTCCTCATCAGAAAGGCCTCCCGCAGTGTCCAGGTTGCAGGGAGCAGAGTGGAAGAGCATGGGGTCTCAGGGTAAAGCTGGACAGTCTGTGTCCAGCCACAGCACTGTGTGTGGAACAACCCTCAGGTGGGCACTTCACCTCCCTGCAACTTGCTGGTCCTTGGTCCTCTGTTCCCACCTCCATTTCCATTTAACCCCTGAGGGATGGAGGGGAAGGCCCTATGGTGTAAAGTAGGTGCAGAAATGAAGGATCTAGTTCTGTCTCAAGCAACTTCCACCAAATCCTCATCTCCCTCCACTCTGCTTAACTCCCTGATCCACAAGGACCTGTTGATACCAGTTCCTGAGCCTTTGGGGATTGGGAAAGTGGGGGTTTTCAGCTTCCCCATGACTGGCCATAGATTCATGCTTTAGGTTCTGCTGAGTCGATTACACAGTCCATCAGCTTTGCAGTTTCCAATCTTTTGTTATTGTTGGCATCGTCTGCTCCCAACTTTGTGGATTTCTGTTCTTTAAAAAAATCTTATAACTAGAAAACAAAAAGACAGGGACGAATTGGAGACACTTCGTGGGGAGATGAGAAAGAATGGGATGAGGGCAGAAAGAGCACAAGGGACTGAGGTGATGGTGCACTGGTGAAATGGTGGTAAATCCTTGGGGACCACAATCGATGTCAAAAATATATAAATAAATTTTTTTTAAAAATCTTATAACTAGAGTCCTGGCCTCAGCTGGGAGGAAGAAACCTGGCTACATTTGTTCAGTCTGTCATGATGACCCACTAGGTCTTCAATTACATTGTAAATTTTATTTTCCCCACAACCTGATAACCATCTCACTCTTCCACTGGTTCGAGACTGTCAATAAATGATCTCACTTCTTTGACTCTTGCTCTCCTGATCTGTAAAATAGGACTAGTTCTTGTCCTGCCTGTCTCATAAGCTGGTGCTCCAGTAGCCCTGAGCTACACATACATCTAAGGACAAAATAACCAGCCGAACATACGGCAGTCCCTGGCAAAATCGAGCCCACAGGATGACAGCAAACTCCCCCTGGTCAGGGCAGATGTTAGGCTCCTTTTCAGATCAGCAACTTGGCAGGACCCTCAGCTTCTGTTGACAAAGCCAGAGGGCAACAACAATGGCACCCATTTATAATTTGTGAGAAGGGCCACACCCCCCCCCTTCCAGTCTGGGCCTCAGATCACCATTGTTGGTCTCAGACGGTTAGAAGAGGAGTTCTCTTCATGTCTCCACCTTGTTGCCTTCTCTATTTACCACTAAGCAAAAAGCACCTTGCTTTCTTCCTCCCACAACCACAGCTTCCCTCTTTTTCTGATTTCCCCTTCCCTGTGCCTGTCCTGGACACACCATCAGGCTGGTACCTGGGCTCCCAAGGATCTGCAGAAGTCAGAGCAAGGCCAAGTGTGGCAGGGAGGGCAGCCTGGCATCAGCAGGGTGTCTGTCTCTGATGGTGCAGGCGTCCTAGTAGCCACCGCCGCTCAAGAGGGAACCAGTGGTTTCACAGCGGCTGGAGGAGAAATGTCCCAGCTGCTAGTCCAGATGGTTGGTCTGTCAAGAAGGGCCTTTGTCCATCAAGGAGGCAGCTCAGGCCTGGCTGGCTGGCATCTGCTGTGCTGGTGAAGGGTGTGAGGGCCTGAGGGACTAAGGCTGGTGGCCATGGAGAAATGTTGTAGGGAGACAGAGGGGCCCAGACACCACAGGCAAACGAAAAGGCAGTGCCACCCAACTGATAGGAATGTTGCCCCTTATTTCAGATCAGCTTGGGGGATGGGGCACATACTCCAGGAACCTACTCGGGAAATGTGTTTAAGTGAGGCTACCAGTGGCTCTCAACAGTCTGCTCTGACACTGGGCCTTGTAAGCAAGGGCTGCAGCGCTGATGACCGGGTCCCCTTAGGAGCAATACGTGTCTCTGATGCCGCCACCCCCTGCTGACTGGGCAGTGCCCAGGACAGAGGAGAACTCAGCAGAATGGGAAACTGCTGTGGCTCTGGGGGACCTTCTGTCCTGGTGACCTCTGTCCTGCCTCCTGCCCAGGCCCCTGTTCACCAGTGAGAGGCCCAGTGGCTATTCTTCTTGCCCACCCACTGCAGCTCTCCCCAGCCTGGGGCTGCCTGTATCTGATCTTCAGTGTCAGGACAAAACTGCTGCAGGAGGGGCAGAGGGCCAGGAGGTCTAGACCATAACTGGCAGGATCCGCCATGGCTCCTGATGGGTGTTGACTGAGTGAGCGGGGAATGGAGGGAAAGGGACACCTCATGAGGTATATGGATCCAGAAGTGTTCCCCAAGGAAACTTGGGGTGCTTGTTTACCAGGGATAAGAAGAAATGCCTCATGCATGCATGGGGATTGGTAGTTGGTGCCTCGCTATCTTGAGAGAGAAGATGCCTTGGGGCCCCAGGCTGCTCTGGCATTCTCCAGCTCCAACACATACCTAAGCCCTTGGCAGACTGAGAATGGCTTTGGTCCTGGCTAGCGCATTGGCAGGCAGGGCTGGGCTGGCGGACAGGCTCAGATGTGGTGGATAGATTCCACATGGGCTACAGGGGCGGCCAGGGAACGGGGACAGGGTTGTTGGGATGTGTCTCTGCAAAGGTTGTGCATACCTATCTGCAAAGGGCTGGTTGCCCACCTACCCCCGCAGGGCTCCGCGCTCTTACCTCCACCTGGGATGCGTGACCTGTGTTCCTGGCTCTGATGCTATCTGTCTTCTGCTTGCTTCTGCACAGACCTGCGCAGGATGACGGCTGGCTTCATGGGCATGGCGGTAGCCATCATCCTCTTCGGCTGGATCATCGGCGTGCTGGGCTGCTGCTGGGACCGAGGCCTTATGCAGTATGTGGCGGGGCTGCTCTTCCTCATGGGAGGTAAGGCTGCAGCCTGGTGGTGGGGGGTGCGAGGAGGAGGGGATCTGTGAGTGGAGGTGCTGCAGATTGCAGATGAAGACCATTGGTATGGGGCTGTTTGCGTTCTCTCATTTATTCATTTGTCAACCATTTTTTGAAGTCTGCTGAGCCACTCTTCACTGTACCAGCTACAGGGATGCAAAGGTTAATCAGACACAGCCCTGTCCCTCGAGGGTCTGACTGCTGGTGTGAACCAGACTGTGGCTGTGGCCTTGAGGGAGGTCCAGAAGGAGACCAGCCCAGGAAACACACAGGCATTTCAGGCACCTCTAGACTGTGAGGTGGGAGCCAGGTGCTATCCAGACAACTCCCCCTTCAAAAATCTACAAACTCTTTGGCAGCTTCTTTATAAAGTTAAGCACATACTTACTGAAAGAGCCAGCAACCCTGTTCCTAGGTGTTTGCCCAAGAGGAATGAAAATCTATGTTCACATAAAAATAGGAATACAGATGTTGGCAGTAGCTTTCTTCATAACCACTTCAAGTGGAACTAACTCATTGCCCTTCTGCTGATGGAGAGATAAGCACATTTGGGGGGTAGCCAGGCAGGGGAATACTACCCAGCAACAAGAACTATTGAAAAACACAATGACTGGCTGAATTTCAAATGCAGCACGCTAAGTTAAAGCAGCTAGACTTAAAAAGCTAGAAAGCATGGGATTCCATGTACCCAGAGAAGACAAAATTATAGGAGCAGAAAATATGGGTGGTTGCAGAGTTTGGAAGTGGGAGGAGTGGGTAATTATAAAGCTGTGTCGAGGGGGGCTAGGGGAGAGTGATGGAATCATACTGTATCTTATTTCTGGTGCTTTTTGCCCATAGGCATTTGCCTAAACTCACATAACTGTGCACTGACAGGAGTGAATTTATTGTTTGTAAATTTTCAATAGTGAAATCAAACAAAAAAGAAACTTAAGAAATATGTCAGTTATAAAAAGAAGGAAATCCCCAAAGTAAATGATGTATGATTTGATGTATGGGTCCCCCTGCTGCTGCATTTCCAAAGGGGGAGAGTCTGAGTTTCCCTCCCAGCACAACTGTCTCCCCTGCTCTCTGTCTTTCTCTTGGCTTCAGAACCAGTTCAGCTGGTGTAAAGGGGTTTAGACCAGGAGAACCAGATGCTCTTTGGGAATACATCAAGTCCACAGGAAGTAAAAGTTAATACCACAGTAGATATCCTGCTTTCCTCCCTGAAAAGCAAGAAGGTGCTTTCTGGTCTCTGGGTTTGAGGCTCAGCCCAAAGCAAGGAGCTAACCGCTGGGCAGCCCATCCCTGTCTACTCTGAGAGAAGCAGATGTGTGAGTGGGTGCAGCTAGGCAGAAAGGGCTTGGGCTTGGGCAGAGGAATTGGGAAAAAGCCCTGCAGATGGAAACAATTGTCAGAGTGAGGCTCCTGAGGCCCAGCACAGTTCCTTCTGAACTGACACCCTGAGCCTAGGAGGGGCCAGCTGGAGAAGGAAGTGGGGCCCCTCTGGGTGCACAGGGAGCCCTCTGCCTGGGAATGCAGGAGAGTGGAGGTGCAGTTCTGCTTGAGACAACAGGGTCTTTAGAGAGTCATCAGGGTGAGAGACCCCAGCTTGGCGCTGAGCCCCCCTAGATTCCACACCTGCTTGACACAGAGGCTGGGGAGGGAAGGGCATGGGCCCGCTCTTTCTAGCACTTTCCAACCCCTCCTCTAGTCTTCCACAGGGACAGTACCCCACAGAACAGGTCTACAACCATGTCCTTGCCTCAGCGTCCCCATGAATAGGGGCTCACACCAGCCCACCATCTCTAGTCTGCGCTGGCTGCGGCGGTACCCTTCTTGTACCGCCTTCCAACCCAAACCTTACCCGGACCCTGACACGTAAGAAGACAAAGCCGAGCTCCTGTTTGTAGTGCGGTTCTCTCTGAGGCTCTTTTGGTTGTACAGAGCAGTGCAGAGCCATGCAGAGATGGGCTCCAGTGAAGCGGGGCTTTCCCAAGGCTCTGGAGAGGCCTCCCGCGAATCCCAGAAAAGCTGAACAAACAGGCCTTGGGCAGAGCAGGAATCCCAGGAGCCGAAGCGCACACGCTTTCATTTCTGCTTCTTCCTTGGTTTTTCAACCACCAGAATGTTCTGGCTCCCTGCTCCCCAGGTGGGAGCCCAGGACACACATCTTGGCTAGGTGCTCATCTCCAGGACCTTTTAGCTTTTCAACTCGGGTGACTTCATTCTGGGCTGCCTGGGCCACACCAGCATTTGTGACAGTTCGTTTCTCTGGTCCCGCCACACCACACGTCTCTGGGACAGGGGCCCTCAGGATACGCCCTGCTCACCGGAGACCTTGGGAACTCTGCCATAGGGGGTGTGTGGTAAACAGTAAGGAGCAGGAGGTACCTGCACCCCTGTGCCCTACCCCCTCCAGAAGCCTGTGGGTCTGGGGAGGACAGTCCACAAGCCCCCGGGCTCTGGCAGGCTCTCAGCCCCTCCCTGCGGGGTGAATGAGTAACAGCCCAGCTTCCCTCTTGTTTGGGGCATGGTTCTCCATTGCACACATTCCAGTCACCTAGGACGCTTTTTAAAAAATCAGAGCTATCCGAGCCAAACATCTGGCAAAACTGTTGCCAGCTAGAGGAATAAATATACTCGCGAGTTCTCTCCATCTCTAAGAAGTTACTAGGGATGAACCAGTTGGCGAAGACCTGGCATGGCCTGCTTGCTTTCCCTTCCCCTCAGGCACCCTGTGGTAGTCCCAGAGCCCAGTGCAGGAAATGGTTAATAGTGAGAGCAGACGTGTGTGTGCGCGCCCTTTCACCCAGTAACTCCACTTCTAAAGGCTTAAACCATAAATATTCTCATCCAAATGTACCCTGAATGGTCCAAAGTGTTTAGTGCAGCGTGCCTTGTAATAGAAAAGGGAGATATCCTGAATGTTTATCAAAAGAATATGATTAGTCAATAATCAAAAAATAATTATTAATCAAGTTATGATGCTTTCACGTTATAGAATTGAACAATATATTCTATGCAATATTCTCCCAGAATGAGATCCATATTGATAATATGCAAATATAATAAAAATACTTTAAGTAAAACTGTCAAACATTTAAAAAAAGCTGTATCCTCAGGAGATGGGCAGACACGGTGTTGGAACTTCGATTATTACTGTGGAAACCAATTGTCCTCTACATTTCAATTTATTTAATTTTCTGTACACGCGCTAGTTTCTATAATGCTTTTTGTGGGTCTTGATTGATATTTGAGCAGCTTTAAAACAAACATTTATTATCTTCCGGTTTCCAAGGATTAGAATTTCAGGCACAGCCTCACTGGGTTCTGCTGAGAGTCTGACAAAACGGCAGTTGAGTGCTGGGTGGGGGAGTCTGGGGCCTCATCTAAAACAGGGTTCTCCTCCAAGATCACAGAGTCGTCAGCAGAATTGCTTCCTCACAGTCATAGAACTCGTGGAAGCTTGCTTGTTCAGACATCAAGTCTTTTTTTTAATAGATACTGGTTTTTTTTTTGAACAGTTTTAAATGGACAGAAAAACTGAGCAGATAATACAGAGTGCCCATATTTTCCTCTCTGTCCCACACAACTTCCCTTGTTTACAACGTACTTAGAGCACCATTTATGAAACAGTCCTGGGACTTTGTTGTTTTATTTAAAGATTTATTTTTTTATTTATTTATGCATACTAGAACTGGGGTGTAGGCCAGAGGTACAGGGTGGGGGAAGAAGAGGGGTGTGTGAGAAGATTCAGCAGAGACAGAACAGGGAGCAGAACAGGCAGATCTACTAAAATACACTGCTGAGGGGAGCAGCAGGGAGATAGGAGAGGTCTGCTACACCATGTGGGTCAGCTACCTGGTCAGGGATCGAACTCATGCCACAGTGACTGGCCATAGCTTGATAGTGCTGAGACTTTAACCCCTGTGCCACCAGGGAAGCGCCCCCCGCCAAACACACACACATACTTTGTTATTAAATTACCCCACAGTTCATCTCGCTGAGTTCTTACGTGCGGACCTTTGTCAATACACATCCCCACCCAGGACGCACATCCCATTTAGTCTTCCTGTCTCCTTCGGGCTTTTCTTGGCCGAGACACTTTCTCTGACTTGCCTTGTTTTTTTGATGACTGTGGCTGTTTTGATAGTGCTGCTCAGGTTTTCTGCAGGAGGCGCCTCTGCTGGGAGTTGCCTGATGCTTTTTTCACAAGTAGACTGGGTTCTGCATTTGGGAAGGAAGACCTCAGAGGTCAAGTGCCGTTTTCATCCTGTGACACATCCAGTCATATTGGAGGTGCGTCCCGTCAGCCTGGCCTAGGACACCAATGGTGACCTTGGTCACCTGGCTGAGTAGCGTGCACCAGGTTTCTCTTCTGTGAGTTACACGTTTAACCTATTTTCCAGATTGTGCTCTTTGGAAGGAAGTTCCTAAGCCCACCCCAGATGAGGAGTAACTGCCTATGTAGAATTTGTCTATGTGAGAGATTTGTGTCCTGTTTATTAACTGATTTATAGCAGCGTGGACTCACAGAGACTTACTGTCTACCCTCTTGGGTTATAACCCAGCACTGTTCCATTTATTCCAAGTATTTGCTCTACTATATGCTGCAGTCTGGCCTTTGGGAGCTTTCAGTTGATCCCTGGATCTTGTCTTATATATGCCTGTTCAATGTGAGGTTTGGGTATTGATTATCAGTTTTGCTTTTTTCCTTCTTTTTTCTTTTGCTTTTGTTTTTGTCTTGTCACTTCCTCAGCTACCAACAGTATGAGGTGCTCCAGACGTAGCTCATGTACATTCTGCTCCAGGTCCTAGGATTTCTCTAAGCAGCTACTGTTCCTTTTATTGGAGAAAAGGTGTTAAAAACCATGATCTGGTGACCACGGTGTTTTTAACATTCTGTCATTCCTTACCTCTCTCCCAGACTTGGATGAGAGCTCTAGGCCATGATGCATTGTTCTCCAAATCTCTCTATTTTGGGAGCAGTGTCTGCTCTCAAAAATACCTGTTGAATGCACACATTGCCGAAGGGAATAGCATGCAGCAGAGAAGTTTTGTCCTGTTTCAGTAGAGCAGCAAGTCTTCTAGCAAGTGCCCTATCTAAGTTTCTGTGCCTGCTGTGAGTTCCTCTTCCTGAGTCTGTGTACTTCTGGTATAAAAATGTCCTGGATTCCTCTGTGAATTACATGTGGATTCATGAAGAGCTTCTGACCTCAATTTTCCACTCTGAGGAATGGGAAGAATGGATGAAACCTGAGTAGCCACCCAGCTGGACAGCCTCACGTTTCCAAATAAGAGTAGTCGTGTTGGTTGACTGGCTCACCGAGCTAGTGAGTAGCAGAGCTCATTCTGGAACCCAGCCTGTGACAGCAGCCTGGCTTCCTGCAGGCTCCCTCTGCTTTCAGGCCCCCTGTGCCACACACATCCTCCCAGACTAGCATGACTCCAGCTCTGTGCTGCTGAGCAGGTGCCAGTCCCGGAATCTCACTCCGTCCCTTTTCCAATCCTCCTATCTCAAAGCACAAAGGCGCATATGGAGGAGATGGCAGCCAGAATTGAGGGCACGAGTGGTCATAGGAAAGGGAAACCATTAAAAGGCCTTGTCCCACCACCTGTGATCAATGTCACCTTTTGCACCTCCTGTCAGCCAGGGCGGATGACAAGAATGCCCCAAGAAGTTCAGACTATCAGCTTTGAGTGATTGCAGTGATTTGCAAACCAGTGATGCCTAATGTCTCCTCCTCCCCCAGATTACTGGAGGGCAGTTCAGCTGTGTGGGGGCCCAAAATGCCCCTCTTCTGATAGACAGGGACCTTGGTGAAGGTCCAGCATGTCTGAAAATTTAAAAGCCTGAAAATGAAAAATTCAAGGCGGAGGCATCTTGTCTTGAGGACTATTTCTGTCAGGCTGTGAAGTGAGTTTAGGGACCCCTGTGGAGTAGAAGAACATCCAAGTTTCCCATCAGCCTCTCCACATTTATCCTGAACTCCATGCTACTTAGAGACTCGACTAGGACTGTATCCCCTGGGACATCACAGCTTCCCTTGACTCTGTCTTAATCTTTCTTTCCAAATCCTAAGTAGGAATTCCCAAACCACTTCAAACCCAGAACATGTCTTACCCCTTGGAAGGTGATATTTGAGTATTAGCATTTGATAATTATGTTCAAAACAAAGATATTTGGGGAGGAAACCCCCTGGCAGGAGGACAAGACAGTGCCCCCACTGTCACTGAATGTAGGACAATGTCCAGCAACCCAGGCAGCAGGAGGACCTCATTTCACCTCTCAGTTGGAACAGATCCCAAAGGATTCATACCCTTGCTCTCAATAGGACCTACCTCTGCAGTAGATTTGCACTTGAGAAGAGAATAGTAGGCAACTTTGGCCCTATAAACCCAATTCATATCAGGAAGGCTACCTCAGAACACCCTGTGGCCGCCCCACCCAAACATTCCACAGACCAAAAGGACTACATAATTCCTGGAGCAGGAGGTGCTTTCTCACTGAATTTCCAGAGGGAAATGCTAAGGCAGAGCAAACCCTGGAAGGCAATGGAAAGAGGGTGGTTGGTGAAGCCAAGAGGATTAAAAGAACTAATCCTCCTCTCTCAGTTATCCCTGCCCACACTTGTCTTCTATTCCTTGCCACATAATTGGGATTAAAGTTCTGGTTCCTGAAGTAGAATCATCTAACTGAAAGGGAGAATTTGGGTCTTATGGAGAACTAGTCCAGGACCAGAGGGACCTTGGACTAGCCATGCAGCCTTGGAAAAGTTACTTAACAGCCATTTGTGTACTTGCTGCAATTTTCTCATCTGTGAAAGAGAGATGATAATAATAATAGTACCTCACTCAGGCACAGTTGTGAAAATGATGCTGATAACTCAGGTGAAAGCCTTAGACGATGCTGGCATTGTTCAGATGTCATTACTTTAGCCACAGAAATACTTCTTTTGTAAATAATCATCTTTGGTGATAATTTTGCACGGAGGGGTCCCATTCTGTCACTACCAGCGTCACGCAAGACGCATGCCATGGGGACAATATAGACGAAGTCATCCCAATAATAATGTCTCTATGGCTAATCACCTCCCTATTCATTCACTTATTCATATAATATACTCCTTATGATATGGTATTACATCATATTATACAGTTATATATTATTTATTATACATGCATATAATATATATTGTATTTATACATATATAGTATGTATAAATATATAATATATTTCTTGATCATGTTATAAATGCAAACTATAGAAACATATATTGTATATAGATAATATATGCACATGTCTTTGCTATTATGTGCCTGAACTGTTGACGCAGCTATCCTCGTTCAGCCCTGCCCTCTAGCTATTTCACGACTGCCCTGGGGTTCTTTCTGGGTGATCATTTCATATGGTATGACTTCTCAGAGGTCTGGCTCCCTTCATGGGTAGCTCCAGCTGGAGCTTCTGCAACCTCCTATGCCCATTTCCTGTGAATGGGGCAGGTCTATGCCATGGGTCATCAGGTCTGAGTAGGGGGGCTTTCACGCACCCTCTCAAGGTGTTGAAGTGCCAAACACCCCAGAGCACCAGCCATCCCGTCCCCTCTAGCCAACTGCATAATTTGTTGGATCCTTTATTTCAACTTGGCAAAGAATTTCAAGATGATGACCGAGGAGCACTAAGCAAGCCTGTGCTGCCGCACAGACTGCAGGCCGGTGGAGCCAGCTCTGCCTCTGGCCTCAGCTCACACTCAGATTCCCTGATCCTGGGACACCACAGCTTTTAGCTGCAGAGCTGGTCCCAGAGATCTTGAGACATCAAGACTTTCCCCAATTCTGCGTGCAGATCCCTTCTCCCAATCCCTTCTCCCTAACACAGCGCCCCGACGTCTGCTGTGCTTACATCACCTCTTGTCTTTAATGACTGAAAAATCACCCAAAACATGTGTTCCCCTTTCCTGAGAGCCAAAGCTGACTCCCCAAGCATTGCCAACACACCATGCTAATAAGGCAGAGCTGGCCTTATTGCTCGTTGTGATGGGAGAGAACACCAGCCTGCAAAACAGTCAGAGTCTCAGAAGGGGACAATAAGTCAGAATTTATTAGAATCAGGAGCCTGGTTGAAGGCCTTTGTTTCACTGTGGGTATTTGATTAAGATGGGGTGAGAACACTGATAACACCTAGACCTGTTAAAAACAGCATGATCAGGGGCCTCCCTGGTGGCGCAGTGGATTAAGCAACGCACTATGAAGCAAACCTCAGCCACTGCAGCACAAGTTTGATCCCTGCTGCCGGCCAGGGAGGGGACCCACATGGCGTGGCAGACCTCTCCTGCTGTGCCCGCTGCTTCCCTCAGCAGTGTACTTCTGTTGATCTGCCTGTTCTGCTCCCAGATCTCTGTGGTGAATCCTCTCACCCCCCACACCTCTGGCCTGTACCCCAGTGCTTGTATGCATAAATAAATAAATCTTAAAAAAAAAAAAAAACAGCATGATCAGAACTGCTTTGGTATATACATCATCTGCTTTGAGGCTTTCAATGAAAGAGTCGATGGACTTTTGGGAAGTTCCTGTGACAAACAATCAAACCACTGGCTTGACCAGAACAGAGCCAAAAGTTCACAGGAGACATGGGAAGAGCAGAGTTAGGTAACTCTAAGCTATAAGGTGTGGTTTTGGTTCCAGGTCTAGGCTGAGGGTGGTGGATGATCTGGGGCCCCTGGCTGGCCTGGCTCCACCAGCACAGACATATCCAGACTGTCTGAATGGCTGAGAGAAGATAGATCAGGCTCAGTCTGTGGCCCTGACACCCAGAAGTCCCCTCCTGCTATGGGAACAAGACCCTGCCTCTCCTGGGATGGAAATAGCAACAGTGCTGCACAGGATTGAGTCCCTTCCTTCCAGAAGGTGTCAGCAGGAGTGGGTGGGGAGGGCAGGCAGAAAGGGGAGAGGGCAGGGTAGCAAAAAGACCATCTCCTTGGCTCAGGTGGGTGGTGAGAAAGAATGGATTTTTCCAACAGCCTTTTCCGTAGAAACAGAAAGACCCAGGATGTGGTGGGGACTCTACAGTGCTTGATTGCCATGGAAACTTAGGTAATTTCTAAGGCAACTTCAAAAGCCTCCCCTCCCTGTGGGTCTTCTAGAATGTTCTTACAGAGGTGTGGAAGCTTCAGAGAAAGGGAGTTGACAGGCAACTTTCTGGCCCTTGAAATGAGGCATAAGTCAAAGAAAAATACTGTTCCTGAAGTAAATGGAGAGACTATATGGAGTTTTGAAGCTGCTCCCAGGAAACAATTAAGAGGGAGGAGCAGGTCTAAGTGAGAGCAATTTCCTCTCTCCTGTACTGGGGTTGAGGACTGGTGAGGCAAGGGATCAGAAATAACCAACCTGGAGGAGAGGAGAGGGCCCTGCCCTCAAAGGGCTTCTTGTCCCCCCACTACTGGATGACTGAGGTGTGCTACAGGAGAGGGGCTGGAGGTGGGGTTGAAGCCAGAGGACAGGGTGCCATAGAAAACTGGCCCTGACTAGACAATGGGGCCCCTGAGGTTGCTGAGCGGGCCTGGCCAGCAGAGCTATGCACACAGGAGCTAGGGATGCAGCAACCTCTGGCTGACTTGGAGAACTAGCTCAGATCAGAAAACTGGGGGACAAGGCTGGGCAGTCCCCACAATCACAGGCAGGTACCTTAGTGGGTGGTGCTTCCCTGTGAGTAGGGGGCCTATTAAGCCTGAACTGCCGAGCTATCTGCACTGTAGAGGGAGGGACTGGACATGGCCTTGGAGGCCTAGGGGGTGCTGGTGGGAAAACTATTCTGGGGAGGCTTTAAAGCACTAACGGGGGAGGATGTGTGAAGAGTTTCTAAGATGTAAAGGAATTCTTCTCTGGTGGACATACTTTTTCCTCCTCACTGATCTTGAGCTTTGGGGACAGATGAAAAGTGACTTGCATTTTATCCCCAAGTCTAAAATCACTGGAGGATGAGGGCCAGTGAAGCTGCCGCACCTCCCTGACATTCTAGAAGCCTCCCAATTTCAAGTACACTTCCCTGTCATCAGATCACATCTTGTGTGGTGCATTTGGTTTGGGTTTGTCATGTACACTCCCCCATCTACAGAAGCTGTCAAAAGATCAAGGGATGTCCGGTGTGGCCACCGAAATGGTGCACCCACATCTACCTCATGGAGCACTGGAACCTGCTGTTAGTCTGAATTAAGCACCCAGTTGTAAAGTACCTGCTAAGTACTAGGTATGCATAAGCTAAAATAAAACTCATCCCTGCCTTGCAGTGGCTCACAGCTGAGAGGAGAATCAGACACCTAGACCAATTAGTGTGATAAACGAGCTGTTTTTCCTTTAATGAGTGACACTTTTAAAATGCAAAATATTAAAAACCAAACAATTCTGTGTCTTTTCAGCAGTAAAGAGGATGAGGACATCTTCAAACTACCATTCTTAGGGAAGGGAGGATGCTATTCACACAAAGGGGTACAAAGGGGGTCAATTATGATTTGGGGACACTTTATAGCTGGCAAAGCTCTGAAGGGAGGGTCAGGCCTCATTTGACCTTCAAACCCCATTAGGAGGCGATGGAAGCAGCAGAGAGGGAAAGCCAAGAAGAGCTCACATTTCAGAGCTGCTTTGCCGGCTGGATGGCAGATGCTGTGCAAACATGATTTCCTTTCATCTTCCCAGCAGCCCTTTAAGGCTGTCATTACCACCCTAATTTCGTAAATAATGAACTAGACCCAGAGAGCCATGAAACAGGCTTAGAGTCTTGCAATTAAGTAAATGGCAGAGCCTTAATCTAAGGTCTTCAGACTAATCCCCACTCTTCCCTCTGTATTCCTGGGACTGTGGGAGAAAAGAAAAGGTACTGAGTGAGACCATCTGAGATGAGGAAGTGGCCTGAGAATTAACCTGCAAGGCAGACCCAGCCCTTCTGCAAACATTCATTAACACCTTAAGCTGGAGGGTCCTCTTCTCCTCTCCCTCTGCCCCCCACCATGGTTCCAGGGGCAGGTAGGGGTACATTTAGAAAGAGACAAAGCAGATATGTGTGGGTGGGGAGTGGTCGAGAAGAACTGGGGGGATGTTACTGTCACCAATTTTTTTTTTTTAAGATTTTATCATACAAGAGCTGGGGTACAAGTCAGAGGCACAGGAGGTGAGAGCATTCACCAAAGACAGAGTGAGGAGCAGAACAGATCGACTGAAACACACTGCTGAGGCAAGCAGTGGGCAAGGCAGGAGAGATCTGATGTGCCATGTGGGTCCCCTCCCTGGCCGGGGATTGAACTCGTGCTGCAGTAGCTGCTGAAGCCCCACAGCATGGTCCTCAACCCCTTGTGCCACCAGGGAGGCTCTTTCACCAAATATTAAGTCCAGATGCAATGAAGGTTAATTCTTGAGTCAGGTCTAAAGTTCTGTAACCTCAGGCCCATGTCTTCCCTATAGGGATCAGTCGCTAGAACGAACCTAGAGCTTTCTTACCAACTTGGCAGAGTTCTGTGTTGCCCTCCCATTTCTCCCACCCTCTGTCACCATCACTGATCTGGATGACTGTTTTTAAAAACTCACATTAATAAAAACAAGAAGCTGGGGGGAAAAAAAAAAGATGTTTCACCATCTGTGAAATAGTACCTACCTTATAGAAAAGCTGTGAAAATTAAACCAGACATGTTTAAAAGATGCCTTGACCATTTTGATGGACATGCACTGGCCTTCTTTGCGCTGGCTAGCGCTTACTTAGGGAATTTTAAATATCTTGCCCAAGGTCAGCCAAAACACCTTGCCGAGGATTCCAGCGCACATCTATTAGACTCTGAAGCCAAGACTTTTCATTATCAAGTAGCACTGGCCCCCCAACTAATCGCAAACTAGTAGACATATTTTTGATCCTCAAGGAGCCCAAGATCTGATAGCAAAAGGCATGACCCCCACACAGTCATCTCATCACAGTCAACAAAGGGTGGCATTTTTAAGGGGTATGTGGCAGAAAAGATGCGGCTGATCCATTCAGGGAATATTTCCTAGAGAATTAGGAAAATGAAGCTCTTCAGCTGAGGGCCTTATCTTTTCATATGCTCTGAGCCAGAAGGCAAAGCTCGGGGCTCATGCAGCCAAAAGAATAATCCTTACTTATGACTTCTGTAGCTCTCCCACCAACCTATTCGCTCAGTTGTCACCATGTCATGGAAGCTGCTTTCTCAGGGACCTGCTTCCTCCTGTCTTCGCCGCTGGCCACCTGCCCTTGACTGCCCTCTCCCTGACCTGACTCACCTCTCACCTTTTCTGAAACTCACCTGTCTTCACCACCCACTCACGATTTCCCCCTTTCTCTGTGCTTTTTCTGATTTCTTTGTGTTTTGCTGACTATAAATGTGGGTTGCAACTCTCTTTTTCCTGGGAACATGTCCCCTTGCCAACAACATGGGCCCTCCTGTGGTAATGATCTCCACATAGGTGAGTCCAGAACCTATGTAGTTACATGCATCTATATAGGTTACATGCATCTTTTTCTGCATCCTGGCCTCAAGTCTTCCTTTGTTCACTAGACATCTCCACCCTTCTAGATCCTCAAAGGCCTTGAACTAGATGTGTCCTTGTCCTCCAGATGCTGTACGTGTACTTTATAGATGCTGTATATGTACTGCCTATGTAATAAACACCTGGCTCACTTAGGCAGCTGAGCAGTGTCAGTTCTGCCCCTTCCCCATCCCCCAGTGAGATGACTCCCTCAGCACATCAATCTGTTACCTGAGCCACTTTCACTTTTCTGGTTTCACTTACACTTTTCCATCCATCTTCAACATCTGCCAGTATTTCTTTTGCAGGTTCTTTGGGCCCCATTTGTCTACTTCCCCTCCCTGAGCGTCAACTACTATGGCAGTCAATTAGGAATTGTTGGCCCTTGGTGGAAATCCCCTTAGTTGCCAGCTGCTGAGCCTCCATTTATTTTCTGTAAAATTGAGGCAGTTGCTGACCCCATAGATTGTTGTGCAGCTGAAATGAGACAATATCAAGAAAAAGTAGCAGAGAATAAGTAATTCATAAATGCTCAATTCCACTCTTGTCACAAAACCCAACTTTATAGCATACTGTCTTTATAAAGTACAGTTATTACCATGTCAAGTCTCTGATGAAAAAATATTCTGAGTTTCATGGTATTTATAGAATAAAGGTCAATATGTCCAGCCTGGAGTTCATGTCAGCCACCATCTTGACTGCCTTCAGCCACATGACCTTGCTCTACCCCAGCCCTCTTGCCATTGACTATTTCTGTGCTACCTTTCTCTGCCTGTGCTTTCCCAAAGACTCAGCATCTTCCAGAAACCTTCTTGAATCATCTTAATGAAACCAGACTCCTCTGAACTCAGACACCACTTTGTGCCATTTTGATGGCTCTTGGCTCACTGTGAGTGGCCTGGAAAGCAGAGGCTGAGTTCATTTCCTATCTCTCCTCTGCATCTGAGCCCCCATGGTGGCTGGGGGCCTTTTTCCTGTTGGTTGCTCCAGTTGTTATTTAGTTGATCTTCATGTTAAACCTCAGTATGGTTTCTGCTAAAGGACCATCAATTAAATTTAACACCCTCTTCCTCAAACAGTTGTTTCAAATATTTGGAGAGAGCTACTGTATTTCTTAATTATATGCTGCTAACCTGAATTCAACTCAAGAAACATTGGGTGCCTATGATGTATATACCCAGGGAAATACATACAAATAAGAATGTGTATTGTGGGGCCTCCCTGGTAGCGCAATGGGTTAAGCAACGCACTATGAAGCAAACCGCAGCCACTGCAGCACGAGTTTGATCCCTGCCACTGGTTAGGGAGGGGACCCACAAGGTGTAGCAGACCTCTCCTGCCTCGCCCACTGCTGCCCTTGGCAGTGTGTTTCAGTCAGTCTGCCTATTCTGTTCTCCAATCTGTCTGGTGAATCCTCTCACTTCCCATGACTCTGACCTGTACCCCAGCTCTTACATGCATAAATAAATAAATCTTTAAAAAAATTTTTTGAAAAAATGAGTGTGTATTGTCCCCATCCTGAAGGGCTATCCAGGCAAGCAGTGGAGGCAGAGACCCATATCATAACAGAGGGGACTAAAGGTGCACTGAGAAAGGGAGCCCCTCTCTGCTGGGAGTCAGGAGAAACCTCCCAGGGGAGCTAATGATTGAGTCTGAAGGGGGGAATCAAGTCAACTTACCCCATTCTTATCACTGCCCCTCAAAGGACTTTTAATGTCTATCTATCAAGTGAAACTGCTCCCAGATTTAGAGTTGGCCACTTTTCAGAAGCAGTATGCCAAGTCTTTATTTATTCATTCTAGTTTAGTATTTCACGTGTCATTAAAACGTTTCCATTTTTATATCTCTGTGTAACTAAACTCTATGAATGAAGCAAAAAACAAAATCCCTTTACCAAAAAAAAAAAAAAAATGCTTGAATAGCTTTATGTAAAATGAAAATGTAAATTGAGTATGATATTTGACCACCAAATTTTGACCTAACTTTGATTCCTTCCTGGGTAGGAAGGAATGCCAACAGCTGTGTCCTTCCCATTGCCCACTAACAAAATGTAGGAATCTCTTCTTAAAGGTTCACCCACACTCCCAGGCTACACTTTATATAATAGTTAATTAAATACTCCTGCTAGCTCAGCTGTTAACATTTGCAGATAGGTTTTATTGAAATCACATCTCCCAGAAGCCTCTAGGTCACAGCCTTTTATAGGCCCTGAGTTTGTATGGCCAAGGACAATTGGACGGTATTCCTGCCTTATCTTAGCAGACCCACCAGGCCCATAAAGTGGGAAATCTCTCTTCTCTCTTTAGAAAGATGAAGTTCCACCTTTTAAGGCCCTTCTTCCCAAGGGAGAAGAGGTAGCTGATTTCTCTGATTGGTGAGCTTGGTAAGGAGGTGCATTCATGGTGCCCAGCACCATCTGGGTCCTCTGTCCTTGCCCATCCCTCCATGTGGCCAACATTCCTGAGGTTAAGTCTCAGGCCATCAGTCTGGTATCATGAGACCAGTTAGGAGGCTTATTTTTCTTTTTTTCCTCTGGTCCACCAGTATGGGTCAACACTTCTAGGTGAGTGTATCTGCTCTACAGACCTCGGCCTTCCATTATGCAGATCATCTTAAAATGGTGAGAAAGAATTGGTGAGTTTGACCGTGGTCAGGGGTCTGGTCAGAGCAGCCACGTCAGCCTTGTCAGTGATAAAGTTGGTATCTTCTCTCTGCCTGTCTCCTTTCTGTGAATCTTATTAGAGTTTGAATTCAGGAAACGAAGAGGAGTAACTATCATTCCCCAAATCTCCATGAGGAAAAATGGAGTAAAACATATTTCTAGGTAGAGACCCATTAACAAGTCAGTAGGATTGGAGGGAGGAACTGGCAGGAAGGAGCACCCTTGAGAAGGGAAGGTTTGTTCTAATTAGTCCTTCTGGGTTTTCATGTCACCACCCACTGGGTTTTGGTTTTGGTCAATTGAAAAACTACAGGGAGTCTTGTGTTCTGATCTTGATTCATTCCCTTTCTTGACCTCTCCTTCCTACCCTCAGGAAAACTCGTGTCCCTCCATGGGAGGTCCCGCTTCCTCCTCACACAACAAGGTGTGAAGTTGAGTGTCGGTTGTAATGGGTTTTCCCGGTTCTCTAAAGAAGTCAGCAACAATATTTGATTCAATTAACTAAGCCTTGAGTTTGAGGGGCACCCAGAACCTCTGTCGGGCCTCTTCTCTCAATCTCATCACCTAGGTGATAAATCTTAATTAAACCATGGTGTAGGACCTGAGTGGGGAAGACAACAGCTATTCTCTTATAGGCCTGTTTCAACACATCTGTAGGAAATAACTGTGGTGAGAGACAATGTACTAAGTGATAAAGCAAGGACTTCAATCCTGACTCTGGTACTTAATACCTGTGTGACCTTGAGCACTTTAGTTAACCTTTCTATGCCTCATTTTTATCATACAAACCATCTAAGGCTGCTTTGAGGATACCAAGGGCAAATATTTTTAAGGCACTTGGAACAATGCCTGTCACATTATAAATTTTCCATGAAAGTGTTTGGTCCATAAAGCTAAATATGCATCCAGTGGTGCACTGGTGAGGGGGATGCATGCAAAAATCACTTGGGTATAGGTTTTCATCTCAAAAGCAGTCCTTGCCAAGTTGACAACAGTGCTAGGCATATGGAGAGAAACCAAACCAGGTGGCAGACTCACCTGATCTTTTGGCTTCCACCCCATGCCTCTTCCTCTACTAATTAACATGGCATTGGCTTGGATCAGACAGGGCAGGCACCAGAGATTTCTTTCAGGAGCCAATTTCTTCCAGATACTTAAACAGCTGGGTCCAAATCCTTCCACACTTAAAATCAAGGCAATTTGAGCTGAGTCTCATATGCACATTGATGTCAAATAATGACACCTAATGGCTCATCCACCAGCCCTTCTGTGCATGTCAGGAGGTAAGAAGCCAAATCTTCTCTCCAGGGTGGCTCGTGTTTGACAAGGTAAGTGACAGTCAGGCCTAGAGCAATTCAGAGAGACTGGCACCTTCTTACCCTAGTACCTGGAGTCAAGGTACCACTAAATAGGAAGGCTCTCAGCGATCTGGTCTTTTTCCCCGGATTTTTATGGTGAAGGGGAATCATGGTCCATAGAAATGAGGTGGTGTGAACACTGTGAGAAGGGATGTGACCAGAACTCAAATTTTCTGATTCTTGGTGGAAGTGTCTTTCTACCAAGTCACGTCCCCATCAGTTGCCCCTCCTTTACCAGGTGCTGCTGCAGGTGGACTTGGGGCAGCCCTCAGCCAGGAGAGCCTTATGACTACCGAGACAAGAATTGAACTGTAATGATAGAGCTGCTTGTCCTGGGAGTCATGCTGGCCCGAGACAGGGCTTTCTCTGCAAAAGCCTCCTAGGAAAAGAAATAACCCGAACAACAACAACAAAAAAGAAATAACCCGAACAACCAGAAATCTGTGGTCTCAGAGCTGGTCTGCAGGGGGTTTGGTATTGCTGTAAGTGTTGTCCCCCAGAAAGGAACCCAGGCAAGATTGCCCTCTGCCCTAGAGGATCCCCAACTTTGCTCCATGGACCATTGTCATCTGCCCAGGAAAAGGAGAGAAAAGAGAAGCAGGGGCAGAAAGATGGCATGCTCTGGGTGACTCTGCTCCTGGAGGCTCACTATTCACAGCTTGAGAATGCTCCTTTCTGCACAGCTGCAGATGCCACTCTCAGTTTACTCAAGAAGCCAGTTGGATCCCACTATCATCACTGAACCAAATCCCAGATGGATAGGGAGCTGCAACGATTCCCACTGAGAAAGATGTGATGCTGCACTCTTAATTTTCTTTTTAGAACTCTCTTTCCCATCCTATATAGAGAGCTCACAGGTCACCATTGACCATCCACCTCAGAAGCATGAAGTAGCCTAGGTCAAGTGGGCAGAAGTGGAGTGGGCTAGTGGTAGCTTTCCCTGGAGGCTGTTGTTTCTAATGGGGGCAATGGGAACAAGTAGTAGATCAGGCTCAAATTTTTCTGCAATCAAATATGTAGTTTGAGGCTTCAAAGCAAAGCAAAATCAAGCATTTGCTTTGTTTTTTGTGCTTGGGACCTTCAGCAAATTATTTCACTTAGAATTCCCATGTGAAATATATCATTTTTTGCTCTGTGTGTGTATATACACACACACATATGCCTGCATGTTTGTAAATATGAACCCATATACATACCCAATTTGCATGTATATTTAAATATACATGTAATCTCATAGCGACTCACAGGTATATAAACTCAAAAGGTATGGAATATATAAATATTGAGACTTGACTTAACCGAGGGCCTGTATCTGAATTACTCATTATGTTCACCAGATGGATTTCTCAGGACAAGTGGTGGCTGGGTTTTAACAAAAGAACATGTACTGTGTACGATAAAAGTAATGTAAGATAGCTCTCACAGTCCACTGTAAGGGAGGTGTTTAACAAATGAGGATGGGGTGCCAGAGCATAGTTTTAGAGCAATTAGGCTCAGAGCTTATAAAAGTTCCAACTCAAGTCCTATATCGATTCTGCACACTTCTCTCAGGCCTAGTTCTTTTGTACCCATCCTAATCGAACCACAGGCCTTACAAGCTTCTTCACAAATGCACCTACATCATCACACAACCCCCACTGGCGGCTGTCACCTCCGTGAGCCCAAAGACTGCCAAGGAGGGTGTGGTTCAGCAATGTGTTCTGAGATCTTCCAAGTCCAGTGGTTTCAGCTCTAACAAAGTCCAGAGAAAGCAGAGTCCCGCCTGATCAGTCTCTCTGATGGAGGTGGAAACTGCAACTAGTTATTTTGCAGAATCATTTTCCTGACTCTCACTTAAAGCTTTTTATTTCTAATATTATACCTTACCTATAAGAAGGCAATTTTAACTTCCCTAAGCCTTCGCATATGTATTAGTATCACTCCTCAAAATAATCCTGCAGAGAGGGTATTATTCCCTCTATTTCTGTAAAAATGAAAATGCTTCCTGAAACCCATTGAAACACAAGATGGGCGTGGTCACAGCGGGTGTCCCCCTACAGATGTGCACAAACCTCGGAAATCACACAACTGTTGGAGGAGGGAGGGAGGGCGGGAGGGGCAAACACCGTGTCTATTTCATTCCCTTATAGCTGTCGAAATCTCCATAGCCTAGAAATCCCTTTTCTACCAGTGATCTGGATTTACTGCTCAGTGCGGTGCAAGGTATACTACGGAGGGAGTCACCATCACCATGCCCGTTCCGGACAAAGTTCCAGTCTCTCTGAACACAAGCTAAAACAGGGGCCAAGAGAGGATCACTATAATTAATTCTCAGGATGCCTGTTCTAGACCAGAAAACTTTTAGGAACCAGAAAACATGTGGGTTATCTTGTGCTGAGTATACCAAGCAAAGCCTCCCTGGGGGCCTGGGCACTTGGCTTGAACCATGATGGATAACCACGGGAGAGTGTAAGTCTGTCGAAGGGGTGGACTCACAGAGACTGTTGGATCTCTGACCTTGGGAAAGTTCCATCACAGCAAAGCACTTCGACCACCAACCAGGGCTTTTCCACTTGCTGAGCCCTTTATTCTCCCCAGTTGGTAAAGCCCTTACTGTAGTGGCCTTGGGGCTACTGCTCTTGTGATCGAATCTAAATCTATACCCAAAAGAAATAAGTTGGGGTGAGCCTAGATACAGTGATGAGGTAGATTTGGTGGAGAAAACACCACCAGAGGCAGCACCTGGTTCTTTACAACCTGTGTAGGTGCCTGTTTTAGTGAGGGTGGCCAGGAAGCTGGAATAAGTCTTATCTCATCATGCACCAGAATGTCTTGTTAATAGCAGTGATGCTATATATATGTACTAGAACGGTAGAGCTGCCATCTACACACCACAGACTGGATGGCTTACCTGAGAGAAACTTACACTCTTGAGGTTCTGGAGGCTGGCTGTCCAGCAGCAGTGCCACGGGGTTGTTTCCTGAGGCCTCTCTCCTCGGCTTGGCCTTCTTTCTCCCACTTCCCGTGATCTTCGCTCTGCGCTTGCCACTGGCTGGTATCTCTTTGTATGTCCTAATCTCTCTTTTTATCAGGGAATTTAGATTGGAGTAAGACCCAGCCTATTGGCCTGATTTTAACAGACTTACCTCTTAAGGCCCTACCTCCAAGACAGTCGTGTGCTGAGACACTGAGATTAGGGCTCCAATGTACATGAGGACACACTTCAATACCTGATGCCTCTTTTAAGATTTGGTAGCCACCTATAGACATGTGGAAACCCAGGGGTAAGGCTGCAGGCTCTGCAGCAGGAATCTGGGCACATTCTCCCTGCCAGCCTGCACCAGTGGGCCAGTCCCTGTTGTGGCATTACTGCAGCATAGTCATTCCTACAACAGAACACCCTGGTGGTGTCGCAGACCCAGCCTCGGGAACACAAATGCCGCCCGCCCTGGGGTGGGTTGGCATTCAAGCAGGGCCTCTGCCGAAGACGTAGGTGGAGTCTGCGGTGGGCTAAATGATTGTTGTTCTGCTGAGGGGCCATGTCCCCTGCAGAATGTTATCCTCAGGAGCCCATCACTGGCCCCTGCTCATCCCACCGAAGGCCTAAGGCACCTTGGATGTAAAACCCTGGGTGACCTGCCCACTGGCTGCCGCTGATGCAATGGTGTATAAGTCAACAGTAATTTATATTCCATGCAGGTCTGAGCAAGCTATAAAGTGCTCTGAGAGCTAAATGCTACTGAGGCATTTAATCTAAGCAAAGGAAGGCTTTAGTAGACACCAGCCTCGTCGGCAGCACACGGCGCTGTTGGAGGAGAAGGGATCCTTTCCTGTTTGCTGATTTGCTTCTTTACAGTTTTCTAGATCCAAGGAGGGCTGGGAGGAGTTGCTGAGGGAGAACCTTGGCCACGGCTTCTCAGGCAGCCTGACATGCACATGCACAAGGACCCTTTGCAGTGACAGCTTTGCAGCAACCTGTCAGGCCAGGGTCAGAGCAAAGGCCCTGTGGCCCCATGGCAGCAAGGGAACAGGCAAGGGTAGGGAGGCACCGTTGCCCACACCCAAGAGCAGCAAATGCCATGCAGATGGCTCTCCGGCCCTAGAAAGCAACAGCAGTTCTGCTCCAGTGAAGTTTTGGGCACATAAGGAGTAGATATTTGGGCGGATGCCCGTGCACACAATATGTAACTGCCCTGGATTCCTGAGAACCTTCATGAGAGCCTTGGTTTCCTAGGTGATGGCTTCTTGAATTAGTAAGAGCATTTCTGCAGCCAAGTCTGAGGGCTCCATTTTGATGCTGGTTCTCCATGGGGGTCTATCACTGTGGCCTGGCCGCATGTCTTCTCTAACCATCCCTAGGGGACATGGGGACACACATCCTTCCACAGTCCTTCCCGTGCATGCTCCTGTGACAGTAGCCACACAGGAAGCCCACACGGCCACCCTGCTCACCTGCTGTCCTGAGCTCGGGCTTAACACCAGACCCTCAACACCAGTAACAAATTGCTTGGTAATTAGCCTCTAAGGTGGTGCTGGGGTAGGACCTTTATTAGGTGGCTGATAAAGTGTTCTCTGGTGACATTTCATGGTTGCAAAAGAATTAGCAGCCCCCAAACAATGTCGTCCTAGCCTGGCATCTGTCAACAGTAGCCGTGCATTCTGGGGAGCTGACTTTTGGTGCTTTTGCTGGGTTCAGACATTCTGTTTTCTCTAACTCAGAAGCAGGTCTGAGTTTATGTTGTTATAAACAACATAGCCTGATGGGCACCAGAGGAGAGAGCAGGGTGGCGAGGAAACCCGTGGGGAGTGTGGCCAGGCTGCCCCACTTCACCCACAACTTTCCAGTTTTAGGGCTGAAGTTTCCATGTTCCAGGGACTCCCCCGCCCCTGCCAACACCCAGGCAAACAGGAATGGTTGGTCACCCTGTCAGGGAAGCAAGACTGTAAGAATTCAAGAAGTCAGGTGTAGTGGCAGGAAGGGGACACAAGGCAGGTTCGGGATGGTTCTAGCAGACGGGGGTAAAGGAAGGAGTCCTGGAGCCCTCGGTGGCTTTTATGCTTTTATTTAGAAGTGGAACCATTCTCTCAGAGGTGACCAAGTACATGGCAGGCAGGGGTGCCAGGAGACCGGGAAGCTGGCAGGCCTCCCAGCCCCCGGTGCATCTCACCCTCTCAGCAGCTTTGCTGCTTCTCATTTGGTACTAGCTGCTTGCATTGGTACTCTCGCTGCTGGCATCCTCCTGACGCCACTCATATAAGCCCATGTCCAAACTCAGGTGCACCCACTTGGCATGCCCACCTAGGCATGCGCACAGCACCACAGGTGTCCATCATTATATCAGTGGCAGGAGGGTGGAAAGACCTGATAGTTCTCTGACCCTACATCAGGAACTTAAAGGAATTTGGGCTTATTGCAAATCTGTGTGTGGCCAGGAACATGTACTACTTTATGACATCAGAGGATATCACAGAGCCCCGTGACTCAATCACATCAGAGGAGAGAGGTTGGCTGGAAGTGTGTGTGATGTGAGGTGACAGCCCCAAGTCTTAAAAGACAAGTGGAAGATGATTAAAGAGTTGTAGGGTAAATGGAAAGGTTATCAGGCTTTTCTGCCCTCCCGCCATTGGTGTGATGATGGACACCTGAGGTCCTGCACACGTGCCTAATAGCAGGTACCCGCCAGTAGGGCATGCGCAGGTGGGTGCACCTGGGATGAGACACTGGCGTAATAAGGGCGGTGTCACAAGGACACCAGCAGAAGGCAGAGTAAGAGGAAATAAGCAGAGAGAGACCAGAAAAAGCATAAAGGCAGAAGAGGCAGCAGCAGCCCAGAGAGTGAAGATGCACCGGGGGCTAGGAGGCCTGCCAGGACCTGCCAGCCTCCTGGCCCCCCACACCTCTGCCTGCCACGTACCCGGTCGCCTGTGATATAATGAAGCAATAAAAGCCTGAAAAAGCCACCGAGGGCTCCAGGACTCCTCCTCGACCCATCTGCCAAAATCATTGAGAACCTGCTCCATGCCCTTCCTGGCACTACAGGAGTGGAAAGGGACATCCAGAGAGCCTAGACCCAGAGGCAGCTTGGAAATCAAGGGAAGATAGATCCAAACAGAAAGACATTGTCAAACAGCCAAGAAATGAAAATTGGGGAGAAAACTGGAGTCTCAGATTTGGCAACCAGGGAAGCATTAATTAGAGATGGCAGCAGTGTGCAGGCAGCAGACAGGACGATACATTTGGTGTTGGAATGGCCGGCAGTCTGGGCATGGAAACTGTTTCCTCTCTCACCCTCACTCTGGCCTCAGCTGTGTCCTGAGTGGAGGGGGCGGTGTGCTTCCAGAGAGATTGGCCACCCCACACACCCCCAGTCCTCTCCTCCTGCAGCCAGGTGTGTGGGCTGCACAGACAGGCGTGGCAGGGCGGGGCCTCCGGTTGAAGGTGACCTTCTGCGTGTGACTCCTGCAAGAGCTTCGGGTGGACAGTCACCAGGAAGCAGGTGTGGAGTTGGAACAATCAAAAGCACACTTATGTTTACATGGTCCATTCCACCTGTGGCCGAGCCTGCCCACTCACAGGTAGAGTTAGCAGATAGGGACCCTGGAGCTCAGGGGACTGGGGCAGGGGGTGGGGGGTGTCAACTGCTTCATGCTGGCAAGTCTGATTAGCACAGACTCTCGGGTTGTAGCTACTCAGGCCAGTGCCATCTCATCCGACTGGACTTCCGGTGCACTGAGTCCATGTGGGTGGGAGTCCAATACGGAGAGGGATCATTAAATTTCATTTCTCACTCCAGCCAGCTGCAGCTGACTGGTTGGGGCTGGCTGCCTGGAGAGCAGGGCTGAGTAGGCGTCTGAGGACCCTTACCAGACCAGCAGGAACATGGGTGGAAATTGATTAGTTCTTTCTGCCAAAGGCATGGACTCATAACAAACAGAGCAGTCAGTGGCCTTTGCAGTCCAGAGTTCTCATAATTACACATCTTTTGGTCCCCTTGCAAATGGATAAGGCCAGTCCTCTTCAAAAATGTTTAAGTCATTGTAATTTGTAATTCAAATGAAATTTTACATAGAAACAGATTAGAATGGGGCTATTCAGGCCAAAGAGAGACTAGAGAGCTCTTCTTCATCCTCTCCTTTTCCCCGAGGCAGCTCCTGAGAAACCTCCAAGGAGTGCAGTTTGAAAATCACTGGAGAGGCACTACTTTGGAAGAGGGTGACAAGGGTGGCATTTAAATTGACATCTGCACAAAGCTCAAAGAACAGCAAGTGCAAAGGCCCTGGGGTGCATACTAGCTTAGCTAGTTTGAGATACACAATGCCCTGTCATGTGGCTACAATGTGAGGGTTGGGGGAGGGGGGCAAGGTGAGAAAGGAGGTGAGACAGGCAGTTAGGGGGAGACCAGGTCAGGCCATATGGGTCAGGTAAGGAGTTTGGATTTTATTTGAAGGGTGATAGGAAGCCAGTGGAGGTTTTAAATTGGAGAATTATAATCTGAGTAAATATTTAAAACTGCACTTATTATATGGTGGCAGGATTAGAAACAGGGTGCAGTGATCTGCTACAGTATGGGATAGTACAGTGAGTGTTTCTGAAATAGAAGGGCCGCAGGAGTAGTATATTGGCATGTTCCTCACCTTGACTTAAAGAGCTAGGACAAGTGGGTGCTGAGTTTGAAGGAGGGGTGCTCTCCAGACCTGGTAGGGTGATCCTTCTTATTCATAGCCTGCAGATCCTGTTCATCCTTCAAGGCTGCACTCCTCCAGGATACCCTCCCTGGCCCAGCGTGATGGGTGCATCAGAGAGGGCATTCTCAGCATGTACTGCTGAATATTATTCCTTTTTTCCTAAAGTCTACTAGATCTAGTAGAGCCCTTCTAGTCACTGATTTTATAGGTGAAGGGACCAAATTCAGGGCTGATACTAAATTCAGGTCTCCTGATCCCCAGTCTGCTGCTATTTCTACTTCATCTGCAACTCTTCATTTCTATGTCTCATATCCCCAACTAGATTATAAGCTTCCCTCCTCATCTTTTTATTTTAGATTTAATTAAAAATTCTTAAGAGCACGGATCATACTTTATTCTCCTTTTTATCTCCCTAGCATCTAGCATAATGCTTGGAACAAACATAGACGCTCATCAAATATTTGCTGATTAGCTGCTCTGCCAGTCACGGAGCCCACTGCCTTGGGGTGTCCTCTTCCCACTGCCCCACGGTGTCCACCTGCCTCCCCGTACCAGACCCGACATGGCTTACAGCCGTCTGGCTGCTGCTGTGCCTGCTTACCTGGCCAAGGTTACACCTGACGCTTCTCCAGCAGGCATCTGAGGCACTTAGCAGAGTCTGGCTCCAAAGGGAAGGGCTTGGGGCAGAGTTCTTTTCATTTAATTGTTACACTCTGAATACAATTAGTCTTAGAGTCTGATTGGAATTAGGCCCAAACCCCAAGGCAAGGTGGAATTATTAAGATGTGACTATGCATTATGACTTTTGCCTTTCTTGGAGCCTCACTATCAATAAGCACTTAGGAGAAATAAAATGCAGATTCTAAAGACAGCCTCTGCGGCCATGGTCTGCTAATGTTGGGGAGAAGACTTTGTACTTGCTCAAAGCAGTACTGTAGTTTCTGTGGCGGGCAGGAGGTGGCGATCCTGGGTGCTGTAAATATCATCACCCCTTAATTGGATATGTTCCTTAGCAGAGGCATTTTTTTAAACTCTTTAACTGTACCCCAGGGTACCCCAGCAAATTGGTGGTGGGTTTGTAGCTTTGCACGCCTTGCCCCCAACCCCCCCGTGAGCTGTCAGTCCACAGGTCTACGAGTTGGGTCCACTAGCCTTGCCCAAAGGTTGGGTCGGGCGGGGTCCTCAGCCTTCCCATCCCCAGCACCCATACTCTCCAGGACTCAGTCCTGTTCGTCAAAGTGCACTCATTCAGTTGTATTCTGATACACTGCTGAGTGGTCATAGTCACGTGTCATTCTTTCCATCCATTTACTGAGAACCTACTGGGTACCTGCAGATACCCCCCCCTTTTTTTTTCTCAAATAGAAAACAGTAGCATGTGTGGAGACTCACAGAACCTCTTAGGACTTTTTCTAACTGCACACATGGCCTAAAAGACCATCTGAAGTGAGGCCTGCAAAGCTTTTTCCCTTCTATGTAAATAGTGACAAGAACTAAAACCAACAGAAATCTTAGAGAGTTCAAAGGTAAGAAATGACAAGAAGTTAAAGGAGGAGTACCCTCCTATTAACGCCATTAACATCACATAATAAATGTGATCAGCCATTTGGGTCACTGCCAGCTGGTGATTAAATCCACTGGGTCCTAATCTTCCCACTCTTGGTGGATCAACCATGTCCTATGCACCCTGTTTGCAAGAAACACCTTGAAATGGTGTGTCACTCAGGAAGATCACACTTCCTTGCTTGAGGTGGAGCTTATTGCCCAGAATAAATCACTACACTTAATCAAGGGGATCGAGCAGCCTTTGACCAGAAGAAATGTCGTCTTTTTCTAAAGCATGCAATGTAGACACCATTTGTATGAAGTCCTTGGGTGACCTGTCACATCCAGAGCTTCCATTTATAAGATGATGACTCAGTTCACATTTCCAGCTCAGAACTTTCTCATAGGCTCCAGATCCATGGCTCCAAGTGCCCGACCATCTCAGGGATAGCAAGTGTTTGAAGTCAGCTACATGCTTGTTTGTGTGCACACACGCACACACATGCACACACACACACTTTCTGTCCTAAATCTAAATTTTAGGAAATGACATTCAGGCCCCCAAACTGAAACATACTCACACAAGCAGGCCAGCTTTGGTTTGTTGGAATTTACATGATTTGAAACTAGTGTCAAAATGTAGCTTTCTTGAGTTCTCGCACTCCCAGGCAGGCATGTCTCCTCCCCTTGCTCCACAAGCTGCCCCCTTCTTCCTGGCCCACCTCTGCTTCTGCCCCACTGGATCTGGTGTTAGGCTACACCAAGGACCTAAGGTTACAGGGCAGGGGAAGGGGATCCCCAGAACCCCCAAACCTGCCTGTTCTAAATAGATTCTGCCATTTGCCACATCAAGACAAAGCATATAGACCCTCAATGGAAAGGAACTTTAATACAATAGTGTGCAATACAGAAAAGACAAAGAATATAGTTTCTAAATCAAGCACGCAAAGTTGCCCATCCCCTGTGGGTAAATGTCCAGATAAACAGGATTTGCCCAAAGCAAGGCCTGAAAACTTGCCACAAGTCTAAAGCAACTTCTGGTGGAAAACTATAAAGAAGGGTCAAAAATAGACAAGTCTGGGAAGAAAAGAGCAAAATCAAAATCAAGATAAAAGCTGCCATTGTTAACCTCCCCACGGGTCTCTCACCCACATCTGTTTCAACCAGTCCAGGACCAAGAAGCAAGCACAGTTTCTTCACATGTCTCTCTGCTCCATGTGCCTCCTCTAGGTCTCCTTGTGTTCCATCCTGCTCCCTTCCTCCCCAGTCTCCTCTCCAGCTGCTTCTCCTCCCTGCTCACCTCTCCCCTCTTTTGGGTGGGGCAGGGAACATAGAACCTCTCTTTTCCTGGGGACCACCCTGTTACACTAACACAACATTCTCACCAGGTTGGTCAACAGAAACCATCTAAGGAACTTTGAAAAAGGAAAGACGCCCTCCTCTCACCTGAGAGATTCTGATTCAGAAAATGTGGGGTAAGGCCAGTGTGCCCAGGGAACTGTCATAAAATGCTATCTGAAACCCCCACTTCAGAAGGAACCTAGGGTGCTTTGTAGCTTCCCTAATTTTGGGACCCCTGTTCTCCAAAATAATGGTAAGATGGGTTTGAACACAGTGGCTATTGCTACGCACATGTGCACAAGCGCACACACACGCGCTTGTGTGTCCAGTTCACCACTGAGTCAAGATTGTCAGTTGCCCCTAAAAGTCACTGAACAACCATTCCTTCCCACCTTGCTGAGCCCCTCCCTTGCCTGCCCCCTACTGCCCAAGCAGGCCCCTCACCTGCACCTCCTCACTTAGTGGCCTTTGGAAGGGCAGATCCAGATGGAACCTCCAAAGCGCTGACCCCTGCACATCCTACCTCTACCAGCAGCCCTCCCAGCCTTCCCAAACTAACTTCCAAGTCTCCAGCGATGAGAAGTCACGCACAGTGTTTCCTGGAGTCTTTGATTCTGCTGCCTCGCCGTAAACACATAGCTGATAGGTAGGTGTGCCATGGAAAACATTCTGGGAAACGTCTCACAGGAAAGGGAAAAGGGCTTTCAGGATTTGAACAACTTGGTGAGTGGATTAAAGGAAAACCTGATCTTGTATAAGACGTTATATGTAAGAAAGGAAGGAAGATAGTTTCTTCTTTAAAGAATTAGCCCACGGACATTTTCTGCAATGTGGAAGAAAGACAATGAATTTTAAATGCTTTAGAAAAAGGAGCCCATGGCGCTTCTGCCTCTCTCCACCCTCCACAAAACCCTAATGAGATACTTGTTTAGTATTTCCCCAACGGAGGCTCTTCCTGAGTTGGGGAGACAGGCGATCACAGAGTGAGGCTCGTGACCCCTTCAGGCTGCCCCCCTCACCTTCTGATCGTGGTCCTGTTAGGGCTGCTCCTACCTGACTCTTCTCATTTTTTCTGCTCAAGAGAATTGAAAAATGTAATAACCCTGGCCTCTCTCTCTCCCCACCCCTCTCTCCTGCCCTCCTCCTTCCCTCTCCCCTGTATTTCTTCCTTGTCCTCCAGGAACCTTCTGCATCATTTCACTGTGCACCTGTGTGGCTGGGATCAACTTTGAGCTGTCTCGCTACCCACGCTACCTGTATGGGCTCCCCGACGACATCAGCCATGGCTACGGATGGTCCATGTTCTGTGCGTGGGGGGGCCTGGGCCTCACACTCATCTCGGGCTTCTTCTGTACCTTGGCCCCCTCTGTCCAACCTGTCCCGAGGACCAACTGCCCTAAATCCAGACCCGAGAACGGGACAGTGTGCTAAAAAACAAACGCACATCTCTATATATATATAAATATATATATAATATACATATATAAAACCGAACTCAGTCAAGATGATGCCAGTGCCAAGGCAGAGGTGACTGGCTCAGGCACCCGCATCTCGTCCGACTCTGTGTTGCCTCATCGCCGAGATGGGGGAATGTCCCCATCCTGTGGCTCTTCCATCACTTCTTAATTCTTGGCCCCATGGTTTCTTGAAGATAGAGTGAAGGTCACCGCCACGGTAGCGTCTTGGTCCTCATCACTCTCAAGGACAGGGTGGGGGCTGGGCAGGGACAGGCCCACGGTCTGAAGGCACAGATGAAGGGAAGGACGTGCCCCCCACTGAGCCCGCTGGAGAGACCGCCACCCCCACCCATCATCTCACCGGGAAGCGAAGCCCTTAGTGCATAGAGTGTAACCAAATCTTGAGGCCGGTTGTAGAACTGCTGCTCTCCTGCTCTTCCTGGCCCGATGTCCTACCTGGCTGGCCAGCCACACACAAGAGGTGGGAGAGGAAACAGACTGAGAAGGAAGTTTTCTCTTTGCTGCCAGTTTTTGGACCCAGCCTTAGAGGTGGGATGGGGAACAGAAAGACACGCTGAGAGGCAAGATCCCCATCCGTGACGGACAGTGGATGCTCAGAAGCCCAGTCTCACCTTCCAGCTGCCTTACGCCCAGTGCAACAGGAGGCTGCCCTGCCCCACCCCCACCTGCACCCCAGGCAGATGGGAGCCTTGGAGTGATGTGTGATGTGTGTGAGTGTGGGGGTGGGTGACGACTTCCAGTGATTTCCTTTTTTTTTTTCCTTTTCACCTTTTAAATAGAAACACTGCATTTTGACTGTTGTCTCTGTCATCGGTGTTGGTTTCATGGCCCAGGATGGAGGACCAGGAGACCTGGGAGAACAGTGAGGGGCAGGCCTAGATGGGATGCTGGTTCTGCAGCTGGAGTGTGCGTGTGTGGTGAGTGTTCTCAGAGTGGGGGTGTCTGTCGTTGGTGTTGCATTATTCTATTATCTGTAGTACAGCTGAAACTCCGGGCAGGCAGAACCCAGAACAGAACCACGGGGTCAAGATGCCCTTGGGTTCTCGCTGTGGTCGAGCTGGAATGCCACAGAAATTAGCGCTCTGCTTTTGGAAGGTCGCGATACGGCCGGGCACATCCGCCACGAGAGAAGGGGGACGTGGCTGAGGAGGGAGAAGGCAAGTTACCTCGGTTGCTGGCCTGCATCTGCCAATCAAGACCATTCCCTCCTCATTGTGGAAGCTTGTCCTTTGTCACTGGACATCGGCCCTTTTTCTGGGGCCCACCTCTGTACAGATGGAAGAAAATGCAAAGCACCCCTCCAGGTCCCATGGGCTCAAGTGTGTATGATATTGTGTAAATTCCTGAGGACTCTACTCCACCCCCTGCCCGCCTTGATCTGCAAGGCCATGAATCCCAAAATAGCTGTCTTAGTGGCTGGCACCCAGAGGTGGCAGAAGTGCGGCCCAGTTTCTCAGGCTCCTTGAGCAAACCAGCCCGCGGCCATTGGCAGGCTGCGAGGCTGTAGCACAGGAGCCGGCAGAAGGAGTGGGCGGGGTGGCCAGCAGTCACTGGTCACTGTGGTTGCCCTGCGGGGTCCAGTGACCTGGGCGGGGGGCAGGAGAGCATCCCCAAGTCATGCCCTGTGGGTCGGCCACATTGCTGAGAATTCAATTGCTTCACAAATAACGAGGTTGGAGGATTTTGCCAACCCCCAGCAGCCTTCCTTCCCACCCATGTGCTCTGTTCCATCGACCTGCTTCTGACCTGTCTTCCAACCAGTTTCTACCTTCTCATCTATGAGCCACTCCCCCTCCCCCTCCATCCTGCAGGTTCTGCCTGTCTCCTCTGCTCTTTCTGACCCTGTGTGTGCCATTCACATCCAGATAGGGCACATGACGCGTGTGAGTGGACTCGAGTGTGGTCTGTGTGCATATCTCTGGTGCATATTGTGTGTGTTTGTGTAGCTGTGTACCTAGATGCAGGCGTGGGTGTGCCACGCAAGCTCCCGTGCCTCTGTGCGGGTACCGCAAGGTGCCAGGCAGTGAGGCAAGTGCCGTGTGCTTCCCCTTGAGGCTCTGAGGATCGTTTCTGAGACGAAAGAGCTACTCCTTGAGAAGGAAAGTGGTTTTCAGGAAAACCCAGTTATTCAGTTGTATGGGGAATGTGGGTTTTTTTGGAAAGTTAGATTTCCCCCATAACAGAAAGGGCCTACTTGGGCTTGAGAAAAAGTCTTAAGTGTCCCAGATTGAGAGGCCCTCTGTCTTCCTTCCAGACAGCTTCAGCTCTGCCAAGTGGGGAGGCGTAGGTGAATGCAGCCGTGCATTTGGGGCAGAGGGCTTATCTGTGACTGCACCCAAATTCCAGCTACTTTCCAGTGCAGGAAACAGGGGAGAGAAACCCTAGATGGGCAGGTGGCTACAATCATTTAAACTTTCCTTAAGTAACTCGATGTGAGGACCCTGCCTCACAGACCAGCTGTTTCTCCCTCCCTCATTATCCCGTCTTGCCAGAAGGAGGTCATGTCCTCTCTCCACCCTCTGTCTTTCTGACAGGCCTCCAGCACAGCCCAGTGCATCCCTTTGCAATGCTGAAGCGTTAGGACGATGCCTACAAAAGAAGAAACCCGCCCTGCTTCAACTCGCCATATGCAAAGCTGGATCTTGGCTGCCTTTTCAATAGTGTGTCCAGAGAGGGAAAGGGACACACTTGAGACCAAACCAAAAAAGGCCACGTGGCTGAAATGGAAGCCCAGAACAGGTGGCCAGTGCTGGCCAGAGAGAGAGCTGCCCGTGATGCCTCCAGAGGGGGCTGGACCCCAGGGTAAGATGTGCCATTCTAAGCGTTATGGCAGCTCTCTATTGTGAGAGCTGGGGCAGAAGAGGAAAGGGAGGGGCAGTCTCGACCTCTCAACCTCTAGGTTCTTTAGGTCCCACTGCTAACTCCAGATCCAACCTTCCAACAGGAAATAGTGTCAGCAGCCCCCCTAAAGTCCCAGCTCCGGTCCAGTTCAGTCCATTACACGTAGCAAGGCTGCGCCCGTGCTGGCGTCGTGAGCCCTGGGGAAGTCCACCTTGGGCGGAGCCCTTTCCACTTTGCCTCCCCGGCCTGCCCTGTGAGACTGGAGGTTCGGGAACAGGGGTATCTGCCTGAAGAGGTCCCATTTCTTTCTCTCCCCTTTTGGGGAGTTAAGGCTTCTTCTTGTTTCCTTTCTTTTCCACGCCCAGTCCCGTCCCGCATCCACTTGATAGTGCTTACAGTTCAGGAATTCACCGCTGGAGAGGCTCGTCCACAGTGAGCGGTCCCCTCGCTGGTGCGTGGTGGTGCAGGTTTTGCAAGGTCAGTGGCTCCCTGGCACCAAAATATAAAGAAGGTTAAAATGTGCCTGTTCCCACTTCAAGTTTCCCACAAGCCCCAGCCTTTCAACTATACCCTTTCAACTTCAGGGATCACGACATCACAAGGACAACTACACCAAATCCACGTCCAAGTGCAACATCCCAGGCCAGGCGCCCTTTGGGCTATCCTCTTGTGGGGTGAGCAAGTCCACTTAGCAATGCCGGCTTCCTTTGATAAAGGAAGATGCTATTGCAAGACGAAGGCCAGGCCGTACACCTTCACATCCATCCACATTCATGACTTGAGGCCTAAAGCAAAAGCGCCAGGTGGTGGTTTCCTGATCCAGGGGAAGGAGGTGTGTCTAAGGGACTCTGAACTGGCCCAGCTGAGTCAAATTCAGAATAATGAGATCAAGCACAGGCACATCTAGAAGCCTCTCGGGCTTGCCCTAGCTGCTGCTGAGAACTTCAATAAGTGACCTCCAAGGGTCTGGGGTCGGAGCGGGAAGACCTCCCACTGCTCCTCTAGGGTCTGCTCCCTGTGTGGGAAGCTTGAGTCCTGCTTCTGATTCAGACAAGCAGCTAGCCTGAAGCTGCTTTTCTGAAGTGGTTCCTGTGCACCAAGGACTCCCGGTCCCAGTGGACACGTCCAGGGAAGTCAGGTGAGTCATCACGAGAGGTGAGATCACCCCCGGGGGAAACAGAGCCCGTGGCACCGGCCACGTGGACTTCTGTGCTGTCTCCCAGGAATAAACTGAGGCAGGAGACAAATTTGAAACAAGCCCACCTGAATGGATGGACACGCGATTCCATGGTCCTCCCAGCAATCAACCCAGGGCCATCTGCTCTCTTTCCACGGATGCCGCCATGTTGCGAAAGGTTTCTTAACACGCTTAGTTCTCAGACTACGTTTTTATTGGTGACGGGGTTTTCATTCTCCAAGTAATACATGTTCATTATAGAAAATTAGAAAATATACCCCCAAAGGCTGAAAGATTGGTGCTCATCATGAGCATGATCCCCAAACTTCCCAGCTCAGGGCTGGTCTGGGGGTTGGCAGGTGGGCTCAGAGGCAGTGATAACCATAGTTGTTGCATGAAGGGGGTCCTGTATCTGGGGCGGCAGGAGCTCAGACCTCTGAGCCCCCAAAGATGCAGAGACCTTTGAAGAAGCTCCGTGCCAAAGCGTAGGGGGCAGGGCGTGACAGAGCTGAAAGATGCCTACTTTGGGGTTTCTTTTTATTCTTTCTTTTTGTGTGTGCCATCTAATCTAATTATAGATGGAAGAGCACTGAAGCCAGAGGAATGCACTAATTAAGCTACACGAGCCTACTGCACTTACTGTAAATTCCACACACAAATGATCTGTGTGACTCTGGGCACTGTGTCTTCGCCATACTTGAACTTCCTCATCTATAAGATGAGGACAGTGATAACACTTTACCTCATGGTATATCAAGGATGACAAAGAAATTGCAAAGTGATTTGCAACATGAAGTGTCATACAAATTATGTTCTGTTCAAATTATCCTGCAGCTGCAGGGAGCCCTCTCAAGGGAACATTCCATCCCTGTGGTTTCCTGACTGCTGAAAGGCCAGTCCAGGGCATGAGGGCATCTTGGCGACTAAACAGGCAGGCTCTCTCCAACTTGGCATCTGGATTCTACTCTTTCGGAATCCTCCAAAAGAGGTGTTGGCGCCTTCATTTACTCATCCCCAAGCAACCTTCCTATTAGCCAAAGCCAGTTTTGCAAAGGGCACTCAGAGCTTCCTAATCATTCCCAGAGGGCATGGAAAGAATCCAAGGCAAAAAATTAATGATTAACCAAGGCACTTGGTCAACGCCTTATTATTATTATTATTATTATTATTATTACCATCTTTCTAACATTTCTAACTGTACATGCTCAAGTGATAGAAGCAGATGAGATTCTGAAACATTTTAATGATCGTTTAAGATGAGAACACATTTCAAGGAACTAGCTCTTCCTTCTCTCGTCCTGTGGTGAAGTATGTGGCTTGATCAAAAGCATATAGGATTTTCTAGAAAGTCCTTTAGATGGTGCATCCCTGGGAGCTGTCCTGGGTGGGGTCCTGTGTGAGAAAAGCCGTATCCTAGGTTTTAAACAAGAAAAGAATGCACTTCCAGAAGGGTCTCCACACTTTCTGCCTTGCAGGGCTCAGGTTTCAATGTTAGGGGGAGACTAAGGGAAGCCCATGTCACTGATCCACTTGTAGACAGAGCCCAGCCAGGAGTGAAGCAACTCTCCAACTCTACGGGAGTCTTTTCACTACTAAGGAACAGAAAACTGGGTGTAAGTTGTGGGGGTGTACATAGCAGTGGCTCATACCTGGCTTCTCTGGCTGACACTGACTTCAGCAAAGGCAGCTCCTAGTCTTCGTCCCCAAGAACTGGGTATTGTTCCTGGGAGAGCTCAAGGTCCCTCCCTTCTTCTCTGTCTCCCATTTCTCCCTCTCCCTCTTCCCTTCCTTCCTGGGTCCCCTGTAGAGCCTTTCTAGCCTGAATGTACCCGTGTGTCTGTGCTGTTGTGAATGTAACGATGCCGTTCACATAAAGAGCTCTCACGAACTCATGGTCATACCCCCTCCCCATTTCCTCCATGGTGTGACTGTCTTGCTATTCAAGACTATCTGTAAAAATGTACAAATAAAAGTGGAAACTGAAAATAAGGGGAGGGAATTGAGACAAATGTATTGATGTAGTCCTCAGTTTTCTGAGGACTTATGTGGACTGCCCAAAAATCCCAACCATAGGTGGGATTTGAAGGGAGGGAAGCCATCAGCACAGGAGGTTTTTTCTGGTTGTTTCTCTGGCAGTCACTAGTGTCTGCTTGGAACTCTCTGTTCTAAAGGTTTTAGCCTTTCAAGTAAACTGTATATTCCAAAATGTACAAGCAAGTCATCAAAGTCTGAAGGGTGAAGGTCATCGTGAAGGTCAACACCAACACCCAATCCGGGGGTCCCTTTAGTAGCTTTGCCACTGCTCCCTCGGGACATTGGGCAAGTCCTGTTACCTCACCATGTCTCTGTGTCCCCTCAGCCAAACAGGGAATGAGGGGGCTTGGGGTCTCCTGGGGTGCCAAGTCTCCTTGGCCATTCTGCTGCTAATCTTAGAGAGGCTTTGCCCATGCTGGTGTGTGCTGACTGCCTGCAGGTACACTCGGCGAGTTTTCCTCTCTGCCGCCCCAGCCCACTCTTTCACTCCTCAGAAAGTAACCTCAAGCTCACAGCCAGTCTGCACTCAGACTCCAAAGCCTTTTATCTACCTTTTCATTCTCAGATGCCTTTTCCCACCCACTTTAATAAGCTTATTTTACTATCACTTTTTTCTGTTTTGACTGACAGAGCTTTGCTGCCCTAGAGTGGCAGAAAGACTATCCAAGAAGAGCATGCCTACAAATTGCTTTGTGATCTGTGACTCACTACAAACCTGACATGACATCAGAAGCAGGGAGCCTGGCTAAGGAGTGCTACCAAATAGGAAGGAAGAAAGCTTTGGCAGGTGATGTGGTAGAGACAGTGGGAGGCAGAGGTAGATCACAGTGGAGGTAAGATAAAGAATCCTTTTGGAAGGTGAAATGGCAGAATCACAGAGTACCCACAGCAGACAGCCAGAAGGAACTCCAAAAGGCAGGAAGAGGGAATAGAAGAGTAGGAGTGGGTAATCCCAAGGCAAAAAGAGTCACCTTGCTCCAAGGGCTGAAAAGACTGCCTCTGGATTCACAGCTAGCATGGCCAGTGACCAGCCCTCCTACTCCCTGGAAATTTCCATCCAAACCTTCCACCTCTCTGATGGTCCATAGTGATCACATCCGGGACCACTTCAGAAGGCAATTTAGACCAATGCTGTCCAGTAGAGAGATCGTGCAAATCACAAATATAACTTGAAATATCCTCATAGTTCCATTTTAAAAGGTCAAAGAAACAGGTGAAATTAACTATAAACATATTTTAACCCAACTATCAAAATATTATTTTAACTTGGAACCTAGATTGAAAATTACTAAATTATTTTATGTTCCATTTTTCCCCAAATGAAGTCTTCAAAATCCAATGTGAATTTTACTCTTAGAAATCACCTCAGTTTGTTCTAGTCACGGGTCCAGTGCTCAAAGCTCTCGTGGCTACAGGCTGCTGTGTGGACAGCCAGGATTTCTCTCTTCCTTAGGAAGCAATGGCATCCCCCTCACCCATAAATCGCTTACTCAGCTCTTCTGACTAACAGTCTGGAGGGTGGTGCTGGCCAAGTAGAAAGCACAGGAGTCACGTCCAGGCTGCTGTCCTGCCTCTGGAAAGTCTGCATTTGCCTGTGGTCAGAGCAGAGACCCACTGCTTGTCAAATCCTTGTCCTGTCTGCCCCAGAGGGTGTCAGCACTGCCCTGGGGAACACCTCTGTGGCCTCTGGGAAGTTCTAGAGGTCAAAGCAGGCCACTCCCTTCAACTATAGGAGCATCAGCTTAGCCTTTATCCTGATACCTTTGATCTTAGAACAGGGAGGAGGGTGGAGTGTCCTCGTCCTGATCAAGGATGGAGCTCTCCACTACCTTTTGTCCTCTGGTCCGGTCCAACCAATATTGGAAACTGTTTTCCCTGTGACTTCATTTCCTTCAACGTGTGTCTTCAAGTCAAATGCAAAAAGGGTGCATGCTGGAGAGAGCAGTGGCCGCAGGCCGACTGGTCTCCTAGGGGGTGGCAGTGACCAACTGTCCCATTGCCTGCCTCTCCTCCCCACCCGGAGACCTTCCATCAATTTGAAGAAGCCTCTTTTTGTTCAGGAAAAAGACAACTAGTGAAGTCTGAGTTCGGAGAGCAGAATAAAATGCAAGTAAGCAACCCCTGGGCATTCTTGAAGCCTTTCAAAAAGTCAGTATGACAAGGTTTGACTCGTTTAAAATAGAACCTTCTGAGCCTGTGTTACCCAGTGAAAGAAAACGAGCTGATTTATATATGGTTATAAGGGACTATTGCTGACAAAACTCTCAAACACCTGGAGTGTTTCTGGTCCGCCAGATTATTGCTCAGTCAATATAAATTTATTTACCTTTACTTTCATTTGCATAGTGCTTTCTGATTGGTTAGACAAGGAGTGGTGTGTACTGCAGGTTCCCACAAAGCCTCTGCCCTCCGAGGTAGCAATTCCTGTGGTTATTGGTGCTAAAATAAGATTAAATATTATGTTAATTTGTTCTGATACGATGTGAATAAATGTGTTGTTTAATCTTAACAAGAATGCTACATCTTATCAGATCTATTGTACTGTCTGTTCCTTCTCATAATTAATTAATTACAGGAAAGGTGATCCAAACCAGATCTTGCAACTATTGTGCTATTCTGAGAGGTGAATTTAACAGGGAAGTGGGAGGGGGGGATGAAAAGGGAAATTGCCAGGTTCCATGACTTTGCAAGGACTGAGGAAGCAGAGAGCATTTGGGGACTTCACTGACACTGACTGCATCTTGCAATTTTCTTTTTCAAATTGGCAGAAATATTGTATTTCCATCGATTGAAGAAAAAAGTGTCTGGTAATTAATTAAATGACTTGTTCATGGAAAAATACAAATAAATAACCTGTCAGTTGTGGAATGTAAACTGATTAAACAATTAAATAAAGAAGATCCTGTTGTGTGTTTTAAGCCATTGTGTCTGCTTGGGAGAGAGGGGTGTGCAGTATTGGATGGAGGAAGCGTGGTGTTTCTCCCTCCAGGCTTGTACAGAAAAAAAAAAAAACAGAACAACTCTTGGGTAGACAGCAGACGAAACCCAAATCCTGTAGGAAACAGACAATGAACATTTCGAGCATGTGAGAGTCACAGGTTCATGCTTTTAAAACTAGGTGCAAGGGAAAGAATACATGCAGAGGGATTCCGAAGAAAAGGAAGGAAACTTTTGCTCTTTTTCCCTACTACTGGCATCAATTTTTTAAAAAGGCTTTATGAGATGCTGGGCTGATTGGTCATATTCTAGCACCTTCGCACCTACACCTATTTCCTACCTATCGGTGAAGAGAGATTTCTCTCCGTCTTCATCACCTCTGTCCCTGACTTAGAACCACAGTTCCTTTCTGTCCCTGTGCCTTTTAAAAGTTTCTGGTTCACACCTGGTAGGACAGCTGGAATATACGAGAAACTGGTGGGAAGCATATTTTTTTTTTTTAATGTCAGCATCTCTGATTTTAAGCAAAAAGAAACTGGCTCTGCTTGATATAAATGGAAAAGTAATTCACTGGAAAGGCCTGTGTCACCAGAAGCCCACGGAGTAGCAGGAAGAAATGAGCAGCTAGGTAGCCCGAAGCAGGCCCCAGTTCAGCATGGGCTCCGACGACACCAGCCAGGACTCTGGACAACAGCTGGCAGCTGCGGCTGCCAGAGACCCTGTGTCACTGTCTTGCCACGACCTTCACCAGGATGAATCCCCGGATCCTTCTTCCAGCTGACAGCCGAGACTCAGAACCACAGGTAGGTGCACCATCCCAGGCAGCCGGGAAAACAGGCCTGCCTGGAGCTGTTAGTGTGCAATGAAGGGCCCCCAGACTATCAAGTGGTGCACACTTTCAAAGGGATTTGACCACCATGAGCACAAAGGCAAAGGAAGCATGTCTAGTATGATAGATTTTTAGTAGAATTGGTGTGTAGAGAGAGAAGTTAAGGGTTGTCCAATAAAATTCCAAAATTTACTCAATTTATTGTGGGTAAGTGCCCAGGCTTGGCCCAAAGCAGAGCCACTAAGGCCCCAAAACCCACCACAAGTGTAAGGTACCTTCCCTCGGGGAACCACACAAAAGGGGTGAGTCCCAGGGAGCTGAGACAGAGACTCAAAATCCCAAATTTACTTCATCATCACAGCTGCCAGAGTTTCTGTCGAGACCCAGGAGCAGCCTCCACCACATCTCTGGGTCCCCCTCCCACTTCAAACACCAATAGAAAATCCAGGTCACTACCGCGCTGCTGACGTCTCCACAACACCCTCCTTGTGTTCCGGTAACTTGCTAGAGCAGCTAATAGAATTCAGGAAGTGTAGGGTTAGTGAAAAGTGACCAGGCTTTCCCGCCCTCCTGCCGTTGATGTCCATGATGGACACCTGCGGTCCTGTGCGCGTGCCTGATGGCGGCACCTGGAGTAGGGTGTGGGCATGTGCAGGTGGGCGCACCTGGCCTGAGACAAGGGGTGTATAAGGGCAGCGTCATGAGGACACCAGCAGAGAGAGAGAACAGAAGGAAGAGACAGAGAGCCCAGAGAGTGAAGATGCACCGGGGGCTCACAGGCCTGCCAGCCCTCTGGCCCCCAGCACCCCCACCTGCGATGTACCTGGTCGCCTCTGATGTAAAGAGCAATAAAAGCCTGAAAAAGCCACCGGGGCTCCAGGACTCCTTGACCCATCTGCTCTGATCATGGAGAACCTGCTCCATGCCTTGCTGACACTACAGGAAGACAGTTTACTTATTAGATCCCTGCTTTATTATAAAAGGTTATAACTCAGGAACAACCAGGGGAAGAGACAAAGGGCACAGTATGGAGACCCTTCTCCCTAGACCCTCTTCCATGCACGCCACTCTCTGTTGTCTTTCCAAACCCCATCCTTTTGGGGTTCGAAGAAGACTTCATCACACAGGCAGGGTTGATTAAGTAATGACTGGGGATTGAAGCTGATCTCTAGCCCCTCCCCACCCCTGGTGTTTGGGGAGTGCAACTGAAAGTCCCACCCCTCTAACTGGTTGGTTCTCCAGACCACCAGGCCCTCCTTAGGGGTGTTTCCAAAGTCACTGCACTAACATAAGTATCAAGACTCTCCTTTTACTTCTACAGGGCTGCAGCCATTTCAGAAACCGAGGACCCGAGGCCAGGTATTAGAACGTAAGATGCCCCCATTGCTCCTCTGGTAGAGGGGACCCCAGGGGTGCTAGCAACTGTATGCCACAAATGGGGAGGAAAGCCAATATGGATTTCTTTTTGTCAATTAGCATCTGTGGTGCCAGCAAGGGGCGCAGAGCAAGTTCTGATGATTCAGGCAAACGGGGTAAGGAAGAGTCCTGGAGCCCTCGGTGGCTTTTTATGCTTTTATTCTCAGAGGTGACCAGGTACATGGCAGGCAGGGAGAGGGGGGCGGGGGAGGGCGAGGCTAAGAGGCTGGCAGGCTTCCTAGCCCCTGGGGTATCTCACTCCCTTGGCTGCCCTGCTGCTTCTCTTGTTCTCCTATTCTTCTGCCTCTGTCTTTCCCTGCTCTGCTCTCTTGGAGTCCTCGTGACTCCGCCTTCATAGGCCCATGTCCAAACCCAGGTGCGCCCACCTGCGCATGCCCACTCAGGCACACATGCAGCACCGCAGGTGTCCATCATCACATCGATGGCGGGAGGGCGGAAAAGCCTGAGACTTTTCTATTTACCCTACAGCACTGTAAGTGGAATTTTAGGGAAAGAGCATGCATGTGGAAGTAATGGACATAACCAGTAGAACACTTCCTGAGTAAATGCTGGTCAAAAGCAAGTGCCGTGTCGAGCAGAGAAGGGGAGGATCAACTTGGAGAGTGGAAAGCAGAGGTCTAATTTGTGCTCCCCTCCCTGCTGGTGATGCTGGGAAGAGGGAGCGGAAACTCCACCCACCTGAAAGAGTGAGCTAGATTGTTGAGATTTGGTACCTCCATGAACAAGCAGGTGGAACTAGAGAGCTTCGTTCCAACGGGGTAGGGTGAGGAGGGTCAGGTGGTGTGCCCACCGGCCTGTGAGACCTGGCTGAGCGCCCCACCATGGGGTGGGGTGCTGCCGCCAGCAGCTCTCTGAGGCACACTCCCTGGGTGCCCTGCAGCCAGCCTGGGGCGAGCTGCAAAGACATAAAGAGTTTGGTTCTTATTCTTTTCCAAGGAAGCACAACTTTGATTTCTGTACCTGTGATGAATTATGCAATCCACTGGGATGGTGGGGAAGACAGCTATCCCTCCTCACCTCAGCCCTACGCCTCCGGGCACAAAATCCCCATAGCGAAACCTGGTTAATGATTGGAGAAAGGCAGCTCTAGGAGCTGTGACCAATTCACCCAATATCCAGAGTGGTCTTGGAGGGGTGCTCTTTATGGAGCCCCTACCCTGAAAGCCCACTGTGGTGCCGAGGAAAGGCACAGAGCAAGTTCTTGATGATTCTGGGCAGACGGGATAAAGGAGGAATCCTGGAGCCCTTGATGATTCTGGGCAGACGGGATAAAGGAGGAATCCTGGAGCCCTTGGTGGCCTTTTATGCTTTTATTATCAGAGGTGACCAGGTACACAGCAGGCACGGGTGCCTGGGGGCCAGGAGGCTGGCAGGCCTACTAGCCCCCAGCACATCTTCACTCTCTGGGCTCTCTAGCCTCTCATGTCTGCTTCTACTGCTGCTGCTGCTCTGTTCTGCTCCAAAAGCTTTGTGGCTTCTACTGCTCTTGTTCTTCTGCTCTGCTTCTCTGCTGCTCTCATTCTGCTGGCGTCCTCGTGACACCACCCTCACATGCCCATGTCCAAAAGCCCAGGTGCGCCCACTTGTGCATGCCCACTTAGGCAGACGTGCAGCACCGCAGGTGTCCATCATTACACCAATGGCAGGAGGATGGAAAAGCCTGACTTTTCCATTTACCCTACACCCACCAGCTCATGGCTTCCCATCAGCCGAGGGCACTGGGCTGTCCTTGTGTGCACAGCACTGCCAGATGAGGCGTTTCCTGGAGATCCCCTCCGGACCTGGTGATCTGCAAGGGCAGGGGTTCTGATTCGCGCCTCTTTGTACCCAGTGACTAGTAGTGAGCAGTAAGTGGGCAAAGTATTTACTGACCCATAGCAAACTGAAGTCCCCCATCTTCCCACTCCATGTGGGCCTCAGTTTAACATGTGGGTGTTAAATTCTTCAAGTATGGGTTGGTAGAGTTTCCTAGGAGCATTCTCAGATTCTAAGATTTGTTGGAAGGACTGAAATGGGACCCAGAAAAGCTATCATTCTCGTAGTTACAGTTGACTACACAGAGAGGACATCAAAGCAGCAAAGGACTGTGGGGCAGATTTCAGGAGAGCCGAGGAACGAGCTCCCAGTTGTCTTCTCCCAGTGGCTTTGCACTAACCGCACTTAATTATCCCTGCAACGCTAACCAGCAACAGTATTGCCAATCAGGGAAGACCACCGATGCCTATTGTCCAAGGACTGGGGGAGGTCAGTCATGTAAGCAGGGAGCACCTCGTAGTTGACCTTAGTTACTCAGCTACCTACGGCCGCAGAGGTGAAACTGCACCATAACTCACATCATAGCATAAAGGATCACCTAGCATGGCCCAAGGTAAACCATGATATTTTTGTCAGACAGAGAGTCCAAGGGCTCAGAGGTTTGCTCCTAGGGGCTAGTCAAGGGCCAGGTCTTTCGTTGGAAAGGTTCAGGGTTCAGGCAAACCACATCTGCTGAGTTAGCCCTTTACTGAGCACTGAACTGCCTGACAAGCTAGCTCAGACAAGGTAGTTCTTCCCTGTGTTAAAGCTCTTCTCCAGGTATTCTAGGCCCTTCTCTTTCCTTTTGACCCTCTATATACAAGCCTGGCCATGACCTTCTTTGCAGCTCATTTGCTGAAGCTCTTTGTCCAACGTTCTCCTCTCTCCTTCTGCTGCTCAAGGTCTCGGTGTGCCTCTCGCAAGAGCCTGGGGTGGGGGCGGTCATGCAAAGCACACAGGAGCTTGAGTCTAAGCACACCTGTCTCTTTCTACAGAGAAGTTGTGGCATAAGGCCTCCTCATCCCATGTCCTTGTAAAATGGGGATCTCATGCTGCTGATGAGAGCACCCCTGGCCCAGAATTGTTATTCACCTGTCAGCCTCCCTCATCGCTGCAGTTTGTCCATTTTCAACATTAACAGGTTCTAGATCTACCCCCTCTAAGACAGTTTTCTAAACTTAAATTTGCTCAGTATTAGCTACCCTGCTCATGACCATACCCAAAGCTCATGGACACACTTACCATGTAAATGCAAAGTCACATCTTTGTCTCTGGCCATTGACACATCCTGGTTAAGCATAGAGCTGTATAATCAAATCATGCTTTGGTATATTTTTTTAAGATTTTTTTATTTGTTTATGCATGCAAGCACTGGGGACAGGCCAGAGGTGTGGGGGGATGAGAGGATTCACCACAGAGAGTGGGGAGCAGAACAGGCAGACTGACTGAAACACACTGCCAAGGGCAGCAGCAGGCGAGGCAGGAGAGGTCTGCTGCGCCATGTGGGTCCCCTTCCTGGCCGGCAGCAGGGATCGAACTCGTGCTGCAGTGGCTGTGGTTTGCTTCATAGTGCATTGCTTAACCCACTGCGCCACCAGGGAGGCCCCTTTGGTATATTTTTAATCAGGGAAAGGAGAAAATCTGGGGTTGAAAATACTCCCCTTTGCAGAGCTCTTCTCTTTCGGGGAGGAGAGAAATGCTATAAAGTCTTGCCCCTCAAACTGTGGTCCTGGCACCAGCAGCATCAACATTACCGGTGTGCTGCTAGGATTGCAGCATCTTTGCTCTAATCTCAGTTCCACTGAGTTGAAACCTGCATTTTAACGCCATCTTCGGGTGATTTGTATGCATGGTCTAGAACATTCACTTACTGAGCTACTGGGTTTGAAGGTTTGTTTCGACACTTCTGCTAATCATTTATTTAGGATAAAGATCCTAAGATCCTGGTAGATTTCAAAGGATTTCATGCACTTGCAGACCCCAAATCATTTCAGTGTTTAGAAGGCCTGGGGACATCCAGACCTCTCTAAAACTTCTCACATCATCATCAGTTGTCTTTTGAGGGTCTTGTTCATAAGGAGAGTGCGTTCCGCTTGAGAAGAGGAAATATCTCGGAAGATGTAAAACTAAGGATTCAATCAAGACAAAGATGATTTCCTGATTCCATGCATCTCTCCCCTCCAACAGAAATTTTGCAGTTGGTCCTGCTAACATCTCCACATTCCTTGGGTGTTCACCACCATAACTGGTGGTTTTAACAACCTGAAAAATGTGCAGAAATTGTGCCTTAAAATATAATTATCTCTGAGGTTCATAGACTAGAGAGGTAGTGGGTTGGGACACCAAAGCAAATCAACTTTGATTATATCTACAAGGTGAGTGCAAGAATCCCCAAAAGGTACTGCTTTAGAATATAAAATGATGTCTATGCAAAGTAGTTCTCATCAATTCTGAATCAAATGATCATAAAAACAAATGGCCTTCAGAAAGTACTCTATGTCTCCAAGTTTGGATTTCGGTTACTAAGCTCTAGAGGTCTGCTTTTTAATATAACTTTCAAGGGCCTCCCTGGTGGCACAGTGGGTTAAGCAACGCACTATGAAGCAAACCGCAGCCACTGCAGCACGAGTTCGATCCCTGCTGCCGGCCAGGGAGGGGGCCCACATGGTGCTCCCCTCAGCAGTGTACTTCTGTTGATCTGCCTGTTCTGCTCCCCGCTCTGTCTGTGGTGAATCCTTTCACCCCTCCCCACACTTCTGGCCTGTACCCCAGTGCTTGTATGCATAAATTTAAAAAAAAAGAAAAAAACAAAAAAAATAATATAACTTTCAAATGTTGAAGGATTGAGCTTCATCTACACTAAAGTTAGGACTTAGCAAAAATAAAATCTATCCTTAGTTATTTTGAAGACCAAGTGCAGATTCATCTTATTGAATATTGCATATCCTGGCACATGCCTTTTCTTCTAGAATAACCCAGTTCCTCTGATACTGACTTTTCTGAAGCTAAAATACACAGTATAAAATAGCCATTCTAGAGGGGAAATTTTGATATGCCACCTTCTCTGTACTAAGGAGTTCCACTTTTTAAAATACCAGAGTGTTCTGTAAAAATTACTTTCAAAGGAAAAAACATAGGAAATTGCAAAGGGGTGGGGCAGGGAGGTAGAGGAGGAGAGAAGGAGAATATCTGCTGTAGCCACCACCCAAAGAAGCTAATCACCAGTGACATTCTGACATAGTTTCTTTCTGGTTATTTGATTAATCACAGTAACCATGCTGGCTGTGCAGCAAAGTGACATGCCAGCCTATAGCAATCAGAAGCTCATTTCCTGTCGTTAACCTTTTGAAGGAGTATATGTAGAATATTCTATTTTGACCTATTTGACATAATTTCTTTTCCCTTCCTCCCTCCAATATCTCCTCTCCTTTCCCCTCTCTTCCCCTGCCCTTCTCGTTCTCTCCTGCCCCTCCTCCAACACTGCTGAGTTCCACCTGTAGACCAAAAGTAAACCTGAAGTCATAGCTGAGAGATGGGGAAAAGCAGCTGAAAAAAACTCTTGGAGTCTAGGGTATGGGGTGTGCGAGCAGGCTTTCTGCATCATTGTACAAAATGTACTATAGTGTAGGTGGCAACCTCTTGATTTGTGCAGTGTACAACCTGGGCAACTTTCATAGTAGCCCAGTGGTGCAGTAGCAAGGCTTCTGAGATAATGAGTGTGCCATGGCTGACTAAAAGGAAAGGGGCCAACACCCACTGGTAGAACCAGGTAGACAACCCACTTCTGCCTTGTTTCCATAGTAGTGCTGTCTGGAAAGAACAGAAACAGAGATAAGAATGGGAGTAAATTCTGCGTGTGCCTTCTGCTCTTGGTCAGTTTTCATGGTTTCTGGAAACAATAACAAATAAACTGCCCTAGAGCTGATGGTCTGACTTTGCTGCTGACCGCTTCCTCCCAACTGGTCTGTCTCTTGTGTCCAGTAGGAGGAGGTCACTCACAAAGCTGCCAGCTCCCACCTGTGCTCAGAAAATGTCTTCTCCCTCCCCACATCTTGGATCTTTGTTTTCCTCATTTCCTCACATAGTCTTGTGATCTCAGAGGGTGCTAACAGGAAGTGTGTGTGCTGCACGGGAGAAACCGAGTGCAGGGAGGGGAGGGAGAGTTGATGGGAATTGCCAAGAAACAGCTTTGTCTGTTGTCTGGTTGCCAAGGTAATTGTGAATCTTCATCTCACTGCTCTGATCAGTCTCAGCAGTAGTCCTGCACCCATCCACAGAATCCTCTGCGGGTGTCTACATGAAGTGCCCCAGCCACACACACACCCCCCCCCCCTCTGCGCCAGGTCTCTCTTCACCTGGGCTCTTTGAACTGAGGCCTGGCTTGGAGGAGTCCTCTTCCCTTTCGGGGAGAAGCTCTTCCATGCACTGTGGGAGTCTGGTGTGCAGATGAAGCTTGGAGGGGGTTTCCTGCAGACATAAGAGGAGCTGTCCAGCTTCTTTCACCCCTGAGCACTTCTGTCTTCAAAAAAACAGAGAAGTGCCTGCTCCTGGCTCTGCCTGACCTGGAGTTTTCCTGCTGGAGGACCCTGCTCCTTGAGAACATGAAGACTTGGCTTCCCTGGCAACTGCCTCCCTCCTGCTCACCTCACCTCCTGGGGAAGGTGGTCTTCATTCTGCTTTCACCAAACCACAAGGAGAAATGTAGATTCTGCTTTGGTTCATGTCCCCCACGCCTTACACTACCAGCTCCCTTGTCTCCCTGCCCCCTTCAACCCAGACACACAGAGCAGGGGAAGGTATTTGCAGTGATGTTTTTTTAAAAACTCAAGATTTTTTAGCGATCTTTTCCATTCCCAGTCAGCGTGTGTCTTTGCCTCATTCCTCTTCCTTCTCCTTGTCTTCTAGATGTTACAGAGATTATGGTTTTTTTGTTTTTTGTCTTTAGAAGAGAAATCTGATTGCTGCTCATAGAAATTCAATGGGGGGAACACTAGGAGTAATTTAATACCATCTGGAGATCCTCATTTTTGTAATAATAATTTTATGGCCCCTTGGGATTTATACAGGCCTATGTGAGGTGATTGATAACAGCGCTCCCAGGACTGCTTGGCTGTCAGAATCTTTCACGTGTCTTCTTTCTTCCTTTCTCTAGTCCCAGTTCTAATCTCCTAATTACTATGGGATTATTTTAAAGGGGTATCTGTGAGTTTTAAACAAATACTAGCTTAAATTATGTGTGTTAAGATGAAAATTGCTCCTATATCTACTTCATTTTGGAAAACATCTGTCTGCCAAGAGGGAAAAAAGAAGGATCCCATGGCCCTGACTTGTCTTTTTCATGGAGATAAGAGTAGATAGGTTTTGTAACTTTTATTGAATTTAGTCAACATTTATTGATCTGGTCATAATTATACAGAAATTAGAACTTGACTGCAGTTTCAATTATTGCAAAGGAGGGTCTTTTTCAGGTTGTTCTGTGTCAGCATCATCTGAAAGTGTCATGATTCTTGAGTCTTTTCCAACCCTCAAATTCAAAGAAACAGAGACAAAGGGGAGTATATTTAAAGTCACTCAGGGACAGAGGGGTGAGTCTGAGACTTGAACTCAGGTCTCCTGGTCCTGAATATTTGCTTTTTTAACATCTAAAAGTCTTTTATGAAGCCATTAAAAATGCGAACATTAACTGGATTATTTGCATGTACTCAAAAGTTATTAATTATCTTAGGTATGTTATTAACGATGTTGGGACTATGTCTTTTTTGAAAGCTCTTCCTTCCTAGAAGTAGACACTGGGGCAATTAGGGGTGGATGATGAGATGTCTGGGACTTGCTTCCTCGTAACGTAGGTGGCAGGGGGCTTGCAGGCACATGGATCCGCAACTGGGGCCACAACACGACCACTGCAGCCAGGCGGTAGGTGGGTGGGTTCATCACACCATTTTCCTACTTTCATATGACCCCGATGTCCCATTGTAAAAGTTAAAAAGAATGAAATAGTAAAAGAAAAATATGTTTCACCTTTCCCAGACAGATAGAGGGTAAGGTCCAAATTTTGCATTTGCATCCCCAGTTGCCACCTATGAAATCTTAAAATAGGTTGCAAAGCAGACATGAGGATGGAGAGAGCAGCTAAATATTCAGCCACAAATGGGTCATTGTTGAGGAAAGTCAAGAATCCCCTGGAAATATAGGGAGCATAATACTGAGTCGCCAGAAATAAGCCAACGCTGACAGCTGTCCCCTCTGAGGAAGCGCCACTGTGGTCTCATCTTCAGCGGAGTCAGCGCCCAAGGACCCCCCAAAATAGCACTGACAGTACTTTGTTGGAGAGTCAAGAAATCACAAAAGGTGCTTTTAGTTCCTCCCCCCACATGCTTGTGGCCCTACTTTCCTGGACACCCTTAGTGGGCTGATAAATCAGTGAGGCCTCCTTAGAGGAAAACTGGACCCTACCAACCTTTCAAAGATGCTGGCAACACTTCCCTTTCGTGGAACTTTCCTACCTCTCTATTCAAGTCCAGATATTTGTACAGGGACATTCATCGCAGCTCTCTTGCTAGAGCGAAAATGGTCAATGAATTGCCATGCAGTCCTGGGGAATGGCAAAGGTGGAGATGGCCAGAGAGTGGAGTGCACACAGTCAAGGTGGGTCTCGGGATGTCGGCACAAGATTAGGTAGTAAGTGAAGAGCACCGAATGTGTGCTGTGACCCCCTCTGGATCAGCAGTTTCTGGATGCAGTTGGGGCTTATCAAGGCTGGGGGGGGTCTCGACCCCAGGTCTGTCTGACCACGGACACTGTGCCCCTGACCATTCACCACTTCTTAATACTGACACTTAATCTTCTGCAATTCAGGTGGCATGTGCTTAGAGACCAGGCCACTCTCTGATACTCCCCACTTTCTTGGCCTGTGTACCCCACAGCTTCCTCTAAAAGAGCCAGAAAGAAAGAGCAGAGTCCACTTCCCCAGGGGAAGCAAGTTCACCTGTCCCCAGTTGGGATGAGTGTCCTCTGTGACTGTTTTCCAGTAATTTCTGTGAAGACACTAGAACTTTGCCACTTACAGTCCTTGGGCTACCAGAACCTAGACGGTGATTCCTGACAGGTGCTTTTCTCCTGTGTGTCTCTGTCTTTTTTTTTCAGGAGAGATTAAATGAAGCTTAAAATCTCTATAGACGGCAGAGAAGACATGACAGAGAAGAACTGTCCTCAAGTTGTCCTTGTCTTCTCCACAAAATGGAATTACCACAGAGGGTAAGTCTAAATCCAAAGACCCCGTGTGTTTAACTTCCGGAAGTCAATGCTGGGCCTCTGAGGTGGACCTCCATTGGGTCACACGCAACAGACCGCTCCAAAGCAACCCATGTTTGGAGGGAGACATGATAAAACCCGGTGTTGAAATCGTCCACGCAAGGTAGAAAACAAGTCCGGGAAGCAGGTGGAGGCTACAGGCTGTGTGGTCAGTGTAGGGCCCAGCCTTGAGCCTGAGTCTCTGCAACCACTTTGTTCTTGGAGTCCCATAACTGCATGTGGGTCTGAGGCCTGAGCAAGAGCCCTGCACGGCTCGAGGAAGCTTGGCCAGAAGGACTGATTATGGGGGGCTGTCAGCTCTGCAGAGAGGTCTCAGGCAGGGGATCTTGACCTCAAACAACAGAAGAGACAGAATTGGCCTCTAAAATCATGGTGAGAGTCCAGCAAGTGACAGGGAAGTTTCTGGATAACTCTCCACCCTACTCTCCCTCTGTCTCTGGGCCTTGGAAATGCAGGACTGCACGAGACATGAACTTAGGCACTGATCATCCGGTCAAGGAATCAGGCAGCCAGACTATGTAAGGCACTTGAAGAAGCGCTGCAGGGTAATGAGCGTGGCCCTGTGGGATCAGAGGGGCAGGTGCAAATAATTCAGACTGGGGATCAGGAAGGGCTTGATCAAGTTCAGAGCAAGTGGACTTCAGGAAAACCATAGCTTTTAAATGGGAAGAAGTCTGTTTTTCTCATGTTTATTAGATGGGGGTGGGGACTGGTTCCTTCTCTCATATCTGGGGACTGGTCCCTGTACTCCCAGGTTACATAGTGACAGTCCCACAGTTTGAATTTGATGGCTGTGTAGTCCTACTGAATTTCATCCAATTGTCTTTCCTGTGGGCCAATTTTTCCCCAATTGCTAAACCTTATTTTGCATGATTTTCTGTTAGAATTCAGCTGGCCCTCCAAATTTAGTATTGCGTGACAATTTGACAGGCACAGACTCAATTCCTTTGTCCAGATCACAAAGCGTATGACCAGAATAGACCCACCCTCCACCCAGGAGCAGGTGGCTTGCCACTAGGTATGTCCCAGGCTACTCTCCAAGGCTTCTTGCCAAGGACAGGATGGAGATGGAGAGACCTCAGGCTTGCGGGTGAAGGAATGAATTAGCTCTACTGGAAATTTGCTCACATTGAGAAAAGGCAGCCTCGAAAATAATCAGTCTAATCTCAATGAGGTAAATGTACTGACCTTTGATGAAAATAGAGGGAGAACTGAGGTTATCAGAGGGGGAGGTTGGGGTAACTCCCTTTTATATGTGAGAAGAAGATAGTGTTGGCAGAACCTTCAGTGAAGAAAAAATAGAGCTGGCAGCTCTGCAAAGGTGGCTCTGAAGCAGTATTCTTTACTACTCTAGTTAGGGTCCTCCTCGTTGCAGGAGTGGGGGCGGGGTTGGTTACAAGGGAAGGGGCACATGTCCTTATCCATGTTACAGAGAAGGAAGCGTGGCTTTTAGTGATGCTCCTTGTAGCAAAAATAACCGCTATGGATTTGCCAGATCTGTGCAAACCACTCTGATACAAGCACTATGATTATCATTTACTAGACAGAGACGCTGGAGGCCGGGAGTAATTCAGTATCTTACCCACAGGCACAAGGCTGCTAAGGCACAGGGCTAGGTTTCAAGCACAGAGCTATTTGATCCTATTACGTTGTGCTAACAAAAGCTTGATAGATTTTTCAGTGTTTCATTCTCACTACTACTTGCAAAACAAATGTCAGCATTCCATTTGTCCTGAGGTGTAACAATTGCAAATATCTTATTAAGATGGAAAGAAAAACTCACACTACCCCATTCAAATGCTCCTTGCCCCTCCCCACTGTCAAGCTTTGTAATTAGAGTATGGTTATGGGTTTTTAACAGTAGGGAGAGGAGAGGTCTAGTTGCTCACCCAATTATGATTAAATACTTTAAGTTGTAGATGTTCATGCAAAATATTTTGCAAAGCTCTCATGAGCTTTAAGAAATAGTATATTGGGGCCTCCCTGGTGGCGCAGCAGGTTAAGCAATGCACTATGAAGCAAACTGCAGCCACTGCAGCACGAGTTCGATCCCTGCTGCCGGCCAGGGAGGGGACCCACATGGGGCAGCAGGCCTCTCCTGCCACGCCCGCTGCTCCCCTCAGCAGTGTGCTTCAGTCAGTCTGCCTGTTCTGTTCCCGGCTATGTCTCTGGTGACTCCTCTCATCTACCTGGACTCTGGCCTGTACCCCAGCTCTTGTATGCATAAATAAATAAAATCTTTAAAAAAAGAAATAGTATATTGGGGAAGAAGGAACAGTTCTGATCTGTCGGTCTCCAGAAAGAGGGCAGACCCCACATGGCCTCTCCTTGTCCTGTTTTCATCCCACCCCCTACTGGTGAATGTCCAGTGAGTGCAGAGAAGATGCTGGCACTGCTGTCCATAGAGTGGAGGCGTCAGCCTCAGTGCCTGAAGGACCCCAAGAGTTACAGAGACAACCCCAAAGCATCAGAAATCCAAGGTCAGGGTACTTCTAAGGGAACCCTTGTAGTGCCAAGCATGCACAGGGCAGATTCTCTACGGATTCGGGCATACATATAAAGGAGAGTCCAGGAGCCCTCAGTGGCTTTGATGTTCTTCCTACACCAGTTATGGGACAAGCCCACAGGCTGGCAAGGCAGAGAGGCCGGGGCCAGGAGACTGGCAAGCGTCCCAGCTCCCAGTGAATCTACTCTTTCTCTTTGGGCTTTCTCTCATGGTCTCTTCCTCCCATAGCTGTCTCTCATCCTTTCATAGCTGCTTCCCCATAGCCATCTTGTCTGAGTGATGCCGCCCTAATAGCCTCAGGCTCCAGGCTCCAGTGTGCCCACTTACACACGTCCACACCATACTCCAGGTGTCCACCATCAGGCATGCGTACCCCGAATCCACGCTCCCAAGTGCCTCCTGCATTCAAGGCTGCAGGTGATAGCCACAGAGGCCAGCAGCATGAAATCTTGAGCAGTTTCACTTCCCTACAACTCTTGAAGTGAAAGCTTAGATGGCTGGATCCAACGATCCCAGTCAGGAGACATGGAAGGAATACAGGCAGGCTACACCAGCAGAAATAGTGATAGTCACTGTCATTTACTGAGCACCTACTATATGCCAGGCACCCATCCAAAGAATTGACTTTTCATTCTCACTATAGGAGAGAGCAAATCCATTTCTTTTTCTTCCTGGACACAGTCCAGTTCCTGGCATGCCTTGCTCTTGGAGTCACTGTGAGATCAGCTTCCAGGTATGGGGGAATTTGCACTGCTTCTCAGTCTAGGCCATAACCCCTTTCTTTACCCACCCACCTCACCCCCAAATCATCTCTCTCTACCGAGCAGCAGATTCACATAAGAGAAGGGTACTGGGCCTCTCCATTTCCCTGTGGACAGTCTCCCGTCAAACTCCCCGGTGGACTGTACAGACATAAAGTAAACCTGGATTATGTTAAGACTTAAAGTTAATCTGGATTATACTAGACTTCAGGGCTGGTCAGTATAGCAGTTCTTGCTCCCTACTGCGTCCCCACAAGCCCATTGGGGTCTCCCAGCAGATGGGTGACTGCCCCCAGGTAACCACTTAGGTCCTGGGGTCAGGTTTCCAACCCAAGTCGTTTAGCCTGTGCCCCCTCTGGCAGCCTCTAGTTGTCTCCTACAAAAGGACATTGGAGAGAAATGAGCTCGTGCACGCTTGCATGCAGGGCTGCTCAAGTTAAATACAGGCAGCTGTTGCTGCTGCTTTTGCGCAGAAGTTGTCTGCGGGCCTCCCCAACATCTTCAAACCTGCCCTACTACCCTCCTACCTCTCCAACTCACATCCACAGGGTGCATTTGCTGTGTGTCTGCTATCTTTCTGTGCTCTTCTTTTTCTGTGCAATTACAGGGGTACACAGTGAGCCTCCATGTGAAAACAGAGGCAGAGATATGGAACTGGTGGAATGAGTCCAGCCAAGGCTGTCCTGTACCAGGTTTTTATATCAACTTGAAAGAACCTCTTCATAGGTGTGTGAATCCAACTGGAGGATAACTCAGAGGTGGGGGTGTACTTAATCCCAAAGAAGACCAAGCCCGGGCTCTCAACGTCCTCAACAGCCTGGCCTGATGGGCCAACAGTGAGACACAAACTGCAGAACCTTTTCGGAAAAGGCGTGAGAGGTCAGTAACTGGGGCTTGGGTGAAATCTTGGGTGAGATGGAGTTCCTCCCACCTGATTTTTACTATTCTAGTCACACCTGTTTCTCTCTGGTGATCTCTGTGCATGTGAAGACATTACCATATCTATTTAAAAATCTTGTTAGTTTCCAATTAAACGGACTGAGCTGGCTTAGGTTTCTAAACCCCAAGCTCTTAAAGCAGGTGTCTCAGAAGCAGGCTTATGTCTAATCCCGGGTGTGTGATCTTTGCCTGGGAGAGCGCTGAGTGGATAAACTCCAGCATTGTTTGTTATTGACAGAATCATAAGGGAAGCCGTCATGGAGCTGCATGTCCTTTGTGGTTCTTTTGCCAAAGGAAAGGAGCCTCAAAAATTTTTTTAAAAAAAAATAATCTTGCAAACTAGAGGGTAGGTAATTAGAACCAATTTACCAGTGGTCTATAGGAGGGAAGTGTTAGCAGGTTTGATAGCTGAAGTTGCTTGCCCAGGGCTCTCCAAAATGTTGTAACTTGGAATGAAAAGAGACAGGGTAAACTAGGTCCTCTCCATCTAGGGAAACACAAAGGGGGTAGATTAAGTAAGGAGTGACACTATGCTGCTAATACTTAAGTCATTCTGTCCTAAATTATGACAGGCATCAGCACCATGGAGAGTGCTTATTAAAATGCTGATTCTCTGGTCCCGTCCAGGACCTACTGAACTGCGGGCTAGACCTGGGAATCTGCATGATCACAAGGTCTTAAGCTGGTTTCCATATACCTGTGAACCTCTGGTTTAGAAAGAAACTAGGTATTCCTATTTGTAGGCAATAGAGAATTCACCACTTGAAATAATCACTTAAGTTCTGCTAACGTCAGTGTATGCTGATCTAGTATACTAAAGACTTTACCCCTCAAAAACCCAATTTAATAAGATTTACAAGTAGACATACCCCCTTAAGTGCTAATAATGTACAAGTCATCAAAAGATTAGGGACTGAACCTTGAATGAAGAGGGTCCCTGGGGATCCCCACATGTAGGAGACCAAGGCATCTGTCCACAGCACAAAAGCATACTGTTCAATACTCTAGAGAATGCCTGGTGGTTTGGATTATAAACCCACAACTGAAACATCTTGCACACCCAGCATTCAGACTAGAAGATCAGTACAATAAGGCCAGTCAGAGTACAGGCTGAGTCAGGACACCCTGAGAGCAAGAACAGGCAGAAAAAAAGTGAAAATTGAAAAGAAGAAGCAATCTGTAAGAAAGGAAGCCAAGAAGTACTGGGTAGGCCTGGGCAGCCTTGGTTTCTGAGCAACCCCAGGGTGGAAGCAGAGGCTCACAGTAGCTACTCACCGCCTCACCTTAGACCCAGTGACCATCACCGAAAGGACTGAGATGAGGGCTGCTGATGTTTTTGGAGTCAGTGAGTTTGGAGAGCGAGGTTCTTCGGTTCACTCTGGGAAAGGTTTCACCAGAACTCCCTGTTCAGCAGCAAAAGGCAAGTTTCCAGGTGAGTTTCTCCACAAGGCGGAGACATTAGTTATATTTAAAAGGACGGGCTTATTAGGGAAAGGGGCTGCTGTATAAAGCATAGACATAAGCAGGCAGGAAGAGCTGCCCTGAAAGGGACAGCTTTGCAGAGAGAGGCCTGCATGGTTGCAGGCAGTGGCCTTAGGATATTTGTCTCCACTAGGGAGGTCAGTGAAGGGAAGCCCCAGCATGGTACAGGTCCCAGGCAGGCAGAAAGGCTGCTGCCCTGCAGAGGAGAGAGTTGGTGAAGAGAAGCACCTGCATAGTCACAGGTGGGCAGAAGGACAGCTGCCCCGAGCCAGTGCAGAGACTGCACTGATAGAGTCTTCTCTTTGGGAGGGGCTTACTCCTTCATGCAGTGGCTTGCTAGTTGACTTTGAATCAACTAAGTAGGATTTGAAAGGGACCAGATATTGGACAATGAGCTCCAGAGATAATGAGCTCAATCTCTGTATCTTTATTTTTGGTCTGTGCTCCTGACACTCCCTATAGCAGTCTGATCCCTGTCTTTGAGTGTTGCGCTTCCTGATCTGGGTCTAGGTGCCTAAGGGTCTTTGTTTCTGTAGCTGGGCTAATGGCTATAATCCCTTGTACCCCCATCTCCAGCTCTTGGCATTGCTTGAGCCGGGTTTCTAGTCTTATGGCACCTCCCTTTCAATTTCTCTATTCTTATCCTCCATCAGTGCCAGTGGAGCTAACTGGAAAGGCACTCAACCCACATGGAAATAGTTGCATGAAAAGATTCTACCCTTGCCACCACTGTTCAGATGTGACCAAGAACTTGTTGTCCCTGTGTGACTTACAGTGTCAACTTTATTACTTTAAAACAGCACTGTGGGTGCCCGCTGATCCCCTCTGTCCTCCTCACAGCTGTGAAGTTAGTTGTGCATTTTAATGGACAGGGCTGGGTGTGGCTCTGAGACAACTTGGTGATAAAATAGAAGCTGAGGAAAGAAGTCATCATTTGGTGTGGCCTCCGGTGCTTCCTTATCAAGCAGCCTGTAGATGCAGAAAGGTCCACCAGAAATTTCAGGTGTGGCCCAGAACCAACAACAGCAAGAGAAAGAAAATGCAGGAGAGAAAACTCCAAGTGAAGGCCCCCAGGATGGCAGAGAATAAATTGTACGCTCTGTGCCCTGAGGTTGGTGGCCTGGGCTCCCCGACCCTGTAGGAAATTTTCATGACCTGCCCTTTTCACCCTCCCATTACACCATCCCCAACTGGCCTGACCCCTTCTCCGCTAATAGCCTGCAGTCTGAAAGCTATTAGCTAGCGAAAGTCAGGCTACATCAGAGGAGAAAACCAGAAAGAGGGGTCAGTTTGATCCTGTGTGGTCTCTGGTTGCTCTGCTCTTGACTAATTCAGCCCTGCTCCCTCCACTCCACCCCTGCTCCCTCCACCCCACCTTCACTCTGAGCTGGCTAGGAGGAGCCTCCAGGTACCACCCTGGCAGGCCCCAGTGTGCCCCAAGGCAGGCCTTCCCAGGGAGGACAGATGTGTTTATTTCAAGCTACAGCTGAGAAGTGAGAGCTTGGAGTGACTTCAGGAGGCAAAAACTAGCCCTCCCAAAGGGGCCTTGTTTCTACAATGGCAGCTTCCTCCTCCCTTGTGTGTCTCTGATTTCTCTCATTTCCATCCTTCCCCACCCTCCCAGCATCTCGGGTGGGAGACCCACAGAGCTGGCTCAGCTCCCCCAGTGGAGGCCCACAGACTCCAGCATCCAATGAGCTGCAGGAACACCTTAGTAACAGCCCTGCCTCTGTTCCCAGGCTGCAGCCTCCTAGTCTCTTAAAGGCACCAGGCACTCTCTTGCCTGCCTTTACCTCCCTGGATTCTCCCCTCTCCGTGTTTGCCTTCCCACCCCCCTCTCTTCTGCATTTTACACAGTTTCTCTTCTCTCTCATTTACAAGTGTTTATCTTCATTTTCTCATCCTTCCCCCCACCTTTTCTTTTTGAATCACTTTTTCTCAGCCCCCCTCTTCCCCATGGATAGCATGTGATAGCAGTAAAACACGGCCTACTGGGGAATTAGGACGCCATGCTAGAAATCAGAAAATTGAGGACTTCATTGTTTACTTCACTGAAGTATTAAACAGAGCACAGGGATGCTGATGATCAGGTGGGCAGTGTGGTCCAGGGAATGTCATCAGTGGACTGCACTTTGGGGGCAGCATGTGTTGGTCCTCAACTTTGCGCTTTCAGAATATTTATCTTTTCTGTTCACTGGGAGCAATCAGGCATTGTGAAATAGAGTCACCAGAGAATAAAGACAAAATCAGTGCCTCTAGATTTATTTACTAGAGGGACTAGAGGGATAGATGTACTTTGATCCTGTTTCTTCTGCCTGGTCTCTTGGGGAGACTGTATTACCCAGTCTCACTTACAGTTGGGTAGAACATGTGATTGAGTTCTAATCAATGGACTGTGGGCAAAGGTGATATAAGTTACTTCCCGACCTGGTCATAACATGACCCATAAGCTGGAAGTGAAGGACTATAGAGAAACACAAAGGAAGTTGGATCCTTGAGTCACCACATGGAAGAAAGTCACAAGAACATATGCATAACTCATGGTGGACTGTGATGTGAGCAAGAAGTAAACTTTCATTGTGTTAAGGCAATGAACTTTGGAAATTATTTACTTTATAAATTAGCATTAGCATACCTTTCCAGAGGAAAAATAACACTTTCACTGTTCTAAAACCTCTCTTCTTTATGCCAAGGTACATGAGTAACCTCATCCTTGGGGCTTGCTTAGTGAGCATGAAATGGAGCAAAGCCCTCCGAGATAACTGATTTAGCTGCAGTACATTGTAAGCAAATGTTTCTGCCTTAGTTTAGGGGAGGAGCAGGAAAATGGTCATTCTTCAAGCAATGGATACTTCCTAATCACCTGTTCATCTTTTGATTTAAGAGTAGGAAGAGAAGGATTATGAGAACAAAAAAGAAATTGTACATGTTCAACAAGGTGTGGATGGGGATGAAAGTGCTGAGACTTAAAGACACCATGCAGAGAGGGATGGCCAGGAGGGAATTGACCACAACTGTGGGTCAAGTAGGTATGACATAAGTTCCAGATGCACATATCCCATGCCTAATCAACATCTCCAGTCGAATGTCTGCCACTCGGAGGCATTTCCAATTATAGCAACACCAAAACTGTTCCTCTCTAAGCCTAACGCATCTTAGTAACATCTATTCTCTCATTTTCCCAGGTCAGAAACTGTAGCGTTCACCTTAACTCTTCTCTGTCTCTCATGCTCCACTGACAAATTATGTAGGCTCTCCTGTCAAAATAGAGATGGTCCCAACTTTCAATGTTGTGAATTGCAATTTTCCCACCTTACCGTTATGCTTTCAGCTATGTCTGTAAACGGCAAGAATCCAGATAGCCGTTCTGTTTCCTAGTTCAGTTCTATACTGTTTTCAATATATTTCCTGAAATATTCAGTGCTTTTGTATAACATAGGCTTTGTGTTAGGTGATTTTGCCCAACTGTAGCTCATGGAATTGTTCTGAGCACATTTCAGGTAGGCTAGGCTAAGATACAACATTTGGTAGGTTAGTTATATAAGTACATTTTTAGCTTAAAATTATTTCAACTTATGATGGATTTATCAGGATGTAACCCAACATAAGTCAAGGAAGAGCTGCCTGTAAGAGGCCAGCTACCTCTTATCATTAGGCTGCTGCTGCCCTGTGCCAAAGTGCTCTCCTCTGTCGCCCACATTATTGCCAAGGCATCCTAACTAGTCTCCTGTTTCCACCCTTGCTCCCTAAGCTCTGGTCTTCCCACCATAGTCATATATTTCTATCTGAAAATGAAAATCAGATCATGTTCTAAAATTCTCCAAATGTTTCCCATCTTACTGAAAATAAAGTCCAAAGTTCTTATCATGGCTCACAAGGCTTGCGTGACCAGGGCCCCCGCCTCCACTCTCACCTCACCTCCTTCCAGTCTCTCCTCCAGCAGACATGGTCAGTGCCCCTGGCCTGGCCCTCTAGACACTGCCCTATGTGCCAGTGGCCTTCTTGCATCTACCTGGAGGTATTCTGTGTGCTCAGCGGCAGACTGCAGCAGCCACTTCACCACTGAGAATGGGAATTGGGTAAATACCCAGCTTCCTCCTTGCCCAATGGGTCAGTGCTGAGGCACAGTCCATACAGTCTCTGAGGTCCCCAGCACAACCAAGCCTTAGTTGCCCACAGTAGTAGCCCACACATGAATATTCCATTTATTAGCCTTCCTTCCTACCCTCTTTCACTTCCCATTCTCTCATATTACTTCCTAAGGTTACCTCTGGAATAAACCACTTGCACGCAACTCCTGCCCCAGGAAGTCTGCAAGCTAAGATGCTTCTCCTCTACTGCAGCTACACCTGCTTCCTGTTTCTAGAACATAACAAACACCTTGAAGCCTTTGCAGCTTCTGTTCCTTCTGCCTGAAGTAGTCTTACCCTCCAGGCTTTCAGGTCTCAGTTCAATATCATCCTCTGTCATATACAAATATGACAAGTGTATGTGTGTGTGCATATATGTGTGTATATACATATATATATGTATGAACCCCCCCCCCATGAACGACTCTCTGTCCTCTACTTCTTTATTTCCCTATTCATCATCAATGGTGAAAAACCATCATATGTTGATCTGCTTATTTATTAACTGTCTCCTCACACCACTGTCCCAAACAGAAGATACACTTCATGAGAAGAACTTTGTTTTGTTGTCTCCTGTTCATATCAAGAATGGTGCATGGGACACATGAGTTGTTCAGTAAATAGGTCACCGAGCTCAAGAGAATCAGCCACCTGGTAATTGTAAGCTCTTGTTACAATGACCAGGCTTGGTAAAGCAGGGCAAGAGCTTTGTTGCTTGACAAGCAGTGGAGGAGTGAGGACTCCTGTTCCAAAACGTCTTCCCACTGGGGCAGAGAGATTGAGAGAGTGCTCCCATGAAGAAAAAGTGCTCCCACAAAGAAAGAGTGCTCCCAGGAAGAGAGAGTGCTCCCAGGAAGAGCGCACACTGGCTACTTTTAAAGCCAACAGGGGAGAGGTGTGGCCAGGGGCAGGATGTCCTGTTATCTGCACCCCTTTGTTACCTGCTTTCTCCCAGCTGGCTGTGCATCTTTGGCTCTTGCCAGCTCTTGCCAGCTCAAACAACAGCAACTCCTACAGAAGATTCCACCTAGACTAGAACAACGGATATAGCATGTACTCAGTGAAATAAATGTTTTATGTTTCTGTGCAAGGCAGAGCCTGGCAGAGAGCAACAAATATTTGTTGAATGAATGAAGAATAGAGAAAAAAGGAAGGAAAGGCTGTTTGTGACCAAAGCCACAAACATACAAGTTGGCTTTGATGACCTTATTCGTAGTAGCTCAATGTCTACACGATGGGAACATCGCCCCAGGTAAAAGGGCTTTGCTTGATTTCCTACTTTCTGTGAAGAAGGTAGCCTTTCTCCCAATGAAAATAATGAAGAGGGTTAATCTCACACGGAGGTGCTGTCTGACTTTTGTTACAAGAAGTGTTTTAGATTTTAAGTATAGCATCCTTCACAGATTCCTTTAATCTAGAAAGTTCCTCTGGGTCCCTCCAGTGTAAATTCCCTGACTGCAGGACTGTGTGTTTGCTCACCACTGTATGCAGAGCGCCTGGCACATAAGAGACATTCCATAAATATTTGATGGGCACAAGATAAGAAGGAAGGGGCGCCAGGGAGTAGGGAGGTGAGGGGCTCAAGGTCAAAGCATCAGCCTAGCTCAGGCCCCAGGCCTCTGACGGACTCAGCCCTGAGCCCTTCTCCCATCCCACCTCTGTTTCACCAGGGCTGTTAATCACCTGACTGACAGGCAGGGTCATCCAAAAAAGTAGAAAGAGGAAAAGAAAAATGAGGCAGGGAGGTGAAGAGGGAGATCTAGGCTCTTTGAGCAACCACTATTCCTTATTTCTGGCTGGAGTATTGGCACTTTTAAAAGCCTTGGCTGTCCTCCCCAACCTCCCCACTCAATCACAAACCACAGTGCCTGGAAAAAAAATAAAGGGGGGAAAAAATCAATGTGCTAAATCTTCCCTGGGCTCCCTAGCAACTCCCCTGCAGCTCCCCTGGCTGGCCACAGAACAAAGCTCTCCAGGCCTCTCTCTGAACTTGACTCCAGAGGTGGGGAAGTTGCATGTTAAAAATATGCCCAACCCATGCAGGATCTGTAGAAGACAAAAGCGGAAGCTGCATTCCCAGCTCCCACCCTCTGGGACTAATTCTCGCCTGCCCTTTGGGCTCTCTGCACATTCTGCTCTCTCCCTTCTGGGTCCTCGTTGTTTGTCCTGTCCCACTCCCCAGCCAGTGGCCCATCATGTGCTCCATTCACCTTCAGGTCCCTACAGACCCCCTCCTTCCCACCCCCATTTCAGGTGTGTGGCAGTGACTAGACAGGGGAACACATCTGAGTGCAGATGTTTGAGTGGATACCAGAATCACAGTTTGGAAATATTTAAAAGGACTTTTCTTTTCTCCTTTAAATCATTCGTCTTCCTGCTCCCTGCTCTCTCTTTCCGTGTGGGAACCACAGGGCCTACTGCCTGAGGAAAGAGAATGGGGTAGAGCTCAAAGGCAGAGAGGTCTCCCTTAGGAATCAGTTCTCACTTGGCCTCTGACTCAGGAGCTTGATCTTTGGAACTAGGCTCTGTGGAAAAAGGAGGAGTTTCTAAGTTCTAGCACTCTCCTTGAAAATATCAAGAGCCACACCTTGTTGGGTTGATGGAGGAGTTTTAGAAAAGGAGGAATGCAGAGGAGCCTGAGAGTTCGGTGATGGGGAGGGGAGAGAAACAGTAAAGAAAGAGGCAGTTATGGGGGAGTCTGAGGACCTGAGGTGAAGGGTGGGCTGTGCTCATGTACCTGGACACACCATGCAGGAGGCTCCCTCAGAAGCACCCCATCTGGGTGGGCCCCCCTGGCTGAGGATGTGGCTGGAGAAAAGGGTCCAAGCAGGGGCTTCCAATGCAGCTTGGGGAGAACAGAGGGCCAAGAAGGATGGGGAAGAAATGGGGTACAGGCCAATGGCTCGGACCCATCTTCTTTGTCAGACCTTTTGGAGATTCTCCTTACCTCTGAATTCTGGAATCCCTTCCTAGATGCAGCTCCCTAGTGACATCACCCAGTGTCGCAACTGTAACTACTTTCTGACAAGTCTCAAAAGTATGTCCCTGCGCCTCCTTTAGAGGTCTTTCCATTCTTAATATGTCCACTTGCAAAATAAAGGTACCCCAAGTACCTTGAACTCCTCGCCTTCCTTTCCCCTCAAAAACCCCCTCCTCTCAAGCTTCCCTTTTCTGTATGGAATCACCCACCAATCTTTGGTGGCTCAAGCAAAACCCCACAGTCTTGATTTCTGGGTCTCTCAGATCATCAGCAAATCTCTCTCGTGCTTTGCTCTGGTCCCGGCCATACCATCTTTCAGCAGGGCTTTTGCAATCACCTGCCAACTCACTTCTCACTTTCCACTCTTGCCCCCGTGGAGTCCACCCACACAGCGGTGTGAGCAAGCGTATAATGGTAGAATTTAAAATGGAAGTCACATCTGCTGAAAATCCTCCAGTGGCTTCTCAGCTCATTTTCAATGAATGCAAAACTCACCACAGTCCCCAGGCCCTTCTCCATCTGGCTGCCTCTCACCCTCCCTCCTTCTGTCCAGCCATTGGGAACTCCCTATACTTCCCTAACCCACCATGCGTACCCAGCCTCGGGCCTTTTCACCCACTTTTCTCCCGGTCTGGATGCCCCAGAGTCTGCACATCACTTTCTTCAGGACTTAGTTTCAAGGGTCTTCTTTTTAATGAAATGCTCCGTATTAGCTTTCATAAAGTAACTACCCGATATCACATGCCCTTGCCCTTTAACTGGTCTCTCTAAGCCCCTTTCCCTGCATCACTGGGCCCCAGCCCCCATGTGAGTCTATCTGGTCAGTATCTGCCTTGTCCAGCAGGTAAGAGCCATGGGGCCAGGGGCAAGGGCTTTGCTCATGGCTGGCTGTGCAGTACCCAGCACCCCCCCTGGCACACAGTAGGCCTGGGTCAATGTTTTGAGCAATGCTTCCATGAAGGCCAGGTTCTTCCTGCCAGAAGGCCCGGACACTCTGCCTTCCCACATACTGTCCTGAGGGGTCAGCTGTGGACCAGACTTGGAAAACTGCTTTATACCACAAAGAGTCTGTGTGATATACAGATTTTAAAAGGCTGTGAAACTTAACACCGATTAAGTCTCAATTTTATTTCTCAATTGCCCATTAGGAAGGGCTGGCAGTGATGATGAAGAACAGACAGGTACAGGAAATAAAGAGCTCCACTTTTTGGCAATCCAAGTGAACTGAATAAGCCTATTTCTACACACCTGTACCTGTGCTGCTTCTCACAAAAATTCAAAGGTACATGGGCCCAGCCTACATTTGTGTGTCGTGCAACAGAAGCTGCCCAAGACAGAAACCCAGTCTCCCAAGGCTAGCAAGCTAGTGGGGCCCTGAGCTTGGTATGACTGTCATTTGGTGACAGGCCTCTGAAATCATGTGGCTGGAGTCAAGGACACACAAGCGCCGAGGCTGGCCTGGAGCAGGGCTCTCCTCCTTGCTGGGTTCACAGGCAGCTGGGAAGACATGGCAGCCAGCGGCACATGTCCAGGCTTCCCGCTGGCGCCAGGCTGGGACTGGAGAGGGGAGGTGTGGCTCTGCCTCAGTTCCACCACTCCCAGCTGGGCATGAGTGACCTGCATGAGGGCTGAAAAGGGCCCGGGAAGTAGTGGTTGCTGGACTTGGAGGAGGAGGAGGACTCCTCTGAGTCTTGCAGGACAGGAATGGAGGTTGGACTGCATGGCCAGAGAGTGGCCCTCAGTCACCAGGTATCTAGCGCTGCTCCCTGGAGTTTGTGCCGGACATGTAGACAGTCACTGTCCTCTGTCTTCCGTAAGGAAGGTGTGGGCTCTTGGACTGACGAAGGTGGACTCACCCCAAATCTGTCCCTTACACTCTGGACTGGTACTGCCTTTAAGGAGCTGGCTTTTCTATCTTTTTTTAAAAACATGGCATCTAATTTATTACTGTTTTTACTGAAGTGACACCACGTTAGAACACTAGATAAGTTTCAGGCGTGCATCACTATAAACAAACAGGTATAAATACCTGTGTTATAAATACCACCATAGTTCACTGAAATTCCAATTCTATCCTTTTCCACACAATTGACCCCTTTACCTGATTTATTCCCCTCTCCCCTTCCTTTCTGGTATCTACTAATTGGTCTTTAGTCTAAACATTTATTTTGTTTTATTTAGTTCGTCTGTTTTGTTTCTCTATATGCCACGTGTGAGTGAATTCATACAATGTTTGTCTTTCTCCATCTGGCTTATTTCACTTAGCATAATACCCTCTGGGTCCATTCACGTTATTGTAAATAGCAGGATTTCATGTTTTGTTTTTGTGGGTTTTTTTCAAGATTTATTTATGCATACAAGAACTGGGGTACAGGCCAGAGGTGTGGGAGGTGAAAGGATTCACCAGAGACAGAATGGAGAACAGAACAGTCAGATCGACTGAGGAGAGCAACAGGTGAGGCAGGAGAGGTCTGTTGCGCCACGTGGGTCACCCCCCTGGTTGAGAATCGAGCTACAATGGCTGCAGATACTTCATAGCACCATGCTTAACCCCTTGTGCCACCAGGAAGGCCCTGATTTCATGGTTATTTTTTTAAAGAAATGAGCAGCACACCGTCATGTCCACGTGCCACGCCATCCTAATCCACTCCACTGTGGCTGACAGGTTGTGGCCATGCTTTGGGCATGCAAATAATGCTGAGATAAACATGGGGGAGACACATGTCTCTTCAAATTAGTGTTTTTGTATTTTTCAGGTAAATTCCTAAAAGTGGGATAACCAGATCATAAGGAATTTCTACTTTTAACTTTCAAAGACTAGCAGTTGACTTTCTAACCAGCTTACACTTCCACTTGTAGTTCAGGATGTGGCCTGCACAGGCCAGGCCTCGCCCACAGACCTGTGCCGGTGAGCAGTACAGGAGGCTCTTATCCACAGTCTCGGTCCATGATCCGTGGCTGAATAAGAAACGACCCGAGCACCGTTACAAACACAGAGACATGCTGAAAAGAAATATGCAACAACTATTAAAGCCCCTAGTAAATATTTTTTCAAACAATAGTCATAAATGCTAACAGACTATGAGGACATTATTTATAGGTTAATAATCTCTGCATGAGACTATTTCATTTAGAGCTTCTGTGATGAGTGTGTTAGGACAGACCTGAGTATTGAATGTTGAGATCGAAATGGGATTTTCTTTAACTGATAGAACTTCCCAAATAAATCATTCATACTGTCGGTGACTCATACGATCCATTCCAACGTGCTCTGCTACTTGTTAGGGGGTTTTTATTTAATTTAAGCATTTTCATTATTGTGGATTTTTATTGTGCACTCTTCAGTTCTGAGTCTTGGGCAATTGTTATAATAAGGTTACTAGTCAGAGGCTGCAGATAAAGAACAGAAATTCAATAATTAAAAGGCAACCAAGAGTGCACTCTGTCGAGTAGCAAAAAATTCAGATGGGAAAGTGCACAAAGATGGGCTGGAAGCCAGAACTATTAATGTAAAATAGGATTATTTCCAGTGGCGAACCAGTACGTGCCCTGGTGAGGATCTCGGTTCTTCCAAGGACATTGGGGAGGTTTTTAAGGATGTTGAGCAAGAGAACCATGACACAAGTGCTGTTAGTTGGACAACTGTGCAGGCCAGTGTGAAGCAGGGACAGTAATGAGGCTGTTTCCAGGGAATTCCATGAGGGGAATTACAGCAGTTTGGACACAGGGAAGAGTTTTGAGCTTCTCGTTTGAAATGTTTATGAGACATCAAGCAACTGTGTCCAGCGACTGGTCAGCCAGGCTGGGAGGTCAAGGTGAGGTGTTATCAAGTCTTGTCCGAACTCAGGTGAGATTGTTTAGTGAGCAGGGAAGGCCAAAGCATAAACATTTAGAAGTGACCTTTGAAAAACTCTAAGTTCTGTGTAGCTGAACTTTTGGGAGCTCAAAAGTCAGAGCTTGCTCCTTTGTGTCTTTGCATGTGGCCTCTGCTTCCGCTTCCCCTCACCCCCAACTTGCCTTCTTCTGTTTGATGTGGAAACAGGAAATTCAGTCAAAGTGAGATCTTTTTTTCTTTGCCACGCAGATAGAATTAAATTCACCGTTCACATTATATGGCTTTAGTGCATACACTGGGGATGGTCAGCAAAAAGATGGTTTTTAAAACAGTGGGAATACTGGTTTGGTTTCATTTGCTCTTTTTCTAGTTCCTTCAGGTGTGAAGTCAGATTGTTTGAAGACTTTTTATAGGTCCCTATGGAAAAAGTTATGGAGATCCCTTTAAAAACTATAAATGGAAATAACATATGATGCAGCATTACCTTTTTTAGGTATTTATCCACGATGAAAACACTAATATGAAAAAATTTAGGAACCCCTATGTTTATAGCAGCATTATCCACAATAGCCAAGACATGGACTTAACCTAAATCGCAGCAGAAATAACTCTGGGTTCTGCAAGAATATGGTAGTTACAGCAGTCAGGAGTGAGGGAAGAAGGGGACGGAATTAAGGTGATAGGGCCTTGGCACTGATGCGCTGGCAGAGGGCTGTGAAGGTTATGTACATGTTGAGGTGTGAAGCTGTGCTCCCCAAATTAGTTTGTAAACAAATGGTAAATCAATAACATTTAATTATGATAGGAATAGATAAGGTGACTTAGATTGAGAATGAAGGCTGTATTTGTTTCCGAGGGCTGCCATCACCAAATACCACACACTGAATGACTTAACACAACAGAAATGAATTCTTTCATGCTTTGGAGATGAGAGGTCAGAAATCCGGTTGTTATCAGTGCTATGCTCTCTCTGGGTAGAATTCTTCTTTGCCTCTTCCAGCCACCCTGGGTGTTCCCTGGCTGGCTGATCCTTCAGCCCAGTCTGTGCCTCAGTGGTCCCAAGGGGTCCCCTCCTTGGGAGGTGGAAGTCTCTTTCCTGGGTGTCTGTCTCTCCTCTCAGTGTAAGGACACCAGTCACGGGGATTAAGGCCCACTCCTACTCTAAGGCGAGCTTGTCTTAGCTGGCTGACACCATAATGATCCTATTTCCAACAGGCTACATTCTGAGGTACTGGGGGCTAGGACGTCAACACCTCTGTGGGGAGAGACAGGTTAAGCCAGTGCGTGGACCGTGGGGCAAGCATGAGAAATAGCAAAGCAAGCAGCAGGTGGGCTGGACCAATGAGAAAACTGTGGCGAGCTGTCTGTCTTCCCTTCAGCCTGTGTTTCCTTCAGAACCATCTATCTTTCCTTCAGAAGTCCCAAGGAGACAGGCCAAGCTTCTCTAGCTCACCACTATCCCCAATAAATGTTTGTGGGTAACAAATGGAGAACTAAACTGTTTTTACTGTATCTTTTTAAGTCTTCATTACTCACAGGCAAAATTCCAGTTTCCACCAACAATCTCTTACTGTCCTGAGCTGGTCTTCTCCTTTTTGGTTATATCTTTTTTCTCGGTGTCATTTATGACCTTGAGGGGGGCAGTACTAGTACAAGAGATGGCCACACCTCAGAACCACAAGCCCAGGATGCCTCCTCCCCTCTGGCTTCACCCTGATCATCTTATGGACATTCCCTCTGGACTTCCACCCTTTCCTAAAGGCCCCTACCCAGAACACTTGCCGGGTGTTATCATGGTCTGCTCCACCGCCTCACAGCACACACATGGTCAGTCCCCTTCTCTTTCTAATTCATTTTTCAAGTGCCTAAATGGCTGCTGAGCGGGAGGGGGGGGGGGGACCAGATGCTTGTCTTGGGTATTTTCACTCCCCCCCCCTCAGGAATTCGAGGAATCCAGGAAGTTTCTACTGTCCCGAGAGAAAATCAGGCAGCATCCTCCTTCTGTTGCCATTGACGCTCACTGTCACAAGGTGGCGCTGTTGAAGCCTCGCCCTGTGCAGTCAGGAGGGGGATGCCGATTTGCTCTCAGAAGGTTCAGATTTCATCACAAGCTGCTCTGGTACCTAAGGAAAATAATCTCAAATTCTCAGTGCCAAAGACTACAGGTGTCCCCAGCCTCCTCCAGTTGCTCTCCAGGCTTCCATTCTTGCCCTAGTAGATTATTCTAAAAGTGAAAGGGAAGGAAAGATTCCAAAGGACACTGGAGAAAAGAATTGGTGGCAGAGTGTGAGGAAAAAATACATTACAATGCTGTTTTATACTTGGAATCTTGGTATTAAGTTGTACCAAATAACCACAAAGTGAACTTTTAAGTTATGCTTTAGGGTTTATACCTCTGTTGAATTGGGCTCATCCAAAATCCTTAGAGAAACATAGCATAATCCCTGGAGAGTAGGGAATGGATATCAACTTCCTTCTTGCAAGTGTTCAAAAATAGAGAAAGGAACTCTGGGTCTGGAATAAACAGACCTGGTTTCAAGTCCTGGCCTGTTCCCATATTAGCTGCATGAACTAGAGAATTTCTGGACCTCAATGCACAGAACTGCAAATTCAGAACAATACCAAACATTTGCATCTTACAGTGCCCAGGTGAGAATCAAATGGATTGGTGTGAAAACTGTAAAGCACCAAATAAATATGATGTTTTTCCCAACTGTATTTGGGAAAATACAACTGTATTTGGGATGTATTTAAACAACGTCAATGGACTTTATGTATTTATTTATTTTTAGCAGTTTTAGGTTTACAGAAAAATTGAGCAGAAAGGACTGAGGTGATGGTGCACGGGTGAAATGGTGGTGGGTACCCCCTGGGGACTACAAATGATGTCAAATATAACTAATAAAAAAAAAAAAAGAAAGTACAGAGTTTCCGCATACCTCGGGGTGGGGGGAGGGGCGGGCTCTGCAATTCCCTCTGTTATTAAATTCTTCCATCAATTCGTTATAGAGTAGGGGGGGAAATGCTAAACTCTATATCTCTCAAAATACACCAGCTCTGCCTCTAGGCCCAACACATATGAACATGCAATAAGAGCTTGAATGGAAGGCTGAAGGGGAGAGCCCAGATTTGGGGACTGTGGGAGGCAGAGGGAGGAGGAGAAACATCCAGCCATTAACGATCTTGTGATAAGGCCTTGGAGATAATATTGCCAAGCCCAATATTGCCAAGTCCTTACAAACTGCTGAGCACTGAAAAGGGACTGTTTGTGTTACAGGGCAGGGAGAGGAGCACCCAGAACCCCCAAGCCTGCCCTCTCTGAATGGGTTCTGCCATCCGCCGCATTAAGACAAACATACAAAACC
>JAGFMF010011412.1:4748474-4759281 GCA_019455555.1 Galemys pyrenaicus
TCCTTGCTGTTCTCCATCTTCCCTTCTTCTCTTCTCTCCTCTCTGCAGAAATCTTCTTATCCTCAGCTCCACCCACTTAGGGCGGAACCAGGATTTTGGTAACTTCCCCTTTTCCTGGGACCACCCTGTTACATTTGCACAAGACAAGCTAAGATAGCCCTAAGATTCCCCACAATGAAGGAAATAGCCTCCTGGTGCTGGCCGATAGGCCCCGAGGAAAATAAGCTTGTGTTTACCCTCGGTGTTCCTTCCACAGCCGGGTCTTCAGCGCCACCTAGCGGCGCCCTGTGCAGGCTTGCTGCCTCGCAAAGCTCGCAACCTGGAGAGACTTCTTGCCCCAGGTTAAAGCTGGAAGGAGTAAGGCCTTCCAGTTAAGATCCAAGATAAGAAACTATGTGGAAACATGAATACACCGGAAGGTTTAGACTTGAAGCAGTACGTTTTAAATCGCAGAACTTAATCTCAGCAGTTACACCTGCAATTAGCAGCTGGATTTTATCTCTTTTTATTATTGTGCAGCTTTGGACATTGAGCAATTTTGGACCATGAGGCCAAGAGGAAAAGTTAAAGCTGGGCAACGGAAATGCAGAACTGAGCGTGGAAAAGAGACCATGGAATGCATTCCCTGTCTCCAGGTGGGGAAGTCATTCCCATTTCACACTCAAAGTAAATTTCCATTAAGTGTCTGAGGTCAGTTGTCCATTAAATGAGGCAAGGGCCCTAATGAGCATTCTTTTCCCTAGTTCTGCTGCTTCAAAGTGCACCCTTTCTTTTGATATTTGCCTTGTTTTACTACAATTGCATTGTGAGTCTTCTGCCAGGAGTCAGTCATCTTTATTCTACATTCACAAATTGTTCTCCCAACAAGAGACCTGAGTTAGTCTGTCCCTCAGAAGTTCCATAATGTGGATGGCAGCTCATTCAGATTGTTCTATACATTAAATATCTTATGTATAATGTCAACTCATATACCCTTATCTGTCTCTGTAAGTAATATATTTTAAAATTAATTTTCATGTAGAAGAACTGGGGTCTAGGCCAGAGGTGGAGAAAGTGAGAGGATTCGCCAGAGACAGAGTAGGGAGAAGAACAGGCAGATCTACTGAAGTATGCTACTGAGGGGAGCAGTGGGCGAGGCAGGAGAGCTCACTTCCCTGACCCGGCATCAAACTCATGCTGCAGTGGCTGCAGATGCTTCATGGTGCAGTGCTTAACCCCTTTTGCCACCAGGGAGTTCCCATAAAATTGATTTGTAAATAGTAGCTGAAATGCAAGGTCTAGAAGGTGTAGATTTGGGTGTTGATTCTTGCAAGTTTTGAGTAGGTTGATATGTTGAGAAGGAAAGACAGTGGAGGGAGCAATTCCTGGAGGGCAGGGATGATTGACGTCTTAGGTTTCTCAAAGAGGGAAAGAAGGGGGCACCATGCAAAGCACAGTGGGTGCTGGGCCGTGGGTGGGAGGACAGAGGCCACACAGCTGTCTGCATAACAGGAGAGAAAGGGGAAACCCAAGACTGCCTGGTGCACAAGTGGGAACTGGCTGGCGTGGCAAAAACTGAAGTATAATTGGCAAATTGTTGGATGACTGCAGATAACTCTGAGAATTAAAACCTTCAGAGGGATGCAGTGATAAGAGGATCCTGGCATCTTGTGAGATTTACCTCTATGACCTGGACTAGATTTCACAGTAACTGTTGTTGGAAAAGACTTGGGTGTCTGCTCAGGAGAGAGGGAGGGGAGCCAGCACTCGGGTCCTTAACCAAGCCTGCCCACCAGGGAAACTATTTCACCAGAACCTAACCTCCTGGGGTGTTATCAAAGCTAAGGGGACCGTGGGAAGGGACATACCCAACTCCAGCCTGCTCTGCGCCCTTGAGAAAGACAGAATCCACTCCACCCCATCCGGCCATCCTGTTCCACTTAAAGAGGAAAGAAAAGCCTCAGAAATATTTGTGGAAGTCATAGCCCAGAGGCATAGGCTCACTATAGAATGGAGAATTGACCATAGGACTAGAGAACACTTCTCTCCTACACCTGCTGCCCCGTTCTTGAAGGCCTGTTCACAGCAAGTCCTTTCACCTGGAGTAGCAAGTCTGCCTATCAAGAAACAATTAGAAGCCATACCAAAATGTAAAAACAGAAACAAAACCAGTCACCACAATTCAAAGAGACAGAGCAAGGATTGGAACCAGATAGAGCAGAGATGTTGGAATTATCAATTGGAATTTAAAACAATTGTGACAAAGATGCTAAGGCTTCCAGTGGACAAAGTAGGCAGCATGCCAGAATAGGTGGGCAATGCCAACAGAAAGGGAAAAGCCTAAGGAACCAAAAGAAACGCTAGAGAAAAAAAAAAAAAAAGCACTACAGCAGAAATGAAGACTTTTGATGGACATGCAAATAGACAAGATATAGCTGAGGGAAGAATATCAGCAAGAGGAAATGTCAAGAGAATCTGCAAAGACTGAAAGAAAACAGAACAGGATCTCCAGGAACTGTGGGACCACAACAAAAGGTTATGCAGCTAATAGGAACACCAGATGGAGGAGAGAGAGGAACAGAAGAATTCTGTGAAACAATAATGATAGAAATTTTTCTCGTATTAATGTCAGAAATCAAAACAAAGATCCAGGACACTGGATAACATCAAGCATGATAAATGCAGACCAGAACAAGACAAGAAAGACTGTACATGGCATATTACCTTCCAATCACAAAACATCAAAGGGAAAGAAAATATCCTGAAATAAGTCAGGGAGGAAAAAACTTTACCTATAGAGGAACAAAGAGAAGAATTATATCCAGCTTCGCAGAAATCACAGCAGCAGGAATAGAGTGAAGTGAGTTATTTAGTGTGGAGAGAATAAAAAGATCACCAATCTAAAATTCTGCACTCTGCAAAATGATCCCTCAAAAAGAAAGATAAATAAAGGTTTTCTTGCACAAACAAAAATTATGGCATTTGTTTCCAGTGGACCTGTCACATACAAAATATTAAAAGACGCTCTTTAGAGAGAAGGAAAAAAGAATGTAGATCACAGTGAAAAAAGGCAATCTGAGAAAGCTATATATGCTGTCATTTTAATCATATGACATTCTGGAAAAGGTAAAACTGAAGACAATGAACATTAATGTTTGCTGGAAGTAAAGTAGAGAAGAGATAAATAAAGCACAGACGATTTTTAGGGCAGTGAAATTATCCTGTATGATACTGTATAATGATATAATGATGGATAGGTATGTCATTATACTTTGTCTGAACCCATAGACTGGACAACACTGAAAGTGCTCTAAGATAAATTGTGGACTTTAGGTGATACGTGTTGATTGTTAAAAAAGAAAAATTAAAATTCAGATGAGTGATGTTGATAATGGGAGAGGTGTTGGTGTTCCAGAATAGGTAGACTTTGGATTACTCTGGCAAACTGGTTTCGTTAGATAATGTAGATGCAATCAACAAGTACTTGACTTCTGTCCCGTTTCAATCTTGTGTTGAACAGGTACCTAGAATGTGCCACCCAAGGTCCAGCTGCCATCAGGAGGAGTAGGTGACAAAGAGTGATGGGGAAACACAATCAGAAGAGTCACATCCAGGAAAAAGGCAAGACCCCTCTAGATAATGGGTAGCATTGGGCATTGCAGAGGGTTCTCATAGAATCCCATGTTATAATGTGGAAGAGTCTCTGTCTCCTAGGAACCTGCTGGTTTCGGGAAAGGCCTCATTTACATGTTTCCAATCTGGTAGTAAAAGATGCAGTGGATATTAAAGGTCACAGTAAGGATGGGATTTCAAACATTAATACCATTGGAACACCATTTCGTATTTTTTCTTAGGGGAAACAAAGTAGCCTAAAGACGTATCTGTGTGCATAAAATAAGTAAATAAACTGAAATTAATGTTTAAAGAATGTATACCTAATTTATATGATAGAAGTTTTGGTGGGGAACACCAATTCCCATAAATGGATTTCATGAGATGTTACATTCAAGACTTCTATAGTGATATGAGCATCAGATCAGTTTTCCTGAATCTTTTACCCTATTTTATTAATAATGAATCTATAGAAAACAAGCATGATTCAGGTCCAGAGTCCAGGAAAATAGTTGGAGAGCAATTTTAGGAATAATAAAAGGTGAAGTGTACCATTATGTCAACAGGCTCCTTCCTGCAGCTGTTTTCCCTTTAGCAGCTCAATGTTATCTTTTTAAAAAGACAGTCCCGTTGTGCTTCTTCTGGGGGGGCTGCTGCTGGTGATGACGCCCTTCTGCTGGGGCGTTCCAGCACTTGCCTTGGACGCCTAATCTAACAGTGCTGGGCTCCAACTCTAATCATGTCAACTACATCCACATGTTGCCATCTGGTGAGATTCTCATGCCCTCTTCCTGAAGCTTTGGGAGAGTCATTTTCTGTCGCCTTGATTTTCAGAAGGGTAATGAAACTCTCTCCACCTCCAGTGCTTTGCACCGGGCCTTCATGAGTTAAGGTTCAGGCCTCTTTTATGAAGAATCATTGTCTTCAGTGGCCCCAGAGGGTGATCTGGGGAAGTTGGGATCCCAAGTTCCCTCCCCGGTCAACCAGCATTCTGTCCCCTCCCCCACCTCCAAACCTCTCACCTCCCATGGCTACTCTGAAAGTTGATACCAGTTTTGCCAGTTACATAGTCTTTTCCCCAAGGTACCTATGGGATCCCAGGAATTTGCTGTTTAGCTGGTAGTTGCTTGAGTTTTAAGCAGTGGCTGCTGGAAAATCATAAAAACAAATATATATTGAATGTTAACTATGCTCTCTGTACTTCCCTAGATGCTTTACATACATGGAGTAAATTAATCCTCCCAAGAAGCCAATGAGGTACATAGTCATTATCATCATTACTATAAAAATTGAGACACAATGACATGAAATGCATTTCTCAACTAGTTTGTTTGAGGCTGGAATTACAATCCAGGTAGCTGGTTCCAGAGGTGGTGCTTAGCTGCTGAGCTTTGCAGGACTGGCTCAGTGGCAAGGTGAAGGCTATACCATGTGCACATCCTCAGCCCAGGCAGTGCAATGCTCACTCAGCTGAACCAGTAAGTCACAGAGCATGGATGCTGGCCTCTGGTCACTCCCAGGAAGCCATCTGTGCATGTGCAAGGACACACGGCCTGCCTCCACTATGGCTATCCTTGGGGAACACACAAGCACACTCCATGTGCCCAAATTCACATTGCATGTGGTGCTGCTGTCCCAGAAAGATCACAGAACTCCTTGTCAGTGTATAATCTAGGACGTTAATAATAACATCCCTAAAGAGCAACAACAAAGGGTGTATGTTTATGTGGAAGTTTAAGAAAAACCTTTGTTCTAGATTTACCGACTGGAAAATAATGGAAAGTTCATTCAAGCTGAACTTGTCTCATTGTTAAGGGAACTGCTGTTGTGCTAAAGCCCAGAGGCTTAGTCTGCTCATTGGACCATCGGCATTAAATTCCAGATTTCTCTAGTCTGTAGGTCAGCAGTGCAGCAACTTGCTTTCAAACACAAATGTTAGAAGAGTTGAAAATAACTTTTCCATATCTCCAATACCACCCTTATAATGAAGAGATTTTTTTTTTATGTTGATCTTCTCAGTCCCCTAATTTATAGGTAGAGGCTCAGGAGAAAGTGGTTGGGAGGTTCACACCACTACAGGGCATGGCTCAGGGAGTGTTAGAACTTTCCCCAGAGTGAGCTTTGCTGCACTGTAACACCACTCTCATTTGTCTTCTCATAGTAAATAGGGAAGCTAGATCGCAAGCTCTATGAAGGCAAGAGCTATGAGGGTATTGAGTGCATACACACGCTAGCAAATGTTAATTGAATGATGGATGAACAAAAGAAAGAAACCTGGATGATTGACTTGGTCCCACACCTATTGGGGGACAGATGTTGGTGGAAGGAGGGCAGAGAATTGGAATCGCTGTCTGGTGGTCAATACTGGCCCTATCTTCTTTATAGCTCTCTCATGCTCCATAATCCTTTCCTTGTATTGTGATCAGAGTGCTGTTTAAGATGTAACCCAAACCGTATCACTCTCCTCCATGACTGAATCCTTATCCCTCTTGGAATAGTGTATGAGCTCCTTAACACCCATCTGTCTTGTCCACCTCTCCAAATCATTGCTACCACTTACCTGAGTTCCTTCCTTCACCGTCTTTCCCACTCCCCAGGCAATCTGCCTCAGACTTTAGAGCTTTTGCACAAGCTGTTCGTTCCCCAAGTTCTTCAGATCTTTACTTGACCTGCTCCTTTGGCCTTCAGGTGTCAGATCAACTGCCCCTTACTCAGTGAGACCTGATTGAGACTGCTGATTGAAAGTGGATCTCCCCCACCACCCTGCTTCCTTTATATCACCTGGGTCATTTTCTTCGTGGAACTTCTCTAAATTGCCCTGTTCATTTATTTTCCTATTTAGTGTCAAGAGCTAAAACGGTTTGCCTTGGTATGTTTTCCATAAAATACTGTTGAGCAGTGGATGGATGGGTGGATGAAAAGATGAGTGAATGAACGAACGAACGAGTGAATGAACGAATGAACAAACGAATGAATGAAAATAAAGCCGTTCGCAGGGGCGGCGCAGGCAGACACTACCCTCCCGGGACTCCAAGAACCCACGGCGGAACCTGAGGGCGGAACCCAAGGGCGGCGGCCGTGGTTTCCCATAAAGGAGCCGGGTACTCTTGAGGGAGCACACAGGAAAGGCCAAGCGGTGAGCGGGACCGGCCGTGGTGAGTGCGGCTCCGCTGAGACTGGGAGCGGAGAGTGGGCTCTGGGCGCGGGCAAGGGCCTCGGATAGAGGACACCGGGGCGCCGGGCAGAGCCGCGGGAACCCGTTTCGGGGGCCGCGGGGCGGGCAGTGGCGCGACTGGAGGGCGGGAGCGAGGCCGGGCCGGAGCGGCTGGGGGCGGGCAACGCGCGGGCGGGGAGTGGGGGGCCCGCGGCCACTGCGGTGTCAACTGACTAGGCTTTTGGTCCCAGAGTTGATCTTGCCTTGTGGGGTCCTGACTCCCGGTTTAACTTCAGGCTTCAGCGTCCTCATTTACAAAATGGGAGGAATAGTTGCTGGACGTCTTCGTTGATTGCTCATTCATTCCAGGTGCTTTATTGGGTGCTAATTCATTGCTGCCAGAGATGCATAGAACCTGGCCCCGAAATCACAGTTTAGTGAGAAACCCCCACCTTACATAAAATAAAAATTTGGGAGTTCTTTGAAAAAATAGACAAACTCTGCTTTTCACAGGAGAGAGATTAATTTGAACTTGTAGCATTTAGACTTTTACTGGGCTGGGGTAAGAATTCCCTTCTTAGCATATTGTGATGACAACTTAAATAACAGAAAAATTTACAAGTTGCATTTCACACCCGTATCAGATGTGATCTTTACAGCCACTGTGAGTTACTCAGAGCAGGTGGTGTATCCTCATTTTTCTGATAAGGAAATAGACTAAATGATGTAACTGACTCTCACTACCAGTAAGTGAAAAAGCTAAAGACTAGACTCTAGGCTCAGAACCTATGGGCTAGTTAGCTAGAACTTTGCACTACAGTAGGTTGCCTGATTGTTCCCACATTATTTTTTATAATACACGGGTCATTCGTTTGTGACAGGGAGTTCACTGGGTCACCGGTAGCCTAAGAAAGATTTGTCCATTTCTGACTGTGCTCTAAAGCTTATGGACATCCTTCTCTTTCTATGCCTGTCTTGGATGATTTTGTCTGCTCTCAGACTTGCCCTCACACCAAGGAGTCACAAATCTCTAGCTTCTACCCAGTTTCCCCTAGTTTGAACTACTAAGTCCAGACAACCATTGGTGATTACCATTCAGATGCTCCACAGCTTTTCAAATTCATTATCTCTAAAAAGGCACAGGCTGCTTTTCTCCATGAACCTACTGCTCTAGATCAAATGGTTGAAGTCATCTAGTCAGTTGTCGGAGTATAAACCTGGTGTAGGTTCCTCTTCTCATCTGCAATCAACTGCCAAGTGCTGGCAAATATCCACTTTCTAAAGTTCTCCCAAACCCACCCTCTTGCTTTCTTTCCTACATGTGCCTAGACATTGTTGTAACAACTTCCTGTTGACTCTATTTAGCTTTAAGCCTAGAGACTTCCAGTTCATTTTGCATCCAGCTATAAAGTGATCTTTCTACAGTTCAAATGTGATCTGTTACTCAGTTAAATTTCTTCAAAGCATTCTTTTGTCATCTGCAGCATAATATTCCAAAGTACTTAGCATGGATTCAGGATCCTTGCTAACTTTTCCAAACCTCCCCACCTTCTCTGTTACCTCTAAACCACTTACTCAGAAGTGTGGGGGGTGCCTGTCCTCAGGAGCCTGACGATAGCCCAGCCAGAACAACTCAGGACCTCTGGGTGGGTGATGCCCAGGAATCTGATTTTTTTAACAAATCCACATTTTAACCTGTTTTACACTAGAGCCTATTCTAGATACTATCTCATAATTACTCTTTATTCATTCCTGACTGCCTGTATTTCTCCAAACACCCCTTGCTGTTGTTTATGCCCTTGTGCATGTTTGTCTGGTTAGCATTAGCGTCTTCTCCTGTAACTCATTCTTTAGCATAAAGTTCACGCCTCCTGGAAGACTTAATGATCACGCACCACCTGATCACCTGCAGCCTATTAGGTTCATTCTTATGAGTTCTCAGACAGATTACCCCTCTACTTTTCTCCCCTGTATCACAATCATAAATTTTCATTATATTAACATTGTGGATTTACCAGTTGTGCACACTGGGTGTTTATTAAAGGCCTGTCAAGTTAATGAGGATTATAAAGTCACACAGAGAGGCATTCAGTTATCAGATGGGCCTTTGGGTTCCCTCATGTACCAGCTTGGGTGGTCTCCCAGATACCCAGGAAGGTGGCTTCCCTGGCACTGGCTTCATTGCTGCTGGTGATAGAGATGTTTCTCGCCTTGAGAGGAATTTTAGCCAATAGTCAATTTAAAAAATTACTTAGAGACACTTGTTAAAGAATGGCAAGGCAGACTTTATTCCAAGTGGGGAGAAGCCTCTTTTTTTTTTTTTTGGAGAAGCCTCTTGATGCACATACAGATCATTGTACAGGGCATCTTGCAGTGGGGATGGAGACTGGACTCACCTTTCCTTGCAAAGACAACAGTGGGGGCTTAGAGCCAAGGAGCAGAGTGGAGGTCAGTGGATGGAAACTTACTGAGATATCTGGGGTGAGGGAGATGCTTGTGAAGACTAGTCAACAATTCTTGCTTAAGGCCACCCAGGGTTATAAGACATCCAGGTGGTCAGGAACTGAGGGCCAAGGATTTTTGCCAAACTAACTTAGGATTCTTGCTCAGACTGGTGCAGTTGCTTGAAAGTGTTCAGTTCGGCATCTTTCCCTTATGTTGATGAGAAGAAAAAAATCAGTTCCAGTCAGGGAACTGTCTTTGCGGATTGCATATACTCCCCGTGTCTGGGTGGGTTTTCTGTGCAGGTGCTGCTTTCCACAGCTGAAAGATACGTGGGATTCATTGGTGCCTCTCACTTGTCCCAGCTGGAATGAGCGCAGGGCGGGTGTGACGCGCCTCTCGGTAGAAGGGGTCCTGCCCACCTTGTGCCCTGAACAGGAATGAGTGGGTTGGAAAATGCTCCCTGTTAGAACTGTTTTTGAATTTTGTTTAGAAATTTGGCGATACTTTTGTGATATGAAATATACTGTAGGAATTTTATCTCCACTAGCCTAGAGTAAAATAAGGATCATCAAATAAATGCTGTGAAGAAAACAAAGATTAAGTTATGTTGTCACTTTGGCTTTTTAGTAAAGTGCTAATAAGCTTTCCTTATGGGGGTGAATATGATCATTAAAACACACTATTAATTTCATAGGTTCATTTTATTATGCTGGTGATACAGTTCTTTGTAATATATAAGCTTTTGCTTACGAAGTTGAATTTTTACACAGTCACATGCACTTCCTCTATGGAGTTTTCTGGGTAAGTTCTCTGCTTGAGGGCAAAGAAGGAAAGGAAAGGAGTGGGTCTGGAAAATATGGAGAGGACGCAAGAGTAGAAGACAGTAATAGGGGCTACATGGTTACCTTGGGTGATCACGTTTTTCTTTTTCTGTCCCTACTAGCCCATCCAATCCCTAGGAGAAGATGACTGTGTTCTTTAAGACACTTCGAAATCACTGGAAGAAAACTACAGCTGGGATCTGTCTGCTGACATGGGGAGGCCATTGGCTTTATGGGAAGCACTGGTAAGTACCTGCAGCCCTGTCTTACCCATTCTGCCTTCATTCTCCACCAAAACTGCCCACAGCATCAAAGCTGAGCCATGCTTATGTCTGTAAACACTGGTGTAAAAGAAAATGTTGAACCAAAAGCAAAGAAGGGCTTCTTGTAACCAGTTCTAGAAAAATGGCTCTCTACAGAGCTACTGACACGCACCTTTAAGTAGATGTAGAATAGGGTAGTGAGACTGGAAGGTGAAGAAATGGAGGCGCAACCTAGAGAGGGAAAAATCCCTTCCTAAGTTAATTGGCAACAGGGATTGGCAGTCGAAGATCACTTTAGGATTTTATTCCTTAGTTTCTTACAGCAGCCTCTCGATCTGTCACCGTTGCTGGACATCCACATGAACTTGCTCCTTCCACCCTGGTGACTTTCCAGGTCTCCCTCTCATTAGCCTAAGCTAATTTAAGTGAGACCTTTTTTTTTGTTTTTTTTTTAATTAAAATATTTTAAAATTTACATATACTTGCCATTAATTGTAATCCCCATGTATTCCCCATCACCATCTCACCAGTGC
>JAGFMF010011412.1:4759383-4771947 GCA_019455555.1 Galemys pyrenaicus
TCCTTTCCTTGATCTTTATTTGGTTCCCTTATGTTCCTCCTAAGGGAGGAACCATCTGGTATTTTTCTTTTGCCTTCTGACTTGCTTCGCTAAGCATAAGTGAGACCTTTTTAAGCAAACCTTTTATTTGAAAAAAGGAAAATGGTGGCGTCATGTATTTCATTAACCTTCAGATCCGGAGGGAGAGGAAGTCATGGCAGGCCTCTTCTGGTTTCACATGGTGTTAAGATTTCGAAATCGTAAACGGTTTTTCCATAAAAATTGTATGATTTATTAAGAGAGCCAATTAGATTGCAGTCTTTTGGGTGTTAAAGACTACATCTTAAGTACAGACAGCATGCTCTGACACCCAGGTGTCTTAAATGACAGAATACTCATCAGGTGTGTGTGGAATCGCCACACTGGAAAGGGGTGCATGGTAAGACCTTCACCAGTGTTGGATAATTTATGCCACATGGTGTCTAGCTTTTTGCAGTTGTAGAAAGATGGAGCGTTTCCCTCCTTTTTTCCTAAGTACTCTCAATTCTAAGCACTTAGACTCTATTAGCTACTGTATTCAGAAAAGACCTAAGAAGCTTAAAATTTGTAACACATAAACAAGGACAGGAAATATTTGAACAAATGGAATACAAAGCATATGATGTGGCTTTCCCTCCCTGATCTGCTTTACGCTTGAGCTTGAGGAAAGGCTCCTCCTGCCCCCTGCAGAGTAGAAGCTCCTTGTAGGAGCATCCAGTCCAGGCCGGCTAGCTGCACCAGGGAGAGCTGCCCATCTTGTGATGGTCACTGCTCTTCTTCTATGGGTTGAAGATTTGAGGGAAATAACCGTGTCTCCTGTTAAGGATGTCTGTAGATGTGCCATAATAAATTCTTGCCAGTGTAGTCTTGAAGCTTCAAAAAAGGCCCATTGGTTCTCCAGCACATTTGGAAACCTCCTTCTGAATTGGATCTGAACCAGAATGTCCTAGCAGTCCAGTGATCACATTTTACTGTCTCCACATGCAAGGTTATTTGTTCAATGTGTAACTCCCATCATCCTGCTGGTTTTTTTTTTTTTTCTTTTTTTTTCCAGGCTTTTCTCTTGATTGCTCTGGTAATACGTTGCCTTTATGTTTTTAATTGTTAAAAACATAACCTCACATTTACCACCTTAACCATTTTTAAGTATGCAGACAGTGTTATGTATTCACATTGTGTGCTACAGATCTCTAGAACTTTTATATCTTGCCAAACTGAAACACTCTACCCTCTGAACAGCTTATTTCCTCCCCTCCCACCCCTCCAAGCCCCGACAATTACCATTCCACTCTATTTCTATAAACTAGACTAGATACCACATAGACGTGGAATCATGCATATTTGTCTTTTGCACTGGCTTGTTTCCTCAGCATGTCCTCCAGTTTCCCCTGTGTGGTTATAGAAGGCAGGATTTCCTTTTCAAGGCTGAGTAATGTTCCATATGACTTTATACCACATTTTCTTTATCCATTCCTCCCACCCCTTGGCTATGGTGAATAATGCTACTCTGATGAACTTGGGTGTGCAGATATGTCTTTGAGATCCTGTTTTTAGGGTGTATTCCCAGATATGGGATTGCTGGATCACATAGCTCTGTTTGTTTTTGGAAGAACCTCCATAGTCTTTCATAGCTGTTGTACCAACTAAGGGGCAGGGGGAGGTGGCATCTTCTCCACATACTCCACATCCTCACCAGTGCTTGTTATTTTCTAGTTTTTTATAGTGGCCAACCACATTCACGTTTTTCTGACCTCAGAACCCTTGTGGTATTTACCAATAGCCACTAGTTTTTTTGTGTTTTACCTTATTGAATTGTCTGCTATGTAAATGTCCATTGTGTGTTTTTATTGTTCTGACTTACTTGACTACACATAATTCTCCCAAATGCCCTCCATTTTGTTAACAATGACTGCATTTCAGCCTTTCCTGTAGTTACATAGTACTCTATGGTATGAACCTACAACATCTTTGTGATTGTCTATTGGTGGACATTTAGGCTGCTTTCACATCCTAACTCTTATAAATAATGCTGCTGTGAATAATGCTAAACATAGGTTTTTGTGTTGAAGTTTTCATATTCTTTGAAAGAGGTGGATTTCTTTGTCATACAGTATTTCCAATTTTAGTTTTTTAAGGTAAATCCAAATTGCTTTCTATAACACTTGCACCTGTATGTAATAGGGCTCCTTTTTCTCTGCATCCTCTGCAGCCCTTGTTGGAGGTCTTTAATATGGACCATTCTCAGGGTCATGAAACTGTCTCCTACTGTGGGTTTTAAGTGGCATCTCTTATTGGAGGTGACAATGAATGTTTTTCTATATGCCTATTGATCTTCTGGATAGCCTTTTTGGTGAATTGTCTTTTCATATCTTTTCCATTTATTAATTGGAATGTTTATTTTTTTATTACTGAATTTATGAATTATTTATATTTTGGATACCAATCCCTTATCAGTTACATTGTGTACATATTTTCTCCCGTCTATTAGGGTATCTTTTTAATTGTTTTCTTTCTCTATATGGAAACTTTTGAGGAAATCCCAGTTGTTTTATATTTTTATTTTCCTTGCTTAGTCACCAAAAAATTGTTGATGTTATGGAATGTATTGCCGAGATTTTCTTCCATGTACTTTATTTTTGTAGGTCTTACACCTAAGTCTTTAATTCCTTTGGACTTATTTTTATGTTTGGGTTTAGTCAGTGATCTGGCTTCAATGTTTTATGTGTGGCTTTATTCCCTGGCACCATTTATCAAAGACACTGTCCTTTTCCCATTTTATGGTCATAGCTGTATTAGTATAGATTAGGTGATGGTATGCTCATTTCTGGGATTTTGATTCTGTTCCATTGATCTATGTATCTGTTTTTGTGCCAATACTATATTGTTTTCAGCATTGTTGCTATATAGTAAAGTTTGAGGTCCAATAATATAATATCTCCATTTCTCTCCTTTTTTATTAGGTTTGCTTTTGTAAATCAAGGTCTTTTGTGGTTACATATAAATTTCAATATTTTGTTCAATTTCTTTGAAATATTGCTGGTATTTTGGGGATTGCATTAAATTTATGTAACAGTTTCGGCAGGATAGTCATGTTGATTATTTGGTGCTCCCCTCCTCGAACGTGGGCTGTCCTCTCACCTCACTATGTTGCTCGTTAGGTCCTTTGATAGCATCTTATAGTTCTCCTTTATAGGTCTTTTATCTCCTTAGTTGGGTTAAATATGAGGTATTTAATTCTTTTTTGAAGGACATAAATGGAATTTTTTTTTCTGCTTCTTGTTCTGTTTTTTTACTCCACCCTACTCCCCCAACCTTCCCAAACATAACATGAGGGTATGAATTTTTGTATTTGATTTTGTAATGTGCCATTTTGCTGTATTCTTGTTTCTAATAGTTTTTTACCTAATGCAGTCCTTAGGATTTTCTGTATATAATATCACTGTCTGTGAATAGTGATAGTGCCACTATTTTCCCAAATTAGATTTTCCCTTTTTTTTTTCCTTATACCTCTAAATACTAAGTTAAAGAAAAGTGGTGAGAATGGACATCCTTGTCTTGTTCCTGATCGTAACAGTTTCTCACCATTAAGTATATTAACTGTTGATTTGTGACATGGGTTTCTTCTGTTCCCATCTTGTTTAGAGTTTTATTATATATGGGTGCTGAATCTTACCAGATTCTTTCTCTGCACCTGTTGATATTATATGATTTTTCTTTTGTCGATGTGATGTGTACACTGATTTAGGTATATTTAACTATCCTTATCCCTGGGATAAATTCCACTGGACCATGGTATATAATCCTTGTGATATACTATAGAATTTGATTTGCTAGTTATTTTGTAGATTTTTTTATGTTAACATTCATCAGTTGTCTTAAAAATATTTGAGCAGGGTGGGCATTAGTTCTTTTTAATGGTTTGATAAAATTCATTTGTAAAGTTGTATGGTTCTGCACTTTTGTTTATTTGGAGGATTTAATTTCCATGCTTATAGTCAGTTTGTTCAACTCATCTGGGTTAGTCTTAGTAGATTGTTTTGATCTAGAAACTTGTCTACTTCTTCAATGTTATCAAATTTATTGATATGATTGTTCATATTAATCTCACAATATCACATGATCCTTTGTATTTCTGCTGTCTGTGGTGATTGCCCCTCTTCCATTTGTTTTTATTAATGTTTGTTAGCCGAGCTAGAGGTTTGTATATTTTATCTTCTTTAAGAGTCAACTTAGTTTCTTTGAAAAAAAATTTTTTAATTGTCTTTTGGATCTCTGTTTATGTCTACTTTTACTATTTCTTTTCTTCTAACTTTGGGTCATCTTTGTTCCTCTTTTTCAAGTTGCTATAGGGATAGTATCAGATTGTTTATTTGGAATTTTCTTCTTAATGTGGGCCTGTATTACAATTATCTTCCCCTCAGGCCCACTGTGCTGTACTCCATCGACTCTGGTAGCTTGTATCATTTTCATTTGTCTCATGATATTTTTTTAATTTCTTCTTTGACTTCCTCTTGTTTTGTTATTTGTTTGAAACTCTTTGGACCTCTTGTATAACGATGTCTGGCTTGTTTCCTGGATTGAGGTCATTTTCAGCAATTGTTTTTTTTAAAATAAATTTTCTGTAACTTTTTCCCTCCTGGGATGCTTATGATATGGATGTTATTTCTCTTTAAGTTACCCTAAAGGGCTCTTACACTTTGTCATTTAAAAAATTGTTTTTTTTTTCCTCTGCATTGTTCTGTGTGTTCACCAACATTTGTGTTTTCAGGTTCATTAATTCTCTCCATTGCTTCTGTTTGTCTCCTGTTGAGGTCCTCAATTATATTTTTAATTCAGCTATCATGGGTTTTTTTTCTATTTTAATTGTAGCTGCTGCATATTTTCTTTATCTTTATTTTGTTACTGTTTTGTATTATATCCTGTGTAGTATGTGTGTTTTTTTTTTTTAGTTCTATAAGCTTTGTTAGACCTGTTTCCTTGAATCCCTCTTTGGTTGTATTTTTAGTTCTGCTGAATTAAGACTCCTCTCAGGGAATTTTTGCTCCAGCATTTGTGGTATGTTCTTCTGTCTCCATTTTTAATGAATGTACTCGCAGACTGTAGTCTTTGCACCCATTGAAGTAACCAGCAAGTCGGAGCAGTAGTTTACCTGTGGTAAACTCAGGAATTCAAACTTCCTTCTGTGCTTGTGGACACCAGATTTGTGTGATGGTGAGTCCTCCTCAAGCCCAGCTCTTCAGTGTTAGTCTTTTATGGATTTTATGGACTCTGGGCTGTTTTTAAACACTAGATGCAGTGCTGGGCAGGGTTGGCGGTAGTTATGGGGTTACAGAGTGGCAGTTACTCTCTTTTCCAGCACCTTGTCCTGGGTTGTTTGTGCCTATTATTGAGCTCTAGTTTGTTCAAATGTTCCTCTCTAATTTTGGTTTTAGCCCCGGGTGGGGGAAGTGGCCGGTGTTTAGAATCTCCTGGCTTCAGCTTTAAGCAGCAGCTCGTCTGTGAGGAGACACAGGTGCTCTGGGATCTTGCCCCAGCAATTCAGGCTCTAAGTAGTCTATATTGAGAGCCTCAGGCTCTAGCCAGCAATCCTCACTCTGCACCTGACCCTTGCAGCTTCCATCATGGGTGCCAGCTGCACATCCCCTCATCCAGTGCCGCCTCAGGAGACCCTGATGTTGCTGGGCACCTAAGCAACTGTAGGGGGCTCTGCCCAGCGACTGCCCTTCCCTCTATGGGTTGTACTACAGTCCACTTGTAGTCTACTTTGCAGTCACTACAATCTACTTACCCCTTTGAGCTGACCTTTGCTCCTCTGTGTGCTGTGGTCATCTGTTTTGCCACAGTGTTTTTTGGTTTTGTTTTACCGCTGTCTAGTTGTGTTTGGGGGAGCAAGCCTGGAGCCTTCATTCTGCCAGCAGCTTTCCACATGGCTCCTTGAAACAGTTTTTCTTTAGCTTCTGACTCCTAAGTATCCATTTTCCCTCCTTTTTTTGCTGTTCTTTTCTCATCTATTACTTCTGCCCTCGGGCACTAGAGGAGTAGCTCCTAGGCCTCTCCCCTAGCCTTCTTCCCACCTAATGTCCTCAACCTGCGTGATTTCCTCTACACATATTGACTTCGGTTTCTAGCCATAGGCACACAAATTCCAAGTTTGTGTTTCTATGAAGATGTCTTTGAGCTACATATGTATCCAGCTGCTCACTTAACATGTCTACATGGATGCTTGACAAGTACCTCAAACTCAGCAGATTAAAAATAATTCAAAGCTTTACTGCCAGATCTGTTTCTTCTCAGTGTTTGGTTCCAGTCTCCAACCATTTAATTTCCCAGTAAAAATTTGAACACCATCCTCCATTTGTCCTTCGCTTCATTCCCTCCATTTAGGCTGTACATTCGAGGGATTTTGCTTCCTCTAAATCTGTCAATTACTTGATTTATTTTGTTCTCTTAGTTGCTACTTTTATCCATCTTCTCTGACCTGGATTCTTAGCAGCTGTTTTCCCTGCAGCTGCTTGTGCCTGTTCCTGATCCGTTTTGCACACCATTACCAGCATGATCTTTGAAGAGTACAGTTTGCTTTAGACTCAGGTCCTAAATTCTTGACAAACTATACGTGACTTGGCCCCAAATGATACTGTCTTCCATACTCTTCCTCTGCACATGTTCATTTTTGGAGCATTCCCATTCTCCTTTCCTAGCCGACTACCATTGCTCCAGTTCTTGGATGTTACTTCTTCCTTCGCCTGCCTCTGGGATAGGCAGTTTACCTAATTTTTCTCAATACCATTACAGACTTTTGTATAATGCTCATTACTATCTTATTTTTTGTTCTGTTTGTTTCTTCTCATATTGTAATGCTCTAAATTCTGTGATGTCCTCTAGACCCAGCACACAAAAAGTACTTGACACATTTATTTAGGGAAGAGTAACCCAGAGAGTGAAGATACTCAGGATGAAATCCCAACCCTCTCTTTCAACCGGCTTCTTCTGAATTCGCAAACCCAGGCTGATTCCTCCTGGAGAAAACTACACACTCACATAGTCACATCACTCTTCAGCTTCCTGAAAATTTATTTTGAAATACTTAGGAATTTCCCAGTTTCTTGCAGACCTTCTCCATACTCCTCCTTGGACTATCTTAACTCCTGCTTTGCAGAGGAAATCGCGTCAGGCGATTGTCCCTAAACACACATTAGTGTCGTGTCAGTGAACAAGGTTACCTTCCCCCTGCCCATGGCTGGCATGCCCCACCCTGTAAATACCTTGCTCCCCTCCTCTCAATGGCACCCTTTCTCTCTAGTACCCTTCGTCTCCTCCTTCCTACTTCTCTCCCTGCTGCTTGGGCCTGTTCGTCATCTAAACTCCAAGTCTTCTCTCAACTGTGCATTCCCATTTATCTGTTGCCCCTCTCTCTTCTTCTACTTGACACTTGCCGGCTCTGCCTCCATTGTAGGTAAGTCTGGTAAGGTTTGGTTTCTGTCTCATCCTTTGGTTGAACCTGCTCTTGACAGGTCATTAGTAGTTGTTAATGTTTCATTTGTCTCCTGTGTTACTTATCCAATAAAGAATGCTCTGCTCATCACTTAAATGTCGGTGTTCTCTAGTTCTGTTCCCATTCTGCATACTTCGTAGGTCATCCTGACTGCACTAGTGTTTTTCAAGGTATGATATACAGAATCTGGAGTTCATAGTCTTGTCACTCCATGTCTTCTCCCCACATCCTGTGTGAATACTGTCGATGGCGTCAGACCAAGGTGCCGAGAGCTCGGTCATGTTGCTCTTCTGCTAGCAGCCTGTGAGTGGCGCTCAGCACCTTGAGGACAGAGATCCAGTTCCTGACCTGGCATCAAAGGCTTCAGATTCTGCCCTGGTGTCCTCTTCTTTGTACTCCCTCCATAACCCTGGAACTCGACCTCTGTGTTCCAGTGGTCTTGGAAGTTCTGCTTTGTTTTCCCTCTGAACTTTGCATGTGTTCTTCCCTCCACTTTTCTTCACTTAAAAATGCCACAAGGCTATGTAAAGGAATGGTGGCATTTTTAGCATAAGAGGAAAAACAAACAGTATATACTTGATAATTACTCCATGCCTGGTGCTAGACTCGTTTCCATGTATATGGTCTCACTTAATCTTCAAAATAGCCTGGTGAGAAAGGTGATATTACTTCCATATCAGAGAAGTTAAGCTCTGAGAAGTTAGTAACCTGCCATAAGTCATCTGGCTACTTTACTTGTTGGTAAAACTGGAATGAGGGCCATTGATCATGCTCCAAACCCCACAGGCTTCTTCGCTGGTGACAACTGTGAAGACCTGTGCTCACTTCAGTATGTAAATTGCGCTGTATTTATTATGGACATTACCTTCCAAGTGCCTTTTTATATAACTTTCCTAGAACTGTGCTGGTGTTATGTTCCCATTGTATTTTCTAACTGCTCAGATGACATAAAGCTCCTTTATTAAACAGACAGCACGTTTATGAACATTTAGTAGAGTTGGGGGTGACAGCTGAGCACATCGCCAAAGGACCAGGCCACTCCTCAGAGCCCCATTCTTGTCTGTGCTCTTTGTACTCTGTTCTCTGTTGATGCTTATGTTTTTGTTCCACTTCTAACTTATTCTCCCTTTGACTCAATAGTCTTTCCTTTTCGTATTATCATTTTCCTCCCCTTTTGGCCACCGTTTGTAATTGTAGATGAGTGTATTTTTGCTAAGTTCTATGAAAATTTTCAAACCTGTGCAAAGTTGAAAGGCAGGTGTCTATTGTAATATTCTGTCTGCCACCTGAACTTCAGATTTTACTCTGTTGGTTTATTACATATCTATCCATCTTTCCATCTCTCTTGTAATCTTTTTTGATGCCTTTCAAAGTAACTTGTAGGCATCAGCCTACTTCTATCCAAATGCTAAACATGTCTGTTAGTAGAGAGCAACATTTCCTTGTGGGTGTTTTTGTTGTTGCTTTGTTACAACATTTACAGTGAAATATGCAAAGTTTGAGTATACAATCACTGAGCTTTGTCAGGTGCATACACCTGTAGAACTCAGATTCCTAACAAGAGACTTTTGCCGTCACTCCTGATGTTTGCCACCTTTCATAGCCAATCTTTATACCCCACTCCCTGAGGAAACCACTGTATTTTTTTTCCCCACCATAGAGTCATTTTCAGTTCTAGAGCTTTCTATAAATGGAATCATATAATTTCTTTTTTGGTAAGTCAGTATAATGGCTTTCAGGTCCATCTGTGTTATATTTATCTTTAGTTCATTGCTTTTTATTGCTGAGCAGCATATTGGAATTTTAAGTTCTTTGTTTTTGATTTCTAAGACTAGTGATGATATTTTGTTTCTCATTTTTAAAAAGTAAATTGTTTTAGTATGTGTTTGACTTTTTTACTTCCTTTGAAAGGAAAATACTTTATCTTGATACAGATTTCATATGACAATAACAACTGGCTGTAATAGAGTAACTATAGTTGCAGTAATTTTTGTAATAACAGGGCCCGCCCTGGTGGCGCAGTGGGTTAGGCAACGCACTATGAAGCAAACCGCAGCCACTGCAGCACGAGGTCAATCCCTGCCGCCGGCCAGGAAGGGGACCCACATGGCAGTTGCAGACCTCTCCTGCCTCGCCCGCTGCTGCCCTCAGCAGTGTGTTTCTGTCAATCTGCCTGTTCTGCATCCTGCTCTGTCTGGTGGATTCTCTCACCACCCCCACACCTCTGGCCTGTACCCCAGTGCTTGTATGCATAAATAAATCTTTAAAAGAAAAATTTTGTAATAACACATTGGAGAAAATTATATATGTTAATTTATTTTTCTCTCTGTCCTTTTTTACTTGTTTTAATTTGTCTTTTGACAGGTATTTGATTGCAGGTTATTCTCCATTGATACTGTATAAGTTTTCTTCTTCATTGCGAATTCCTCCCCCTTCTTTTTTCTCACTTTCCCTAAGTTTCAAGGAGAAGACCCTGTGGCATTTCCCTCTGCATCAGTCCTCACAGCAGGTCACAGTGGTTGACAGGAACAGCAGGGTCTGCTCTTAGGACTCGGTAAAAGCAATTGAAGAGGCAGAAATGACCCTGTTTACTGAAAGTAAAGTGAATTTAAGTATTGCTCATTCCTCTTCCACTGCTCTTCCTGAGCTTTCTGGGTTCCCTGGGGAAGGTTATGTGCCAGGTTGTTCAGTTCATCATGTCAACAGTTACCTGCAGTAGACTCTCGCTCAGTTCTGCCCTTTTAGTAGCAAAGAATCTGCTAATAAAAAGCAGCATAAAAAAAGAAGCTGTGTAGTATAAAAGTTGTCCCTGGAGTCAGACAGAGCTGACACGCCCCAGCAGTGTGACCTTGGTCCCTAAGCCTTAGGGTCCTCTGTAAAAGGGGAAGCAAACAGTAACTCATTGAAGGATTATGGGAGATGACTGTAAAGCTCCTAGTATCATGCCAGAGAGATGTGAGATTTCAGTGAATGCTGGTTTTGTGAATAAGGGCATATAATAAATACTCAGTAGTTGGGGAATTAAAATGACGTGCTGCTGGTAACAGGGTGACAGTGATTTGAGAGGCAGCCAGTGGGGAAGGAAGATGAGGATCTGCCAGATGGTCTAATACAAGCGGAGCCTTTATTTCACCTTCCGTGTGTAACAAGACAGTTTGGAAAAGTATAAAGATTGACAACATAACCATAAAAGAGGCAGGGCATAAGCAGTTAAAGCTAGCAAGCATGTCTGAGCCATCATCTCTGATTGGAGCTCAGATTGTTCCTTTTGTCACTGGGGACCTTGTGCTTGCTTGTCCTGGCTCTACTCTGCTTCTGTGGTTCTGGCCAGCAAGTTTGGCACAGCTGCTCAGCTCGCCCTCCCTGCTCAGCCACTCGGTGGGCTCTGCTCCTGCTTAGTTCTGGCTCCTGGTTCTTGGTGTACTCTGCTGGGTGCTGCTGCCACCCATTCTGCACCCGCCTTGGCCTGGGACCCAGGACTCCCTCTTCAGTTCTGTGGAACATCTAGCCTTTTGCCTAAGTCAAATGCTGGTATCTTGTTAGAAATTTTAAAATCCTGTGAATACCACAAATCCCTCAGCATGAAACTTGCAAAGCAAATGTGATAGCATTGATGGTCCTGGGCCCTGTCCCCTAGGTTTTTATTAATGTTGGCCTGGCTTTGCTCTGAACACAAGAACGTTACGCTTGATGACTGTACATTGGCTTTGTGGTGGTGGGAGCCCACCTTTCAAGTTCTGTGACCAAAAGCAACAGCTCAGGAGAGGTAAAAACAAATGGTTATGAGTAGGCCTGAGGGGTGTGTTGATGTCATTCAGTTTTATTGCAGACTCTGTAACAATGACAGTAATGGCTCATGATCAGTGCTCGCCCTGTGCCGACACAGCTGCAAGCACTGGATGTTCATTAACTCATGTTATCTTCCTGATAACTTTAAGGGGTGATTATTAATCTCTTGATTAATGACCCTGTGCAGATGAAGAAACTGAGGGACAGCACGATTAAGTTAATTTGCCCAAGGTCACACAGCTAGTAAGTAGCAGAGCCACGATTCAAAGCCAGGCAGTCTTCATCCTGACCTAGCAAAGGGGGCTCCTGCATCTTACATAGCAGGAGAGAAGTGAACTATCAACTGAGGTGGTCTTTTTTTAATGATAGAAACAAAATGTTGTACTTTCATCCATCTCCATGATTACAGACCTTACAGAACAGGGCAGGGTAGGTAAACAAGACAAAGCAAAACGTTTCCTCTCCCTACCCCTCATTTAATCAGATACAACATTTTGGAATTTTCACAATATAGGGTTGATGTAATTCATTGTTTCGGGCTGAAAGCTGGCAATGGCAAATCTTAAAATCTAGGGTCTTCTCTAATCCAAGGATCTTAATTCCTGCACTACACTGAGCTGGAGCTCTGAAATGGTGTCTTCCCTTGCCACATTCTTGAAACTTACATCTCTAAATCTGAGATCTGGGGCCCTCCCTGGTGGCACAGTGGGTTAAGCAACGCACTACGAAGCAAATCGCAGCCACTGCAGCACGAGTTCGATCCCTGCTGCCGGCCAGGGTGGGGACCCACATGGTGTGGCAGACCTCTCCTGCTGTGCCCGCTGCTCCTCTCAGCAGTGTACTTCAGCTGATCTGCCTGTTTTGCTCCCCGCTCTCTGTGGTGAATTCTCTCACCACCCCCATACCTCTGGCCTGTACCCCAGTGCTTGTATGCATAAATAAATAATAAATCTTTAAAAAAAAATAAATCTGAGATCTGACACCTTTTATTTTTTTATTATTTCTTTTTATTAAAATATTTTAAAATTTACATATACTTGCCATTAATTGTAATCCCCATGTATTCCCCATAACCATCTCACCAGTGCACCATCACCTCAGTCCCTCGTGCTCCCATCTACCCTCCCCCTCCCCTCCCCACCAGGTGTCCCCAGTCTGTCCTTGTCTCCTCATTTTTGGTTTCTGTGTCTATTGCTGTTATTGTTATTATTATTATTGTTCTTATTCCTTTCCTTGATCCTCCTTTGGTTCCCTTATGTTCCTCC
>JAGFMF010011412.1:4774508-4793950 GCA_019455555.1 Galemys pyrenaicus
TTCCTTTTTATGGTGAATTTCTAGCTTGATGGCTTCGTGGTCAGAGAAGACAGTTGGTATGATTTCGATCTTAGAGTATTTGCTAATGTTCGTCTTGTGTCCCAGTATGTGGTTGATCCTGGAGAATGTTCCATGTGCACTTGAATGTATACCCATTTTTGCTGACACCTTTTAAAAGCTGTCTTTTGGCTGACCCAGTCCATCAGCCATCTTTTCCGCCAAGCCCTTATGGAAAAATATAACTGTGTTCTCGGGCTTTTGCTGAAACTGTTGTGCCAGGATCCCTTCATCTCCCCAAGAGAAAATAAGTGCCCTAACTAATTGCTTCCAGGAAAGCTGAGCCCCACATAGTGCACCTGTTTTGCAGCAGAACTCAAGAGGTTGGGTGACCCTGACAAGTTGATCATAATTTAATACAAAGCATATGTAAGGCTGATTCAGACAGCTATTGCACCCATAATCCCTAATGGTTCAGTTTTAGCATATTGAGTTCCTGCAAGATGCCAGGGCATTTGAGAAATCTGCTCAAAACAGAGTGATATCAAAGATGAAGAACCAAGTGAGAGGCAGTCTTTAAGAGGTAGAATTTTTGTTTCCTCCTTAACTCACCACATCACTGACTCTTTGTAGTCTTAATAGGCAAAGTCCAACATTTACCAACATTTTAGTAATTTCATCTCCTTTTTTCCTTGAATATTTTAAAACAAATCCTAAATATTACACCTCAGTTTTATCTAAATACTTCACTGCCATCTTTCATAAGTATTTAAAAAAATTCACAATGGCATTTTTATGAGCCTAACAAAAATCTCTTATGTCATCTAATATCCAGTCTGTTTGTTTCTTATTCCACTCACATTCTTTTGTTATGGTTTCTTCAAATCAATATCAAACTAGTCTTAACACATATTTGGTGTGTGTCTCTTAAGCCTCATAAACTATAGTACATGTGTGTTTTGAAACCAGGCAGGGTCTGCATTTGCCCTGCAGGATTTTTCACACTAGATTTGATGAATGACTTCCTTATAGTGTTCAGTAATGTGTCGAGCTGTACTGGAGCATGAGGCAAAAGGAAGCGCCTGTAATACCAATTCTGTCTTTATTTAAAACTGTGATAATGAGTTCACAGGTTTTGCATTCATTTTGAATCTTTTAAATGTATTAAAATATCTCTGCTGCTGTGCTTTTGGCACACCTTTGAATTGTGTACCTGAGGCAAGTGCCTCATTCCTTCATTCTGGGCCATGAGTTGTTCATTTGTTCTTCCGTCCTGTATTTTGTGAACTGGTGATTAGTCCAGATTCTCGAGCTTTGCTATTCAGAGTGTGGGCTGTGGGCTGGGAGCATGAGCTGTCCTGGATGCTGGCTAGAAGTGCAGATTTTCAGGCCATTTCCAGACCCTTTGAGTCAGGATCTATGTTCTAATGACATCCCGAGAGGATTGGTTGAACATTCAGGTTTCAGAGCACTGCTGTGGCATAGATCACCTTGGCTTAATTTTTAGCAGAAATGTTCATAGGCATGTTGTGGATTTCTTATAATGTCACATCAGAAAATACATGGTGTCTGACTATTCTGGTTTGGGTGATGTGAGGATTGATCAGTGGATTCATAGTGATCTGAATCTAGATATGAGGTTGTGACCATGAGTAATACCTGAGCATGGACAGGTAGACTGCAGTCTGGTTTGCTCTCATTACTGCCTGGTCATGTGACTTTGAATTAGAGCTTCATGAAGTAACCTGATAAGTTTCCTTAGGCATAATGAAACTGGTTTAGCAGGTTTGCTGTAGGATTAAGTGAGATGGTACATAGCCATATGGGGTGCCAGGTTACCCCTCCAGGAATGTTAGACATTACGACTAGATGGCTGACCAGGTGTTTGGTTGAAGATGAAAAGGGAAGTCTTTTTGGCTTCAAGACTAGGATAATTGGTGACAGAGAAAGAGGAAAGTCGCCAGGAATAATTGGTTTGAGGAGGAATTATTTTCTCTTTTAGATATTGTTGAGTTTGGGAGCCTGACAGGATGTCCAGGGGGAAATGTGTTAGATTCCAGGGTAAATTATACATGAGCCACACTTGACTAGACCTGAGCCTTTTCTTTTGGCATGGATTATGGCTTCAGTGACGTCTTATAGTTTGCTTTTCAGCAGCTCTGGAGTTTCTGACAAAGCAGGTGTTTTACCTTGACATGGGTTCAGTTAGTGTCTGCCGCTGCAGCCAGTGGGGTGGGGCCTACCTTGGTTAGCTGACCCAGAGAGTTGAGGGGTTTGTTTAGCTTTTTAGCCTTTTCAAATTTCATGTCTCTCTCCCTCTCCCTGCATAAGCTGATGCTGAAATTTGGGATATTAATAGGTGCTATTTAAAGAAGCTCATTTATGGGCAATTAAATAACATGCCTGTCAGCCCAGATTTGATAGGGAACAGGGGAACTTTTTTTTTTAAAGTGCAGTGAAGTTTAATTATATTCCTTTTCCTTTACACTCACTTTGTCAGATTATTTAGAAAACAGATTTTTTTTTTTAAATCTACATTTTTCTTTCCCATTGTTTATTAGCAGTGGAGGAAGGGGACTGAGATGGGAGGACAGATTTTTTTATTATTATTATATTTGACATCATTTGTATTCCCCAGGGAGTACCCACCACCATTCCACCCGTGCACCATCACCTCTGTCCCTTGTGCTCTTTCTGCCCTCATCCCGGTCTCTGCACTCCCCTCTTTCCCCTCTCCCCCCATGGTCCCTTTGGTTTATCTTGGCTTTTTGGTTTTGTTGAGTTTTTTGTTTGCTTTTGGTTATAACTGCCCATTTCCTTGAGCTTTCTCTTGTTTTTTGGTTTTCTTTTTTCTTTTTTGTTGTGGTTATTGTTCTTTCACATTCCTCCTAACAGTGAAGCCATCCGATATTTTTCTCTTGCCTTCTGGCTTGTTTCACTGAGTATAATTCCTTCTAGTTCCATCCATCTTTCTATAAATGTCCCTAGTTTCTCATTTTTGATTGCTGAATAATATTCCATTGTGTATATGTACCACATTTTCTTGATCCAGTCCTCTACTTTTGGGCTTTTGGGTTGTTTCCAGGTCTTACCAATTACAAATAGTGCTGCAATAAACAGGCATACAGGTGCTCTTTTGGATGAGTGTTTTTGTGTCCTTTGGGTAGATTCCCAGAAGCGGGATTGCCGATCTTATGGTAGTTCCATTTCTAGTAGATTGAGGAACCTCCATACGGCCTTCTATAATGGTTGGATTAGCTTGCATTCCACCAGCAGTGTACTAGGGTTCCTTTTTCTCCACATCCTCGCCAGCATTTGTCGTGGTTGGTTTTTTTGATGTGTGCCTTTCTTACCAGTGTAAGGTGGTACCTCATTGTGGTCTTGATTTGCATTTCCCTGACTAAGAGGGATGTTGAGCATTTTCGCATATGCCTGTTGGCCATGTATATGTCCTCTTTGGAGAAGTGTCTTTTAAGTTCTTCTGCCCAATTTTTGATTGGGTTTTTTACTTTATTTTTCTTGAGTCTTGTGAGTTCTTTGTATATCTTTGTGATCAGACCCTTGTCTGTTGTGTGGAGTGCAAAGATTTTTTTCTGATTCAGTGGGGTTTCTTTTTTTTCTGTTTAATGTTTCCTTTTGCTGTACAGAAGCTTTTTTCTTGATGTAGTCCCACCTGTTTATCTTCTTATTTTTATTGCTTTGGGGACTGCCACCTCAAAGGCGCTGTTCAGATGTATGTCTTGCAGCGTTTTACCTATGTTTTCCTCTATATATTTTATAGTTTCGGTCTTACATTTAGGTCTTTTACCCATTTTGAGTTGATTTTCATACATGGTGTAAGATAGTGGTCCAATTTAGGACAGATAATTTTTTAAGGGTATTTATATCAGTGGTTTCAGCTGCTCCAAGAAATGTAGAATGTTGATGGTTGATGCTAAAGGTAACTCCTCTCTAGATGGTAACTGACATCTCAAATAGTTTGTGTCATGGAGCACAAATGGTGACAATACAGGCCACTAATTTATGAAACTATAGGTCAGAAGTTGTCAAGTTCTCCCCTGTATCCCGGAGCCCAAAGTAGACACCATTTATGTACACTGTTTAGAGACCAGCCTATAGGGTAGGAGGGTGATGGACTCCTTACGTGTTTTTCTTGAATAGCCATCACAACCTCTCTGTAATCTTTCATTGAGTCTTTTTTTTAACATATGTAGATTTATGTGCCTCATATATAAGTGACACTCAATTTGTGTAAGCAAATGTATTATGCATGGTCCACAGAACAAAAAGTACTAGTATTTTGATTGCCTGGCTAAGTTAATGTTAGTTATATAGTGAGAAAAAAGTATGTGGCATAGAATATTTAAATTGAGGCAGTGGGTGGAAGTGAATAAATGGAAAAATGCAGGGATAGAAGAAATAAAGGAGTATGAAAGAATGTCAGTAGGATACCTGTGAGAACTCGCTAAGAATAGAACTCATTGCAGAATGGTAGATGGTGGTGTGACCGATGGCTGTGTCGTCTGGACCTCAGCATCCACATGGCCACCCACAGAACTTGGCTGGCACACTCAGCCTGGTGGATGTCAGGGTGGCGCAGTAAGACTGACGGTGGTAGCTTATGAAAACTGAGACTAGAATAAGAGGATGAAACTAGAGTTTCTATCTCCTAGGAGGAGGAAAATGAAGAGATGAAGGTATACTTCTCTTCACTTTCTCTTGGTCAGTAATGAGGGAATAAACTACAGAAGCCATCTCTCTACTTGATGAAAGTTCCACAGAACAGAGCAAAATGATGAGCTTGTATAGTTGTATTCCTCAAGGAATGCCATTTTTCATTCAGTCATTTCTTACCCTGAATCAGCGGGGTTGTGGGGGAAAACCAAATTACGTGGAGAAAACCTGAGAAATTAGAAGGTGCTGGCAGTATTCAGAGTAGTGGCTGTTCCATTGTAGTGGCTGGTGAGTAAATAGACTAAATGGCTGGGAAATAAGATTGGAAGGATATGGGTTGGGCTTTCTGTATTTCAAAGTGGAAAAATAAGCATCAGCTAGGGCTCTACTGCCATCCGTAGTTATTACTACGGGGGGTAGGGGAGCCTTCTGTTGAGGGCAGAGAGTGAGGATTTGGCTGGCGAATAAGTGTTCTGGATAGATTTAGGTGGGTTTTTTTCTTAGCCAATTTGCAGGAAAGAGAACTCTGTCACTAATGTGATGAATCATGAACTGAGGGGACATGTAAGTGGGGCCATTTGCCTGTGGTTATGGTTATACAGTGAACAGAACTGTTAAAGGAGAACAAAAGCAGATGATGTGGGAGAATGTTCTGTTGAGAATCAGGGGTCTTAGGTTCTGGTGCTGAGTCTTACGGTAACTTCTCTTTACTTCTCACCCTGGGCATTTTCTTACAGTAGTTTCTAGGAGTTCAAAGCTGAGGGCACCATTGAAGAGAACCCAGCTTAAGTGAGTGTACCAGAATCTTCTAGGGCCTAGAGACACAAGGTAGGAATGGGTGTGGTGGTGTGTGCGTGTGAGTATGCATCTTTGCCCAAATGAGAACCACAGCTGTCATGGCCTTTGTTATTAATGGGATATCAGTGGCATATCATCTGGGGTGAGAGGCTGAGGGGCAGTTGAAAACATTGAGTGAGATAATTTCTAAAGACTTCAAACTTTAAGATTTTAGATGGTCAGGAAATGAAGCTTGAGCATGGATGTCTTTGATCAAGACATTTTATTTGCCTGGCTGCGGTAGGGCTTTTATACTTGGACAAAGAAATTTATGAAGATACTATAAATAGGGCTTGTAGACTTGAGAATTGCTGTGAATAGACAGGAAACCCATGGTTAAAGAGAGGGTAACTTGATACTCCAGGGTAAATCACACATCTCGTGTATGAAATGGAGTGAAGCGCCTTTCTGTCTAGGCCTGCTGGGAAGATTGACTTCACTGAGACATCAGATACTCCGACCTCTTCTCTGCTGGCTCATTGCTTGCAGTAGATGTTCTCACTAGATTTTTCATTTCAGTGCTGAGTTACTCCTTTTTGCTGATGACTGGCTCCCTTCCTCCCTCACCCAACATCCCCCCGCCCTTTTTTTTCCTTTTAGCAAAATATAGCCTTGAGAAAATGCTCTTGACTTAAATGGTCACTAAAAATGTTGATATTTGCATTGTTAAATATACCACCAACTACAGAAATCCACTCAGGGGTACCATTTGCCACACTTGGTGTATTTTTTACTAGTCTGGAAGGAAGCAGTGCCAAGGGCCTGGTGCTGGCCTTTAAATTTGTTGGTACGCTTTGTTAACAATTTCTTTGTTTTGCTAAACTCTTTACCACCCAACAAGGCTGATGTGATTTTAATGCCAGAGATGACCTTTGTGACTCCTTATTTTCTCTCCTTTTTTATGTGCCTCTAAGGGACATTGAAGTACAGACAGTCACCACTTAATATATGGCTGTCTCAGGATTTTTCCCCCCTTTTTGCTTTCACGACATTCAGGAACTTCTTTATTTCATTGTGCTCAGAAGAGGTAAGCAGGTATAAATTTCTTTTTATCTTTTTTATAAGATTTATTTACGCATACAAGAACTGGGGTACAGGGAGTGAGAGGATCCAGTGGAGACAGAGTGGGGAGCAGAACAGGTGGATCTATCAAAATACACTGCTGAGGGGAGCAGCTGGTGAGACAGGAGAGAAGCCTGCTGCGCCATGTGGGTTACCTCCCTGACCAGGGATTGAACTCCTGCTATACTACAGTGGCTGCGGGTGCTTCACAGTGCTATGTGCCCAGCCCTTGAGCCACCACTGAGGGCCCAGGTATAATTTAAGTAGTATCATGGGGGAAAGCCTGGTGAATTAATCATCCTTTGGCTAGATGAAAGACAGGATCAGAATGCCCTAAAAACCTTTTAAAAATCATTAATATTTTCATTGTACTGTACTTTTCCAAACTATAATGCTATCTGCTTTCTCCTGTCTGATGAATGTTCTTCATTCTTCATTTAAATAAATACTATTCCTTAGCAGCCCCCCATTGCCTCTTGCTTGGGCATAGTTGGCCAGTGTTTCCTCCTAATGGACAGGCTCAGCAGCCCTGTTTGTTTGGGTGGGAGTAGAGGATGGGGCAGAGTCGGAGATGGGGGAGAGATGATGTGTAACTGGAGAAAGATCTCCCTTCTCTGCACGGGAGAATCGCTTCTCACATTCATCATTGCCTTTGCTTCCTTTCCATGGCTTCCCTGCTGCTGCGTGGGGCAGTCAGTGGGTACTGCCACTGGCAATGTGATAATTATTTCAGAAAGCTTTGGTAAGTTGGAGCAGTTGATACAAACATCTAAACTTGAAATCTGTTTTGTGTAAAGCAAAAATTGTTTGCATGCACCAAGGGAAAAGCTGGTGGCAGAAACTGCCGTTCGATTTGCCTCTAGACTATAGTGGAAAATATCTTTTTGGGGGAAATAGGATGGATCAATGTGGTTTTTCTTTCCATGTAAAGTGTTATTGAAATAACTTACTTCGCAGTCCTAAAGTAATAAAACATTTATGGCTCAGAATAAATTGAGAGTGCCCATTTCCATGGCAGTGGGCATGTTCATATTCTTTTAGAGCCGCAGGCAGTGTGACACCAGGTTTTTTCATTTTCTAACCCAGCTTCTAATTTCTTACTGTCAAAGAACCTGCATTTTAGTGCTGAGCAGGTCTTCAGAGACTTTTTGATTTGACTACATGTTGTAGCACCTCTTAAATTGTGTTTAACTTCAGTTTTTTCAGGAGACTGCATGATGTAGTGGAAATAACATGGATTTTTATGTGCAGTTTATTTATTTTGGCCATGGGATTTTGGTTCCCATTCAGATTCCTGACCCAGTAGCAATCTGGAATTTCTTTGATGACCAGAGCAGTTCTGGGGTGCTTCCTGGTGTACCAAGGGGAAGTCCTCTTAGCCTTTTTAGAGGGCACTGGTTCCATTAGCAGCCACACACATTACCCTTTGGATCCGCTTCATCTGGGGAAGTTCCTGTGACTGTTGGAGGTTGCTATCCCCACCCGGGCTTTACTGCAGTGCTTCCCACTCCTGCCCTGTAGCGGTGCTGACACTAGAGAACCAAAGTCTGTTCTGAGCACAAGATTCCAGCTCTCCTACTCGGACATTGACACTACTTATTAAGCAGTTACTCACTGAATACCTTTTATCTACAAGTGTGCTGTGTACTATGGAAGAGAAAAGGGGAAGGATCCACCCCTTCAACCAAGGGGTTATAACCAAGGAAGAAAGATGTGGCTAGCGGTTTTGTGGATGAGGATGTGTGATACTGGGGTGTACCTTCTGGGTTTTTTTAAATGTTCAAATAAATGTAAAAGTAAAATGTTCAAATCCTCGGAAGGGTAACATTCATTGTGCTTTTTAGGAATAGCAAGACTTTCTTCAAAGGAATAATGGGAGGTAAGGAAAATGGTGTTTAATCTTTTACCCACCACATTTTTCTTTGACTTTGAGTTTACTTGAAATTCATTTAGTATTTCTGTCAACCGCCCCAAATGTGGGGTATATCCTGCTTCTACTTTTTATTGTACTCAGAGATCATCTTATCCATGCTCATCCCTTCTCTACCAAGTATATGTTTAGTTCAGATCTGTGTCTGGAAGTCCAGACACATATTTCCCAGTGTCCTCTGGACACTGCCACCTTGACTGTTGCCACATTCTCAGATTGACAGTTCACAATTGAACTCCTCCTTTCTGAATCTGAACCTCCTGCTAAGGCTCATCTCTGAACACCACCTTCCACCAAATGGCTCAGGCAGAAGAAATGTGGCAGCTGTCTTTGTCCCTTTGGTTCCCATGAGTCAACCCATAAGTTTATCTCCACAGTATCTGTTGACTCTTCCTTCTCCATCCCTACCGTGGTGCTTCTGGCTCCAGACGTCATCACTGCTGCCCTGCATTCCTTAAGTACCCTCTTGGATGTCCCTGGGTTCAGTCTTTGCTTTCAACACTGCCATCTTTACCTAGGCCAGGATGATCCTTCAGTGTAAATCTGCTTATGTCATCAATTGGCTCAAAACCCTCTCATGGCTTTTCTTTTTTAAGTTGAGGTAATGTTGGTTTGCAACACTGTATGTTTTAGGAGTACAGTTTCACATCAAATGTATATTGCCAGACCACGCCCACCACCAAAGTACCAATAACCCTCCACCACAGGCTGCTAGGCCTTCTCCTTCCCTTTGCTCCCCCCACCTCAGTTCTGTAGTCAGAATCCAAGGGTTGATTTTGGTTTGATTTGCCTGCTACTTTACTTTGTTTCTTTATATTGCACATATTAGTGAAATCAAAACTAATTTTGCCTGACTACTTTTTATTTCTCCTCTACAGCTCCATGTCAGTGTTACTTCCTGTAAAAAGTCTCTGATTCCCTTAAGATTAGATTGGAGACCCATATTATATGCCCTTTTATGGAACTCGTATGTCAAATCACAATGTGATTGCCTGTTGAATAATGTCACTTTCCTTCTTAACTGTTACCTTCATGAGGATGGATGGGATCTTGGGCGTGTTCACCAGTATGTCCCAGGCAGTAGCAGTGTAGCTTGCATACTGTTTGTCAAGAAATGTGTTTTTCACTGTACCAAATATTTACCAAAAACTGCTCTGTGCCACTTGATCTGCAGCTTCTTCAGGACAGGACCCAATCGTGTTCAGTGTACAATAGCCGGCACTTACTGTTATGAGACTGTAATACCTGCCTTGGAAATAGCTGTCATAGTACCTGGCACATGGTAATTGCTCTCTGAATTTTAAGTTATTTTCTCGTGTTCCAACAGTTCTGTTCTGGAACAGTTTCAGATTTTTTTTTTTAATAGTAGTTTGCAGAGACCACCAGAATCTCAGTAAGAACTTTCTTTGAGAATGTTTGAATTTTAGAAATAACTTGGTGCAGAGAGCAAGGTGTCGAGATGGTTAAGGTAGTTTTTGACACATAAGTCTAACCATAATGAAATGCTCTAAATTGTAGTCTCTAATTTGGCATATGTTTTGACTTTCTCACAGGTATCCACAGCATAATTCATGTGGCACATTCTAAAATTCAGGAAATTAACTGTCCAAAAAAATCTTTTGATTTTAAATCTTTTGATTTTAAATTGCTCTGATAAATCAAGCCCTATAGTAAGCTCAAGAGAGCTGAGGTTTTCATTAATCTCAACCACAAGCTAACCATTTGCGATTTTACTTTTAGCAAAAGAAAATTTAGGAAAAGATGGCTTAAGGTATTACTCCACATCTGTACATACTTGGGGCAGTCTTCTTTTCAGCTAGGAATTAGCTTAACTGAAATGCAGTAAGGAAGATGTCCTCTCCTGGTCACCCAGAGGAGTCTGGCATCTGCAGAGACCTGTCCCTGGTAGTAAGGGAGGAGTGGCTGGGGAAGTGGACTGGGATGGAGAGCGTATGCAGCTTCTACGGCAGCACAGAGGGTTTATACAGATGTGTCACGGATGAGATTATAGAGTAAGTGGTTAGAGGCTAACCCTTGTACTATAGTCATAAACTCGAGTGGTTGGAGGAGCACAGTCATGCGAGACTGGAAAGGTGCCCCTGGTAGTCTAGAAGTCAGTTGGGTCAGCCCTCTCCAGGGCATCAGTGACAGTGCTCAGGGGATCTAGTTTTGTGATCTGGCAGCTACTGAGCCTTCACTATTTACCTTGTCACTGTACAGAATGTCATGACTATGAGGTGTCAGGGGGTTATCTGCATTTTATTATTTTGTATTATTAGTGTGAGTATGGGTGTATGTGTTGATGTTGGAATGACTCAGAGAGCAGCTAAAGAAGAGCAAAACATGACTCGTGAATCTGGAGTTGGTAGAAGAAATGCTTGCACAAGTCCCCTTTGCCACAGGGTAGCAGTGTCAAATAAGTGGGGATTGAGCCTGGCAGTTGAGACCCCCTGTGGGTTAGATGCATGAGACTGATTTCCCTGCAACCTTGGTTGAGGTCCTGCTTTTGAGGTACTGGTACATCGCAGTTTTAATGCAACATTTTTCTTAAGTTGCAACATGGGTAACTTTGGATAGTGGTTTCTTACTGACCCTGACTGGTCTTTGAAATCTAGTGGGAGTTTCTCCAGCCTGGCCATGGCAGAAAAATCATACAGTAGCCTTTTATTGTAACTGTGGCAAAAGCAAAAGGTGGTTTGTTTTAATTTTTTGTAGTTTAAAGTATCAAAATTAGATTTGAATTACTATAAAGAGGTAAAATTCAAGGTCTTTTCAAGGTTCTGAAAAAGTTTCTAGAAAAGAATTTAAGTTGGAACGATCCTGTTACCTTTCCATTGTCCATTCCTGTAAGTTGTTTATTGCTTATCTTTCCTGGGTACTAGTTCTCTCTCTCTCACACTAGTTCTCTCGTACTAGTTTATTCTCTCTCTCTCTCTCTCTCTCTCTCTCTCTCTCTCAGCTGCTGATAGCTTCATAGTGCTCAGACTTAACCCTTATGCCACCAGGGAGCCTCCCCCACCCCCACCCTCTTTTTTTAATTTACACTTTAAAAGGGCAGGAAAAAGAGAGGTACCTGTATAGTTGGCAAACAAGAGAGCTGCTTTTTTGTGTACTAGTTTTTTAGCTATTGTTATCTGGGTTATTATCTTAGTGCAGGAAATATGCATTAGAATTGACTCTTAAGGAGAAGGTACTGGAATCCCAGAGGGAGTTGGCTATTTGAATCTCTAATGGAGTCAGTGGCATAAACACATTTTAGAAACCTTTGTTAAATAGATGAGCATATTCTGATAGATTTTTTTTTTCTATTTTTGCAAGTTAAAAATTTACCTAATGTCCAAATTGTCCATTTCTGATATAACTGAGTGTCTCACAGTGATATATAAGAGAGTTAGATAAAACTAAACATGAAATTTATTTCTGACAGTTGTTTGTCAGAGTATTTTCTATTGGATTAAAAAAACAAAAACAGACTCTGCATTAGTTTTTTTTTGCTGCCCTAACAAGTCACCATAAACTTAGTGGTTTAACACAATACAGGTTTATTATTTCACAGTTTTGTGGGGCATAAGTACATTTGGGCACACATCAAGATGTCAGCAAGGATGCATTTTTTCTGGATGCTCTAATGGGGTATTTTTCTTGCCTTTCTGGCTTTTGGAAGGTACCCACTTTCCTTGACCTTATATATCCTCCTTCCATCTTTAAAGCCCAACAAGGTTGTATCTTTGTAACCATTCTATTTTTATTAAAATAACTTTGGTTTATAACATAGGTTTCAGGTGTTCAGACATCAATATCTTTTTGTTTGTCACCTAAAGTCTAGTTTCTATCCATCACATACAGTTGACCCTTTTTTCTCCAATTTATCCACTCCTCCGGCCATTCTAACCTTGTCCTTTGTGCAGTTGACAAGTTTCTTGGCTTTTCGGGATCCTTGTGGTTAGAATGGACCCACTTGCATATTCCAGAATAATCCTCTTCTGTTAAGATCCTAAACTTAATCACATCTGTAGAATTCCTTTATGCCAAGTAAACTTAAAATTCTGAGGTTCTGAGGATATTAGAATATGGACCTCATGGAAGTGGGAGAGAGCTTTATATCCCCTATTATAACATAGAAATATTCAACACAGGATTTCATTCTCAGACAGTGTTTTTCAAACATGCCCGTGATTTCTTACACGTCTTTAAGAAACTTTCATTTGGGTAGAGTTGTGCATATTTTTTTAATTTTATTTTTTTATGGTTGGATTTTAACCTACTTATTAAAACTAATCTTCGTTCTCTTTGTTTTCTTTGATAGTGATAACCTCCTAAGGAGAGCAGCCTGCCAAGAAGCTCAGGTAATGCCACTTAATGTGATAAAATTAAAACCAGCTTTATCTCCATCGTGCAGGGAACTCCAACTGTTCCAGGGGGACTTGCACATGCCTGGTTTTGGTGTAGTTTGCCTAAATATTTTCCTTCCACAATCAGGAGCTGAATCAGGCTGAGAGCCAACTCTGAATAGAACTGGACTAAGTTAACCATCTGCTAAAGAGCAATTTAAATGCCTACCCCTTTAGACTTGTTTACTTATGGATTAGTCTGAGACCACATACTGGACTGGCTGGAACTCTGGGAATTTGTTCAATTCTGCACTCGTCCTTGAAGATCTAGCTAAACCTTGAATCTTCCCTGATCCAAATAACCTCCAAGGATATCAGTTCCTAACAGGTATTACCTCTGAAAGTCAAATCTTCTTAAAACCATTGACTCATATTTTCAAAGCCCTACTCTCTAGCACAGTTTATTTATTCCACGTGCATTGTTCTTCTGACCCCACAATATTGTACTTAAATATTACATATCTGACTATATTAGTTACAACTGAATTGTAAGTCCTTTCAAGTTTAAGATCACATATTGACTCTTAGGTTAAATTTTTCTGGGATAGTCCCAGGAGAAGCAACACAGCCACTGCCCAAGTTGAGACTGAGCAGTATGCCCACCTTTATGTATCTCCAGACTGTGTCATGGAGTCACTGGGAATAAACCCATAATTTGCTGGGTACCAAAATACTTTGCAGTCTGCTCTATTATGTTCTTCCTCAGAAGGTTTCAAAGTGATCTCTAAATCAGACAGGAGAATTTTTTTAAAACTGGATCAGGGGTGCTGGGATTCCTCTCCAGATTTGTAGAACTGACTATCCCAGGTCTGATTTTTCCAGGCCCAGTTGTTCACCATGCCTCAGTGCCCCAGGGTTGCCTGCTCTCAGTCTGGTTACTCCAAGTTGGGTTACTACAGGTCTAGTTACTCTATATTAAGGACTTTCCAGAGTATTTCCCAGGCACGCTGTGATTTTCTATAGGTACCAAGAGCTGAATATCCCTGTTGCTCTTCTTTGGCCAGCTATTTTTCTACCACCTCTTACGTTTTGTTACCTGGATCCAGCTCTTAACATGTTTGTAACTGAGGTTCAGGATGCTGGAAAATTCTTCGTTCTTTGGAGACTAAGGTACTTTTGTCTCTGGAACACATACAGCTGTGTTCTGCTCTTCTGTTTTTCAACCAGTACCTTATCTGTGTTCTTCACTGTGCTCTTCTCTCTGGAAATGAAGGGCAGTGTTACTTTGGGACTGATGCAAAAATCAGAACTGTCCAGTCTGCACGTGGAGCATCTCAACAGAGGACTTTGGCAAGGAGGTGTTACTTTGTTTAGATCCCTAAATCTTGGGCATCAGAGTCCCTATAATTGGTTTCTGTGGAGACAAACTGGACTTTCATATTGTTGAATTTAGGGAGAGGAGAAAAAGCTAAAGAGCTACATGCCTGAAAGGCCTAGGCATAAGTGTCTAGATGGAGGAGTTTAGAGAAATGAACATCTTCAGATGTATCCCAAAAAAGTGTGGGTGGGAGTGACAAAGTGAGTCACCACTAAAGTAACAAGAGCCAACCAGCCTAATCCAGCAAAAGGTTTTCCAGTTTTTTTATACATGTAAGGATGGGAGATTAATTGGTAATGTAAGGAGAAATAGATTATAGTCTGAAAACCAAAGATAAGTGAGTTAGACTCCTTTCTGAGAGACTACCTAAAACCCTTCCTAGTGTGTTTATAAAAAACCTGCTCATACCTTATTTTAAAAAGTTACTTACCTTTAGTAGTAGAAGCAAGATTTTTAAGTTCCAAGCCAAAATTCAGCTCATCGTCTTGAAACAGTGGTACACTTTTGTCAGTGTTTTGTCATTAAGAAATCATGAAAGAAAACTTTTTTGTTTTTACCCAGAGTAAATGCTATATTTGCATAAATTCTTTTGGAATGCAAGAATCTATGTGATCATTAAATGAAGGAGACATTTGCTTAAAACTTTTCTTTTTTCTCTCTTAGGTGTTTGGCAATCAGCTCATTCCTCCCAATGCACAAGTGAAGAAGGCAACAGTCTTCCTCAACCCTGCGGCTTGCAAAGGGTAGTTGAGTCTGCAGTTTGCTTTGTGCTCTGCTTTCTCTAAGGGGGCAATCACAGGATATCAGGCAGCCTCTTGGATTGTGTGGAATTGGAAGGACTAGGTGCAGTACTCCTACAAAGAGTCATTGGTGATGTACAAATACCGGTCGATAAGAGAGAATGGATGCTCAGCAGGCTTGTCTGATCAAAGATTCATGATCATTCCCCATTAGCACTGTTGAGAGTCTCACCTGCGTGGCAGTAGCCCCTTGGGAGCCACTCCTGTGCTGTGATGTGAATTATTGGATGGTCCCTGTGACCAGGCAGTTGGAGATAGCCCAGAGTGTAGTGGGCTTGGGTGTCAGAAACACCCTCTCCAAGGGGAGACACTCTTCAGTTAGGGCTCAGAGGTTAGCAGAGGGAGAATGGACACTCACTCCTCCCGACCGAGCAATGGCTCATGGGCGCAGACATCAGAGGGACTATTTATGTCCCTTCTGTGCCAGGGGCCAGTCAGTCAACAGGCCTGACCGGCCTAGAAGGATGCTGTGAAGGAAAGAGAGAAAAGCACTTGGAAATTTGGTTGATAAAGTCCATTTACTGTAATGAATGTGACGCACTGGGGTGGGATGCTGAAAGTGGGGCAGGCTGTGTGTTGCAGGGCAAGCGTATGTGGGAACTCTGTACTTTGTTCATTTTTTTTTTTAATTTTTTTAAAGATTTATTTATTTATGCATACAAACACTGGGGTACAGGCCAGAGGTGTGGGGGGGTGAGAGGATTCACCACAGAGAGCGGGGAGCAGAACAGGCAGATCAACAGAAGTACACTGCCGAGGGGAGCAGCGGGCACAGCAGGAGAGGTCCGCTGCACCATATGGGTCCCCTCCCCGGCCAGCAGCAGGGATTGAACTCGTGCTGCAGTGACTGCGGTTTGCTTCATAGTTTGTTGCTTAACCCACTGCGCCACCAGGGAGGCCCCTACTTTGTTCATTTTTACTGTAAACTTAAAAGGGCTCTAAAAATTAAAAAGAAAAAATATGGGCAAAAATGCCCATAATGTTAGATGCAACTCTTAGTTGGAAAGGTGAATGAAAAAGCCTTGAAATCTTTTAGAAGAAATTGTTCAAAATTTAAAATTATTTTAAAAAATAGTAGGAAGTCAAAGGTTTTTATTTTCCCTAGTGGCCAGAACAGTTCTTCTTGTTTTTTCTGACCATGAGAAAATTAATGAATAATAAATTAAGTGACAAATAATAGTAAAGTAATATGTATTAGATTGGATTTTATAAGATCTACATCAAATGACATTAAGATAATGAGAGGAGCAAGAACAGAACAGTTGAGACCAGCTGATGAGCAATGAGATTAGTACTGCCTGGCGTAAAGCACAAGGCCTTGGATGTCTAAGTCTCTCTCCCCAGTTGCTGGGAGGCAAGGAGAGTGACTTCACAGAGTACATGCCACACCTTATTTCTTTTTAATTTGCAGTTTAAGATACAGCAGGTCCTCAGTAACCTTAAATAACATCATTTTCCTATAATGTTGAGGGGAGGAAAAAGCCAGATGAGGTTGAATAAAATGACAGTATCGAAAGGACCTGGTTTAATTTTAGGTTGTCTTGCTTGAAGTCTAGAACTGTTCACTGATGTTAAGTGAGGATTTACTCTATTTACCTGCAAGTTGTCTAAATTGGCTGTTTTTCTGCCTGATCAAATTGGCCTGGCTTTGTGAGTCCTGTGTCTCCCTAAAACACACCAATCACAATGCCTATTGATTATTCTGGTTTAATATCAATATCAAACAATATCAGAAAGTGAATAGGTCCTATTCCAACATAGTTGAGATACCCAAGATGACCAGGTGGTCATCACAGGTGGGAGCCACAGATAGAACTCAGTTTGAGGGGCCAGGTCTGTGTACTGCTTTGCTATTCTGTGACTCAGCAAAGGTTACTCATCTGTAAAATGGGAAAAATAATAGCATATACTTGACAAAATTACCATATAAAATAGGTACCCTTAAGAGTAAATGAGATGATGTATTAATGTAATGATGTATGTAATATGAAGTATTTTTTAAAAGATGTATTTATTTATGCATACAAGAACTGGGGTACAGGCCAGAGATGTGGGGGGGGGGGTGAGAGGATCCACCAGAGACATAGAGGGGAACAGAATAGTCAGACAGACTGAAACACACTGCTGAGGGGAGCAGCAGGTGAGACAGGAGAGGTATGCTGTGCCATGTGGGTCCCACGTGGCGGTAGGGATCGAACTTGTGCTGCAGTGGCTGCGGTTTGCTTCATAGTGCGTTGCTTAACCCACTGCGCCACCAGGAAGGGCCCCATAATATGAAGTATTGCCACTTCATAGTAAGCTCTTAACAAAAGAAAAAGCTGTTGCTATTACTGAGGCACTATTCACAGCATTCCCTGCTTGCTCCCCAGAACCACTGTGCCCACCCTCTCCTGCCCACGGGACTGTGGATGCACTAGACCTGCTCCTGCCATACGCAGTCACTGAGCAGCCTGCTAATTGATGAGCACCATGGCACTTGGTTTACGCTATCAGTCATTTCTGAATTCCTACTTTAAGAAATATTTATATATTTTTAAAAATTAATAAGCTTTTTTCTTTAGAGCAGTTTCAGGTTCTGTTATGTTTTTGCATGTAAATGTATTTGTATTTTTAGAGGTGAGTCTTGTGTAAGAGCCTAATTAATACCTTTATTTAAAGGTGAAGCTACGGAAAGTCTTTTCTAAAGACATTGTCCTGTTTAGCAAGGTGAATCCCTGCATGCCTCTAGGAAATTCTTGATCATTTAAAAAAAGTTTTCACCATTTAATTGCACTATTTTAATCATCTTGGCTCTGCCGCAATACATAATTCATGATTTATCATGCATCTGTTTCATTATGTAGTACTGGTATACACTATACAAGGACTTTAAGAAATAAGATAACTGTTTAATGTTAAATAATACATTAAAGAGTAATTATTTTGTGTGTGTTTGTGAAACTGGAAATTGCTACAAGTATATAAAGTTTTTATTTAGCTCAGGTGCTATCTCACCCTTAATTATATAATAAATAATGCATTTCTAACCGGTAGCATTGGTTTTTCTATTTTATCTAGAACCTTAGAAGGAGAAAAATGTCTTCATTTCCATTTTAGAGATTTTTCTATACCCCTGGCATCACATAAAGATATGAATAAAGGCCACATCTTCATACCTTATTTCTTAAACTAATTCAGAAGAGCTCAAAGATTCATTGTAAATGTTTAATATATAGCATATTGAGACTTTTACAGACTTTTGCTTCTCAGACATAGATTTGAACTACTTCCAAATGATCCTTTCTTATCAATTTACTAATGAAAGAAACCTAGGAAGAAGAAATGTTTACAATATCACTAACTCAACTCTTTGTTTTTGGGCTAAGCAGTGGATACTATAAACTAGAAGGAATAATTTCCACTTTGCATTTTATTCTTCCCAGTTAGCATTCAGAGCTGTAGAAAAGATAGGGGATGTTTAATTTGCTTATTTCGTACTCAGATTGGCTTGAGATATTCTTGTGAATTATTCCTGTGAAAATTTGTCCAGGCTTCTCAGCTTCAATTTAATTATAAGAAATGTTTTGTGTTCTGTCTTTCATTTGTGATTATTTTTGGCTTAAAGAGTGTTGAGTTTGGTCTGTGCATGCATAATTTTACATGTTGCTCATTACCTATCTTTGCACCTCTTTCTAGTATAAAATATTTTTAAGTCAAAGTATGCACATCTTTGGTTAAAAAAAAATATATATATATATGTCTTTATAGATATTTGACATCAATTGTAGTCCCCAAGGATTTCCCACCACCATTTCACCAGTGCATCAGCACCTCAGTCCCTTGTGCTCTTTTTGCCCTCATCCCATTCCCTCCCTCACCACACAAAAAGTGTTTCTGATTTGTCCTTTTTTTTTTTTTTTTTTTTTTTATTCTTTTCCTTGATTCTTATTTGGTTCCCTTATATTCCTCCTAGGGGTGAAACCATGTGGTATTTTTCTTTTGCCTTCTGACGTATTTCGCCAAGCATAATCCCTTCTAGCTCCATCCATGTTTCTATTAATGACTCTAGTTTATCTTCTTTGATTGCTGAATAGTATTCCATCATGTATATGTACCACATCTTCTTGATCCAATCATCTATTTTTGAGCATTTAGGTTGTTTCCAGGTCTTACCCATTGTAAGTAGTGCTGCAATAAACATAGGGGTGCAGGTATTCTTTTGAATCAGTGTTTTTGTGTCCTTTGGGTATATTCCTAGGATTGGGATTGCTGGATCATAAGGGAGTTGCATTTTTAGTAGTTTGAGGAACAACCACACTGCTTTCCATAGTGGTTGGACCAGTTTGCATTCCCACCAGCAGTGTAAAAGAGTTCCTTTTTCTCCACATCCTTACCAACATTTGTTGTTGCTACTTTTTTTGATATGTGCCATTCTCACTGGTGTGAGGTGGTAT
>JAGFMF010011412.1:4813337-4854755 GCA_019455555.1 Galemys pyrenaicus
AAATTAGTGGCAGCATTTACCAGTCGTAAAGGTTTGTGTTGGAGTAAATGTATTGCATCCATCTATTTCGTTTAACAAACAGCCAAATTTACAACTGCCCCCGTGGATGATATTCCAGCCAACACATTTTTTGTAACTTTTAAAATTTTAATTATTAAATCAGTCAAAACAAAAGGGAGTCCAAGGGGGGCCAACTGTGGAACCTCTGACTTTTCAGGGAAGTTCCCCTATGATGGGCCTTTGCCTCACATCATAGTTAGGTGGCCCCCATCAAGTGAGCATACTGGTACCCAGCTTTTGGTCTCTCTAAATACCATTGCCTAATAAAAGTTACCAAGACTCAATGAAGAGATGGCTTTTTGAGGCAGGTCAAGAACAAGACAAGGCCATACTCCAAAACTGATGAAGAGGACAACACAGTAAGATGGAGGAGTCCACCTGATGTATTCTACTGGCTAATTTTAGGACGGTTTGTACATCAAAAAGAGCAATAATGCAAATGGATTATTAAATTACTTTCAATGAAGAATCTGTGAGTCCATAGCAATAGTATAGAGGAATTACTGGTTGTCAATGTAGAAGGAATGACAGAGAATTAGTGTTTTGGATTCACCAATGAAATAATTCACTTCTGGCAGAGATCATTAATAGATGCTGAAGCCACATGATAAAAGGTGGTGGGGAAATGAATACCCACAATCTTGAGGTATCACAGACAATTATTACAAAGGGAAAAATATACCTTCGTGGTACAGAAATCCAGCATGTACCATGTCAACCAAGTGATCAAATCTAGTATCACCATTGGGAAAGGTGGTCACCACCTATCTCCCGTCTGGTGTGTTGAGAACAGTGTGTCATCTACATAGCTTCCTGCCCAAACAGGAGCTAATCCGAATCTGAACTATTCTAACAGGAGAAAACAATCACATCCAAATTGTGCAGTGTTCTAAAATAATGTTAGTGTCATGAAATTCAAAAAAGATAGTGTGTTCAAAATGAGTAAAAGCAAAAGAAATACATTAAATCCATTATCCTCGATTGGAAGAGTATAAAACAGGGGCAGCCATGCAGGACACTAGAGCTATTAGAAATATTCTGTCATGGACTGTATGTTAGATATTATATGTCAGTGTGGCTTTTTTAGAGTGAAAGATAAAAGTAATGAAGGTCTCTGCAAGTGGTGAGTCTAAGTAATAACCATCAATAGTGGCCTTTACACATTTAAAAATATTTTGCTTTGACATTATTCAAAAAAAAAATTTTGGCAGAGAAGAAGAGCCAATAGCTATTCTGGATTCTTGATGAGACTCCTTTCTCAAAAAAAAAATAAAATAAAATAAAATTCCTAGAAAAAAAATTTTTCACTTGGGTAATTATTAAGTAACTCTTCCTTCATCATCTAAAGCCCATAAATCTACCCATAGAGGGTAGATTCCTAAGGCTGAACCATAAAGCTAAGTTAATCCTGTGCTCAGGTTTGACCTTAAAATTAAAATGTACCTCATGGTGTCCTCCAAAGACGGCCAACATTTGCATTCATCAAGTTTCCTGATCCCTGTGAGAGGACATTTCACATCGTGTCCTGTTTCCAAACTTTAGCCCATACATGTCACTGTTAGTTGCATGGCCTGTAACTGTAGGCATATTCACATTTGGTAGAGCCACGAGCCACACCTGTTTCTTCTTGATGCAGCAATCTGGACAACTTCATTGTTCATGATAAAAGTGATTTAAATTGCAGTTGATTCTTCAGCATATAATAAAGTTAAATTATTCTCACAAAATGAAAGGGCTGTGCAGAAAGAAATTCTAGCCAAGTGAAAGCACTCCAGAGCATCTTCTATGGAATATTGTTTTTAAATATTACTGTTAGCAAATGATGTGAATTAGGATATATTTCCTAGTAGGTGAGTGATTTAGTGTTTCTTACGTCTGTGTTACAGAAGTAATACATTCCAAAGAAACTAGAATTTAGCTAGAAATTGACTCTGCTTTTATTTAAACATCTCTTTTCTTCTTTGTCTTTTTCTTTCAAATGCTCTGATCTTATGCACTGTTGAAGCCAGTATCAAATTTTCCAGAGGCTCTGCATATTGATGACACAGCCCAAGAAGCAAAAAACTTTTAAAATCAATTCCTAGAAAACATAGTACAACCACCACTACTCTAATTTCTGAGGCTCGCAGCTAAGTTGAATTCATCTTTTTTTTTTCCCTTATTTCTAGAAGTTGCTTTCAAAATGTGGGGAAAAGCATTATAGATGAAACCTGATACCAAATTTCTCTTCTGAAAAACCCAAATCTAATTGAATGTGTAATGAAAGATTCTCCAAAGAGAAAAGAAATAGTCCTTGGAAACTGTAACAGTGCTTTTATATATTTAGCTTTTTTTCACTCTTAAATGTGCTTTCCCATCTCATTCAGACTTCCAGCTCAATGAGGAAAGATGTGTACTAGTATCTTCATTTGACAGGAGAAAATAAAGTCATCTGGTCACATGACTAGTTATGCTGGATACAGACATTTTCTGTCTGTGCCCATTGCTTTTTCCACTTCACTGGTCTTCCCTCTTGGCTCTATCCCATGATTTGTTTTAAAGGACTTTCTTTCCCATATAGATATCTGTAATGACTAGAACTTGACTTTAAAAGAGTTATTTCTCATTCATTCTTTTTGTTCTTTCACTTGGACGTTGACAGTTTTGAGACTGACAACCCAGAACCAAATGTGAGGAAGACGGAAGAGGTGGTGGAGTTGAGGTGTCTCCCTCTGCCCTGTCTGTCATTCCTGGCTAATTACTCGGTTTCTTGCCATTGATACCTTGGTGTTCATCGTTCTCTGGGGTAAAATTTGCTTATTTCTCTTCACCTAAAATCCCTAAAATTTTTAGATTAGGAAACTATCGAATTGATGGGTATTGTTTTTCTTTTTGCTGTTCCTTAAGGTTGTATTCAGCAGCTCTCCCAGTTATTTTCCTCTGCAGACAGTTGCTGTTTATCTTCCTAGGGTGGTCTGTAATTGGGCAGCAAATTGCCTTGGCTATTATGCTCTGATTGTGCACCTGTCCTTCTGTTTTTGTTTTTGTTGACTGACCCATCAGGCCCGTCTTAGTCTTCCTGCCCAGATACGGTGGTCCTTGGTCTGTGGGCCGCTACTCTGTCTGCCCTTGCTTGCAGACAGGTTGCTGTGCCCCGCCAGGAACCAGTCCCTCCATCGCTGACCCTCAGGCCCTTCTAAATCCTGAGGGCTCTGTGCCCATCTGGCTGTTAGTTGGGCTTCTCTTGGTTTGTTCACATACATTATGCCACAACTGCTCATTTCCTATCTCCAAAACCATTCCTGGCCTTTGTTAAGCCATGGTACCCTACATGAGCAGAGCCTTGAGGTTACAGAACTTTTCAGTTAATCATAACGGAATGTTCCTCAAATTAGCCCCACATGCAAAGAAAGAGAACCGTCTCAGAGCTGTAGTCACGAGGTCCATGTGCTTATCTCAGCGCTTCTTGTTTGCACAGCGTGCTTCAGAGCAGCATTTCCCTAGGAATGTAGTTATATAAGATGTCTCCTGGAGAAGGGAGGGCTCCACTCAGAAAGCTGTATACTTTTGCTTTTGGAAATTTGTAATGTATATATAAAATGTCTAAAAGATTAGGTATATTATCATGTTACAGGCTCTTAAGGATTATGGTAAACATGCTTCAAATCAAGTAAGTTTGGTGTCTCCCAACTTAATTCACCATGGAATCTATCATTATCAGACATCAAGCCTATTAAGATTTTATGGAACTCTGGGGAAGATGCTTCTGTAGATACCGCCAACTCAGTGCGGCTTCTCTCCCTTGGGCTAGAATATCCTTTGTTCTCTCATTTCTCCTCTTTCTCTCCACCTCTCTCCCCAACCTCCTCCAATCTAGGTTCTTTAAATTTTAATTTGTTTTCCCTGGTCACCCCTCTCCTTTGGTCCCCTCCCCCTTCATACAGTCCCACCGGCTCTGGGCTTATATAACACCTGATACATCTCTCTGTTCTTGATCCTGCTGCCTAACAGTGTATTCCACACCTCCCCCACCTCCACATACACCCTGAGACCTTGAGTGCTCTTTGAGGCCAAATAATTTTTTAATCACTAGTCTCTAATATAGATATATTGATGATAATTCCACAGAGGAAAAAAATGTATAAATGTATCAGGTGCCTGGTGTTTAAATTTATCACACTTGTTAAACTTTGTTTTGTTAAGGTGAATGTATTAAGGCTTCATGTGGACAGTGTTTAGGTTGACTTAGTTCCAGGCAGTGGAACTGAGAGGGATATTCATAAACAGTAGTACAGTTTAGACAAACAAGATAGCAAGAGTATGTTGTAGAGAACAATGGAAGGATTTGATGTTTAACTTGGAGAGCAAAAGGGCTCGGGAAAAAGCATTTAAGGGCAAGGATTATGTTAGCCTCGCTGGCCAGTGTGTTGCCAGCCCCTAAACAATATTTAAGGATAAATGAGTGAAAACATTATCTGTTTTCAGATAGTTGATAGGAGACTCTTGTAGAATTATAGTGAGACTAGAGATATTTTTGATTCACATAACTGCTTTACGATGTTACTCTGTCAGATATCTAACTTTATGGTTAACATCAAGGTTTACCTTATTTAGTATAAATTTTATGCTGGGGGCTGAGCACAAAGCGGTGCTAGCTCTTTATGTACTGGTTGGGGGTGTGCATAAGACTATCAAGGTAAAGATGACCCTGTCTGCAGAGCTGGAAGCCAGTATTTCAAGTTAAAGTGTATGGAGATTTTCTCTTCAAAATCATTGTTCTGAGACTCTCCGCTGTTTTAAAAATCTTTACTGATTATATCCAAAAATGTTTCTGCTGTTCTTACTTCCCCACATTCAGTGAGGAATATATCCAGAATCTAATCGGGTTTTCTTCCTGCCTCTTTTGTTACCACCCTCATCTTTTGTCTCATCACCAGGAGTCCTCTTTCCTTGTCAGCTTTATCCCTGTATTCTCTTTTCCCCAGAACAGCCCTCATGGCCTCCAGGCAAGGTGTGTCCCTTCTCTGCCCCAAGCTTTCCATCTCTGATCACAAATGGGGTCATTGATAGGCCAAACACCTCTCCAGCCTTTCCTGGATTCTCCTTTTACTTCAGGTTCCAGTGCCACTGCATTTATGACTGTCTTCCCTCACTTCCTTAAAACAACTCCTCAGCATCACCTCACAGACTTTGGAGTACCTGTTTTTCTTTCTGCTTCTTCCTGCTGTCCCTAACTGTTGATGATGCACCTGCTCCAGAAAAAATACTACTGAACTGGTTGGTAGTTGTGTATTTACTTTCTGGTCGCTGATGCTCTCGTGTGTCGTGACTTCTTTGGGGTGGCTCCTCTTGTCACCATTTTCTGATATTGAAGTTGTCTTCTGGCCCCACCTCTTCTAGCTCCCTTCTCAGCTGCCAGTCTTGACTCTCTTCAAACATTTGCCTGCTTGTGGCTCTAGCCCCTTTTAGAAGGGGGTGTCACCAGGTAGCTCAAAGCCCTGCCATCTTCCTAAATGTCTACTTGGCCCCCAGCTAACACATCCACTGTAACAGTTTGAGGGGTCTCGCTGTTTGCTCCCCACTCTACATTCTCCTATTTCCCTTTTCCTGTATGTAGCAGGTGCAAAGAAGCAGATCTAGTACTTGAGCAGACACACAACCAAGGAGAGAGAGATAGACTGTATCTGTACTTGTAGGCTGCCCCTTTTCATGTGTGATTCTCTTCAAAACCCTTCACTTGCTCTTGGTCTACTGGGAAAGGGAGGGGAGGGATGAATTGGAATTGAGGGGACTCACCCTCTCCCGAGTAGAAGACTTAGCATGTTCTCTAGGTCGACAACTTAGGGCTGCTCTCCAGTTCCTAATCCTCCTAGCTCCTCCTGCTCCTACTAGTTACAGTGATAGCATGGTGGGAGTCCAGCTGGATCTGCACCCAAATTCGTGGAATAGTATCTGATATATGGTAGTTTTCTTGAGAAAGTGGGGTGCTCTTTGGCTGAAGCTGCAATTCTGTGCTATGGGAAAGCCCTTTTCAGAATCCTGGCACATATATTTGCACTCAGAGAATGGTCCCTCATGGAGAATGAACTCTTAGAAGCAGCGGCTGTGTTGTGTGTGCTGTCTGTAGCTTACTTTAACTCAGTATTTAAAACTCACTGATTGTCGTATATAGTATGTGGCCAGAAAGCACTGAGCTAAATCTGAATGACTTTATTCTGGCTTGCCAGGATAAGTGCCCAATTGTGTTTTCAGATACTCAGCTGAGACATTCTTGAGTGCCAGGATCCTGATCTCGCTGAGAGCTTCTGGCCCTCTGCAGAGAATGTTGGCTCAATGATCTTTGCCTTGAACAGAGGAGGACGTGCTGACTCATCCGGCTATTTGTCAGACAAGAACCAGCAGTTCAATATGCCTTAATTTACAGTCTGAAGTACCAGCAGATTCATGAGACCTGACATAAGAACATTACTTCCCTCTCACAATGCAGCATATTCAAGCACTTTTACTCAGCACTCAGAGTTAATTTCTTAAATTTTTAAGCATGTAAAAAGTAGGAAATGAACAGTTGCTGAGTATTTACCTATAGAGAATTCAAAGTTATTATAATCATTAATTTAAATTGAATATATTTAACTTCCAGGGTGAAAAGGAACAACCAGTGTTTGCAATGACTGGCCTACGGTGGGGATCCTTCAGAGATGCTGGCGTCAAAGTTAGCAAGTAAAGGATTACTCTGTTGATGTGTGATGTTTGGGGGTTTTTTTTTTTTTGTTTTGTTTTTAATTTCATCTGTCCCTGTCTTTGAGGTTTCAATCTACAGAGATCTTCTCATAATACATTCAGTGGACCTAGAGTTGAAGAATGTATGCATAATGGAGGGAGAAGTTTCTGTCTTACATCCAAAAGTTGGGGGAATTTCTGGTCTCCGCCACACTGGCTTGGTGTGTCCATCTTGCATTTAGTCATGGTGTTTGAGCAGAGCTTAGGTTCCAGCTAGATGGAAGGGGGTCTCAAATTGGCATTACCCTGCAGCCTGCTTAGTGGGTACCCAGAGAGAGGCAAGGTCTCGGTTTCATGGAGTGTTCACAAGGCTCATAAGAAGACTACCCACCCTCGCACCCCTGCCAGAGCTGCTTAAGCAACCTCAGCTCAGACCAAAAAGGAGGGTAGATCTGGTTCTATTGTGAGATGGGAGAAACCAGCAGTTGAGGAGGTCACTGAAGGGCCCTACTGACTTCTCATAGGAAAGGACTGATTTTTGAAAAGTTCACTGTAAAATCAAAGTATTGACTGGGGGGGAGAGGTTCCATGCTCTTTTTGATGTGGAGATGGGGCATAGGCAGGGGCTTCCTCTGAAGGAAACACTGTGTAAAGTTTACTTTGTGTCTGGTGAGTGTTGATTTTCCTTCACCTTCCTTGAGGCTGAGAACTTACAATTTTAGTATAGTTTAAGTGACACAATTGGTTTCACACACAGCTTTTATCAAGAAACCCCTCTTTCACTACAGGCTTTCCTGCCACACTGCTTTACAGAAATGTCTGACGTGTTCCTCTCTCATTCCTGTTAATGAGGTGCCTGACAGTGCACTGTCGAGAGAAAGCTTTGACTTAGATTACACACTGAGTTCTTTAAAGTTCTACATCTTTTTATTTGTAAATATCACTACAGTTATGATTATCTTGATTTCACAAGTCCCCTTGTGTTTGGTCTATAAGCTCACATTCTAGTAGCTCACCTGGAGGACTTGCTTTGTTTTCCCTGAAAGGCTGGTTAGAACAAGTTGTTTGCCCAAATATGTTAACCAACAATTAAGCATAAATATAGGCTCAGGACTATCTCACGTACTTGTCCATAGTTTGACTGACTTCTGCACAATGAGTTTGAAATTTCTTTTTGTTGTTATCTAGTACTTCCACTAACACCACCTTCTGAGTTGCTCTGTGTTTTACTGTAGGAGAGATGAAGGGGGAGCTATGAGCAATTTAGAAATAATACTACCTTAGCTGGCATGTTTGTGTATATAGGAAACCAGGAAAAGAAGCAAACTGTTAATTAATGTTAAAAAAAATTAGATGATCCAGGTCCTCATTGGGAAGGAACATTACAATTCTGCATTGCTTGTTGAGATAGAGCTAAACTCCTTGTTCTGTTATTCTAGGCCTGATGTAACCCATAGTGTGCCTACAGTTAGATCTTGAATTCTAGGCTTTTGCTTTGGCTCTTTTTTTTTAAATTTTTTTTATTTATATATATTTGACATCAACTGTAATCCCCATGTATTCCCCATCACCTTATCACCAGTGCACCATCACCTCAGTCCCCTGTGCTCCCGTCTGCCCTCAACCCTTCCCCTCCTCTCTCCCTACCAAGTGTCCCCAATTTGTCCTTGTCTTTTTATTTTTGGTTTTTATGTCTTTATTGTTATTATTGTTGTTGTTCTTATTCCTTTCCTTGATCCTTATTTGGTTCTCTTATATTCCTCCTAGGGGAGGAACCATCTGGTATTTTTCTTTTGCCTTCTGACTTACTTCACTGAGCATCATCCCTTCCAGTTCCATTCATGTTCCTATGAATGCGTCTAGTTTTTCTTTTTTGATTGCTGAATTCCATCGTGTATATGTACCACAGCTTCCTGATCCACTCATCTGTTTTTGGGCCATTTAGGGTGTTTCCAGGTCTTACCTATTGTAAAGAGTGCTGCTGTAAACATAGGGGTGCAGGTATTCTTTTGAATCAGTGTACTTGTGTCTTTTGGGTATATTCCTAGGAGTGGGATTGCTAGTATACTGGCTTTCACCATGCACAAAAACCAACTCAAAATGGATTAAGGAATTAGACATAAGACCTGAAACCATAAAATACATTGAAGAAAAAGTAGGCAAAACCCTACATGACATACACATCAATGACATCTTTAGAGATACACCACCTAAAGCAAAGATAGTGAAGGAAAAAATAAACAGCTGGGACTACATCAAATTCAAAAGCTTCTGTATGGCAAAGGACACACTAACCAAAACAAAGAGACAACCCACCAACTGGGAGAAAATCTTTACACACAACATTACTGACAAGGGACTTATCACACAGATCCACAAAGAACTAACCAGACTAAACAAAAACATAGTGAACAATCCAGTCAAAAAATGGGCAAAAGAGCTGAAAAGGCAATTCTCCAAAGAGGAAATGCAAATGGCCAACAGGCATATGAAAAAATGCTCAACTTCTCTTGTCATCAGAGAAATGCAAATCAAAACCACTGTGAGATACCACCTCACACCAATGAGAATGGGACATATCAAAAAAAGTAGCAACAACAAATTTTGGTAAGGATGTGGAGAAAAAGGAACTCTCTTACACTGCTGGTGGGAATGCAAGATGGTCCAACCATTATGGAAAGCAGTATGGCGATTCCTCAATCTACTAAGAATGGAAATTGCTTTGGCTCTTAACTGTGTTTCCATACTTGTGCTGCTCCTCTTGCCTAGAATGGTTTCCTTCCCTCCTTCATGGATCTAAGCGCAACCCCCATTCAAGTTCTTGTTCTTCCTTTTTTCTTGTGCTGCTCCCTACTTAGGCAGGAGTGGCTGCTCCAGGTATTTTAGGCCTTCAGTGACTTCTAGTCCCTTCTTGCCTCCTCTCACCAGTAAAGAGTGTTCTGTTTATATTGTGTCATCATTAGAGAGTCATTTGTTGTTGTCTGTGACCTTTTTGAACCTTATTTCCTCAAATTATCAGCCCTTGAAGGCAGGAGCTATATTTTATATTCTTCTGTTCCCTCCATGTGCATAAGTGCTAAGTTAAGTGCATACTGATCAATTTCACATAAGGAGCGGTTAAGATGGGCTGGTGGCTAACAGGTATGTTTTATGTAATACACCATTGTTCATTTTTTTAGTGTTTGCTTTCTTTTCTTCGGTATAGTCCCCATAGAATTTCCACCACCAGTTCACCTGTGCACCATCACCATAGTCCCTTGTACTCTTCCCTCCCTTTTTTTTTTCCTGATCCCTTATTTGGTTCCACTATATTCCTCCTATTAGTAAAACCATCGACATTTTTCTCTTTCCTTCTCACTTATTTCCCTGAGTATTATTCCTTCTAGCCCCATCCATGTTGCTGCAAATGACATTAGTTTCTTTTTTGATTGCTGAGTAGTATTCCGTTGTGTATATATACCACTTCTTTTTGATCTAGTCATCTATTTTTGGACATTTGAGTTGTTTCAAAGTCTTACCTATTATAAATAGTGCTGCAGTAAACATAGGGATGCAGGTATTCCCTTGAATTAATGTTTTTGTGTTCTTTGGGTAGATCCCTAGGAGTGAAATTGCTGGGTCATATGGTAGCTACATTTTTAGTAGTCTGAAGAACAGACTTTCCGTAGCAGTTGGACCAGTTTGAATTCCCACCAGCAATGTAGGAGAATTACTTTTTCACCACATCCTTGCCAACATTTGTTGTTACTAGTTTTTAAAATATGTGCCATTCTTACACTTTAAGGTGATATACCTTATTGTGGTTTTGATTTGCATTTCCCTTAGTATGAGGAATGTTGAACATTTTTTCATATGCCTGTTGACCGTTTGCATTTCCTATTTGGAGAAGTATCTTTTTAAGTTCTTCTGCCCATTTTTTGATTGGATTGTTTACTTTGCTTTGTTGAGTTATTTTTTATTCTTTGTATATCTTTGTGATCAGTCCCTTATCAGCTGTTTGGAGTGCAAAAATTTTCTCCCAGTCAGTAGGGTAGGTGACAGGTAAGTTTTAAGAGAGGAATCTATGCCACTTTACTCATTCCAACTAGACATCTTTTGTTAGTAACTTTTATGTATTTAGCAATATGAAGTAGACCCTCTTCACTCCCAGATTTAACATTTTCCATTTTAAAGCTGCATGAGTAATGTGAAATTATGCCGATTTACAAATTGTAATTGTGTGTTTGTGTATGGCAAGAACTTGATGTGCAGGGTTCAGGCATTTAGCTCTTGCGTAACACATCGAATCACCCAGCATCTGCATCTCATTGTGGCTTTGTCATCTCCTACTCATTGCGCTTCTGAATGTATACGCAACTATATTCTGTGGTTGGAAGTGTATATTATAGTGATACTTGTGAATTTAGAGATTAAAGGAGAGTGATTATATATCCCTTGTAAATTGCAAAGATCTATCCCATGTATAGCTGATTATGAACTGTTTGACATGGCATTGAAATGCAGATTAAAAGCTTACAGGAATTTCATAGTGTAATTCTAAGGTGTGTCTGTCTGAATGGTCTATCACATTGATAGTTCTTTTAAATATTCTAATCAGACTTTTATCTTGATCTTTCTCAGGTACTGGTATCTTGGGCCTCTAAAAACCAAAGCAGCTCACTTTTTCAGCACTCTTAAGGTAAATACAATTTACAGTGTAGAAATTTGCTCCATCTTATTTTGCTGTTACTCTCTGAATATGTGTATTTGGATATTTTTTATTCCTTGCTACAGGTGTATGTGATTAACTGTAGTACTAAAATGGGGCAAATTTATTTATATAAATGTAGAAAGCATGCATGCTGTTTTGATAAACACACTATCATCTGCTAACTCATTCTCTCCATTACTGAACCCATCTTTCTTCTTAATATTCCACTTTCATTCACTCGCTCTTGCCAGACACACCTTGAGCAGAATGACCTCTATATCATCAATTATTTGTAAATGTGTCTACATTAGCATCTGGAAATGAATTGAAGATTTACATCTGAATATATCAAATCATGCATTCACGGGTATCCTCTAGCAGGTTTCAAACTGTGCTAACCAAATATGGGTAGCGGTTATTCTGCTGCTCGGCACAGACAGAGAATGGTTCCCTCCTCAGAGGAGGTCCCATCAAAGAGTACTGCTGTAGACTATGCCTTGAGAAATGGTGACATTGAGAAAAGCTGAACCATGTATATTAGTCCTTATCTGTGGACTAGATGCTGTTTTCACCTTTTATGTAAAATCAGTTTGGCTAGCCAGTCTGAAAATAGGCAGATGAAATTTGAATGTAGTGAAAGTTGTTGAGTGCTTTTCTAATTATAAAAATGACATGTCCTCTGGAAAACATAGTTCCTGTCCTCCTCTAAATAAAACTCCCGTTGGATTAAAGAATTAAATCTAAAAAACCACTAATGTGCTAGAAGCAGTCAATCAATGTGATTATTAAAATCAACTTGGGAGGGCAAGTCCTTTCTACACCTGATATAAAATTTATCAGTAAAATATATTATTACTGTTGCTCCAGGGAATGATTTCATTGACGGGGTAATGTGCGCGTTTAGGAAGAAATACTTTAATTTGTGGAATTGAAGGCTCTAAGTTGTCCCCACTGTTTCTTCTGCAAGTAATTACTAAATATCTCTAGTGTGGCAGCACGGCTGTCGCCTGGAATTGGTCAAGCGGGACAGACGTCCTGCCCTCAAGGAGTGCTCATGCGCAGGGTGAGATGCCAGTAAATCCGCAAGAGCACAGGAAATTAGGCAGGCAAGCCGGGGGCGGGCATCTGGCTGGCTGTCAGCAGAGTTCTGGTGGAAGGTGACACTTTTGCTCAATTTTGAAGTAGCCAGGACTAGGTAAAAGGGGAGCTGGGGGAAGGGGTGTGGACAGTAACTGGCCAGGCTCATAGAATGGCAAGAGGCTTGAAGTTAGAGAGGGCAGATTATGTGGCAGATCTGACTTTCTTCATGAAAGCGCAGTCAGCAGGGCAATGATAGTAACAGATTGGCATTTTAGGGAAATTGTCGGGCAGAGACATCAGATAGGAAGTTGTTAGAGTATCTGGTGAGAAGTGATAAGGTCTACACTAAAACAATAACAGAGTATTGACAAAGATGGATTAAAGAGATACTGAGGTAGAACCCTCAAAATTTGGAAGGAGAATCCCAGATTGCTGGTTTGTAGGATTAGATTCAGGTAACTACAGTCTTTCATTAATGTTGATAATAGAGTAAAATGAAACTTGTGACTACAGATAAAAATTTCAGTTGGCCACTTACTTAGTTTAACACACCTGTGGGACAGACAGGTGGAGATACAACTATGACTTAGGTTTGGAATTGAGCAGAGATAGTTAAATGTCTTAAGGGTCTGTGTGGCATTGAAACTATGGGTTTGATGACATTTCCAATGAGAATCGGTAGCCAAGGGTAGCCCCTAAGGAATGTAAACAGTTAAAGAGTCAGAAAAGAGACTGAAAACAGCTGAGAAAATCTAGGAAGCTCTGGACTAGAAAATGGAAGCAAATTCCAAGACTAGATTTCAAGCAACATATTTCAAGCAACATCAGAGTCCAAAGACGGAAGGTAGCGTCCCTTGAATTTGACAACTTCGGAAGGTTTGCCAGCCTCCCAGAGGAGAGGCTGAAGCTGCACTGAAGAAAGCCAAAGAATAAATAGGAGAGCAGTGGCGACTGTGAGGGGAAACTGCCTGGTCAAGGAAGCTTTACTTTGAAGGGAAGAGATGGAGAAGGTGAAAACTAGTGAGAAATATGCATCATTAGGGTGTCTCATTTTTCTCATTAGAGAGATAGTCATGTCGTTATGTAAAAGAGAAAGAAAGAAAGATGGAGAGAGGTGAAAAGAGACAAAAGCATGGTCAAAGGGCATGGCATAGCTTTGGTCAGGAAACGAACACCTTTTTCTTTGAGCCAGGAGAGCAGTGAAGGAGAGGTTCGGATGAAAACAAATTTAAGATTTAAGGAAGTTCTTCAATATGTCCTGATACTCTCAGTAGGAAGCAGCGTGATCTGTTCAAAATGAGGCGATGAGGGCCTGGGGGGGGGGGGGGGTTTGAAGAAACATGCGAGTAGGGAGGTTTAAGGATTATCNGGGGGGGGGGGGGGGGGGGGGGGGGGGGGGGGGTTTGAAGAAACATGCGAGTAGGGAGGTTTAAGGATTATCAGGTGGCCCTGATCCCAGTAATTTGTTGGGACACTGATATGCCGCTTTGGGTGATTGGTTTTTCCTGTACCAATACTCCACAGGAGTAAGAAGTACAGAAACCTAGTGACAAGATTGACCTGGAATTGGGGTGATTCAGGGCACAGTTATGGAAGGATGTAGACACAAGAGGGGCAAAAGTAATGAAGAGAGTGATTTAAAGTTTTTAACTATTTAGCACCTGGGTGGTCAGGGGCGGGAATTCTCAGTGTGATTAAAAACTTGGTGTGGTTGGGATCTTCCAGTATAATGCCCTCTCTCCCTCTTCTAAATTTGAACCAAGTTATAGAAATAAATAGGACCTAGACAGGTGGAGATCAAAATACCAGCTTTATAAATGTCAGCAGGAGTGAGGAATGCAATTTAGATATATAGTCATAGTCTCACGTCCTAGTACTCCAGATTGAATTTAGCCACTGAAACGGCTCTTTTGGGGCAGAAACTGCAGCTGCCTGAAGAAGCAGCAGATATGTGAGGCCCTGACATTTTCAGAAAGGGGGCCAGTGAGAACCAGAGTGGGACTGGGGCCTCCCCAGTGGTCCTTCTGCACTTGGGGAGGAGTAAGGGAGTGAAAGAGGTCAGCATCGTTACTCGTTTGTAATGACTCTTGTGACCGGGGTTGCTCTTGTAGTTCACCCCACGGAAACTCCAGGAGAGTAGTTCGCCCTAAGAGAACCAGAAGAGTAGAAGAATAGGGATGTGATTAGAGAGGAGGATACTGAGGTTTTAGACTCCCAAGGTAGAATAGTTCTGGGTAACAATAAGGACCAACATATAACACGGAAATGGCAGTTGTGTTGGTTTGGAGGCGATGTCAGGGACTGAGGCAAGGTGTTGCTTGGATTATTCCTGTGACATTGATATGATTCAACAGGCCCCTGGACTTGGGTGTCAGGAAGTAGATAAAAAAAGTGAGAACAGTGAACTTTAAGGTAGAACTAAGAGCTTGAGGCTACAAAGCTGAGCCAAACCATTCTAGCCTCAGGATGCATTTGAGTCTCCAGGTGAAGTAGGTATTTAATGCAGTTTTATCAATTCCATTTTCATGTCATTAGCTGCCAAAGATATGTGGATCGTGGGATGAGTCCACTTTGTTTCCTTTCTGTCCTATTTTAGGGAGAACATTGAGGGCCGCAATCACCAAGTTGAGGGTTTGCTAGAGAGGCATTTAGTAAAAAAGGAAAAATTGAAGATTCTGCACTTCAAATTAGAGATAATTCCATCCAGTGAAGAGAGATTCCTGGTAGCTTTCTAAGACATATAGTTTTAATACTAAATTTTGCAGAGAGGAACTCCCAGAGTTTGGGACTATATGCGCGTGACCATTTTTCTCTTGTCTCATGAAAAGGAATGGCCTCAGACACATCAGGCCTCTATTTCATACACGGGACCTACAGAGAGACCCCCCAGTGGAGCAGTGGAGACCCCCCCGAGGCCCTCTCTGTACAGGAGGATACTGCGCAGGCTTGCATCCTACTGGGCCCAGCCGCAAGACGGTGAGCAGTGGTGACCCGAGACAGGTGGAGAGCTCTCTACCCACATGAGCCTTAACTAGAGCAGGGGCAGCCTTCAAGGATCACTGAATTCAGCCTCTCTGCCCCTCAGGGCATGGCCAGACCAGCAGAGGGTCCCAGGAGAGGGAGCAGCCTATATGGCTTGTGACAAGGATGCTTTGGTAAGGATGTCCCAGACAGCAAGGTTGTTTTGAGGCTGGCTCTGTGTGTTTATGTGAGAAAGCTAAGGTAGCCAAGTCCGTAGACAAGCTTAGGGGCTACACTGAGCAGCTGGAGACTGCCATGGTGGAGTGAGGTGTCATTGGGAGAGACTAACCTGCATCTTGTGCATTCTCACAGTCCTCTCCCAGAAGGTGAGGCCAGAGGACTGGAAGGAAGTGCAGCTGTCCACCATCGAACTGTCCATCACCACACGGAACAGCCAGCTTGACCTTACGGTAAGCAAGCATTCTCATTAGAAAAGCATTCGGTATCTGGGAAAAGTGACGTGGCCTATGCACTTTTCCACTAAAAAGGATCAGCAAACGGGGCACAGTGTGCCCTGGAGGGGTGGTAGCAATGAGGAGACAGTGGCCTGCAGGCACCAGGGCCCTGGTTCTGGGTGCTGTGGAGTAGCCACACACACACGCTCTGCCCTAGGAACTGAGGACAAAAGAGCTTTAGAAGCAAACACGGGAGGAAAAAATTGTGGAACCTTTACTTAAGTAAATATCCATTATTTTTGTGGCTGTATTAAACATTTTCTGCCCGGAAGAAACAAGTATGTATATACATACACATTTAGGTATTTATATATCTATATTTGCAATTTTGGGGGACTCTGGGCTATTGACATGCCCTGTCCACTGCCATAGCCACTAGCCACACCTGGCCATTTCAATTTAAATTAATTAGAATGATGTTTTACTCATTTCTTTGGTCATAGGGGCCACGTCTCAAGAGCTTGGTAGCCAGGTGGCTGGTGACCATGGTGTTGGGAGGCAGATAGGAAAGTTCCCACTCATGCCACAGGCTCTACTGTAGCTGCTGCTCTAGACAACTCCGAAAACCCAGAACCCAGGGTGGCATGCTGGTGGGGTCCCTACTTCCATATAGCCCAGAGGCTAAGACCTAGTTTCACATTTTTAAATGACTGGAAGAAAGTCAAAAGTAGAATAGCTTGTCATCCATGAAATCCAAGTGTCAGTGTTCATAAACACAGCTTCATCAGAGCAAAGCCACCGTCGTCCACTGTCCACACCGTGTCTGGTGGGGTGGGGTCCTTGTAGCAGACTGTGTGTGGCCTGAAAAGTTACTGACAGAGGAAAAACTGTAGTAGATGAAAATGCTATAGGAGGGTTATCCTCAACAGAACTAATTGCTATGTTCAGTTTGTATGCACATAAGAATACTCTGTTCATAATGGATCTGAGTCTACAAGTTGGCACATGCAGCTGAATGTATGAATGCAGTGACATGAGTGTAGGGAAAGGCTTGATTTCAGTATTAACATTTAGTGTTTTTTTCTCATTATTAATACATGTCCATTGCGTATCATTTGGATAGCACAGCTCTCTTCTCCTATTTAATTCCAGTTGGATTAAAGAGTTAAATGTAAATACATGAAACCATTGAAGTATTGGAGTGAAATCTGATCAGCATTATAAATTTGGATCGGACAAGGCCTTTCTTAGCTTGGCAGCTAAGGTGACAGTCATGTTGATGTATTTATCTACTTATACGAATTTTTAATGACAAATTGGGAGAAATATTAGGTGATAGACCAGAAGTTAATAGCTTTTCTTTGTTAAGAAATGCTTAGGACAAATCAGTAAGAAATGGGCAAAGGAATAATACACAACAGGAAAACAGTAGGACTAGGAAATCACAAAGGAAATAAACAAGAAAAATAAGACATGCTGAGTATTTGCTGCATGCTAAGTCCTGTCTTAAGGATTTTCCAGAATCTCACCTCCTGTAATCATCCTACCTGCCCTATGAGATCGGTACTACATTCATCTGCATTTTATAGATAAACAAAAGCTTTCAACATCAAAGAAATACAAATTAAAGTAGTATCTACCACATTGTGATATATTAAAAAGTGTGCTAGTGGTTACTGTTGGTGGGGAAATGTGCAGTCTTACCTTTTTCTGATGGGAATAGAAATCAGAACACCCTTTCTCAACGGTGTCTTGGCATTATGTGTGAAGCATCTAGAATGAACCTACTCTTGGCCCCCATTCAGTATCTTTAAGGGGATTTATCTCAAATAAGATGAATATATAATGTAGACATTCCCTTACTTTCTTACATAATAGAATTCTGAAAACACTGGTGAAAGTGAATATATTAAGGTTAAAAAACTGTTGCAGAGGAATTCAAAAAAGATAAGATTTCTAATTACACATTTTCTCTATTCCCAACAGCTGATAGTAGGTATTTCCAGTGTTTTGTCAATGTTCTTTAACCTTGTATTTTCCTCTGATGATTGAAAGCCAATGAATGGGTTGAATTCAGTGAGTATGTGATTGCAGTTCAAGATTAGCTACATTCAGAATGCCGAGTGCTGTTTATCTTTGTGCCAATTATGAAAGTAGGTGACATTGGTGCTTATCACTCGTAGCAGTACATTCATTTGCTTTTCTGCACACCTTTTTTATAAAAATAAAAGCAAATGCAATACAATATTCAAAAACGAGCTATCGTACAGTAGCTCAAAATGTTCATTTATCATTTAAAAAGAAGTACATTCACAGTCTAAGAGGTTTTGGGGTATGGAATCTATGAAAATTAGCATCTCCTGTACAGCCATGTTCACTGTCTAATAACAAAAAACATGAAACAAACTGATCAGGTGACTGATTAAACATACCTTGTATGTGAATTTTAAATCTCTGTACTTACTGACATAGAAAGATGTTCATATATTGTTAAATGAAAGACCAGGTTAAAATGACTTGCATCAACTGATCCCATTTTTAAATACTCCCACCTACAGTTGAGTTTTGTAAATGATGGAGGCAAGACTCCAGCTTTATACTCTTTCCAAATACAAAGCAGTTGTCCAAGCACCTTTTATTGAAATGCGCACCCCCATCCCTGGTCTGCAGTAGGACCCGTGTCACACGTCCAGAGTCTGTGTGTACGGCAGCGTTTCTACTGCTGTCCCCTGTACCTGCACTATGCTTGTCTGAATAGCGTTTTATAAGAAGTCCCTGTTTTTCTTTTTTTGCATCTCTTGGTTATTCTTGCTCTTTCATGTCTATAAGTATTAGAATGTTCATTGAGTTCCACATCTCTTATGATACTGATCAGTATTATTGACCTTGTTGATCCATTTGAAGAGAAATGACATTTCTACACTATCAACTATTATCACATGAATGTGTTATAGCTCTTCATTTATTTCGGTCTTAAATGCCTTCTAATGAATTTTTATAATTTTCTCTGTCACTTTCTGTCTCTTGCTGGTTACCGTAATTTTTTATGCTACTGTAAACAGTACTATGAAATTTCATTTTTTTATCTTGATTTAGCAGATGGACATGTAATTGACTTCTTACGTTAATGGTAAATCAGCAACTTAACTAAATTCTTACTAATTTTATCTGCGGATTTCTTTGATTTTTCTGTAGATGCAGTCATATCAGCTACAAATAATGCAAGTTTGTTTTCTTACCCCCCCCCCCCCCAAAAACACTCAGCTTCTGCTCTTTCATCTTACACTAGCTAGGACCACAGCACCGCAATGAGTGGTAGTGGAGATAGGTGTCAAGACCTTACTTCTCAGAGGGTTCATTGCTTCATTCTTCAGTTTCACCAGAGGAATTGGGGGGGGGGGCGGGGGTTATAGATACCTTTTATCAGATTCAGGGAGTTCCCTTCTGTTTCTAGTTTGTTAGTTTTTATCATGAATGGACATGTATCAAGTAATATCCAGTTATCTGTTCAGGTAAGCTTTCTCATTGCATATGTAAGTGTAGTACAAGACAGTGATTTCTGCACTTAAACTATTTGCAAAGGATAAATCCTAAACTTGTATGTATGCCTGTCTACTCAAATTATCCACTTAGATGTCTAATATACCTTTCAATCTTAACCATTTCCAAAACTGAGCTGCTTGATCATCTTCTCTGCCCCCCACCCCCCCGAAACCTGCTTTTTAATCCTGTCTTCTTACCCCATTGCAGAGTCTTGTAATTCTGTTCATTGTTTTTCAGTCCAAACATCTTGGAGCTGCTCTGGTCCCCTTTGTTCTCTGAGGGAGTCCTGGTGGCTTCACCTTCCCACACTGCCAGCACTTCTTAGTCTCTGCTACCCAATCCAGATCACCATCTTTGCCCTGGGTTTTTACAGTAGGTTCCTAAGTGGTCTCCCTGCTTCCTTCTTTCCCTGCTGCCCTGGACACTAGTCAAAAAGGGCCTAGTGAAAATGAAGCCAGATCCTGTTTTCCTGCTTAGAACCTGCTAGGGGCTCTCCATTTATTCTGTCTGGTCAAGGCCCTCCACATCTGACTCCCCTCTTCCCAGACTGCAGCTCCTATCCTCCCTTCTCTCTCGCTGCACTCTCAAACCAGACTAGTTCCTGCCCTGGCAGTTCCCTTTGTGTGACTTGCTCTTTTCTCCACCAGTGGTTCTCAAAATCTGGTTCTTAGCACTTGGGAACTTACTAGAAATGAAAATTCTTGGGCCTTATGCAGATGTACCGAACCATAAACTCAACCCAAGAATGGGACCAGAGTTTACATTTTAAGAAGCCTCCAGGTGATGCTTGCAAAGGTTGAGAACTTGGATCTCCTTATTACTAATTCCTCACCTTTCAGTGTCTAATCAGAAATTATTTTCTCAGGCTTACCCAGCCCCTCTTTACAAATATCACCAGTACCACTTGGTATTCCTTGCTTAGTTCTTTCACCCTATTTTCCTAGTATACTTGTTTTCTAATATACTATTTTACCATTTATTCACATTTATACTCCATCGTTTACTACTATTATACAGATATACTCTTCACATATTTCTGATATGTGCTATAATTATGGTTATGTTTTGGTTTTTCGGTTTTGGTTCATTGATACAACCCGAGCACTTAATTTATAGTTCATGGTTGACACACAATAAGTTGTTGAGCAAAGTCATCTCCTTTGTTTTACATTTCCTAGTAGAGACACCTTTGGTGGCACCCTTTACTCTCAGGCAAAGATGGGGCTCCCAGAGGCCTATAGGATTTGAACCTATCCAAAAAAGATATCAGCATTCTACTTTAAGCAGGCACAGAAGTGCTGGGATTATCATTCAGAGGACAGGGTTTTTGTCCACTAGCCACTGACAGTGAGTCACAAGGAATGGTGTGCAAACGTGTGGGAGCCAAGTCTGTAGTTACAGCCATTGCCTTGTAGCTTACTTCTTCCAGTGCTTTCTGTGGTTGGGAATGGAAAGTGTTTAAAACATCACTTTGACATAAATGGATAGCTGCTCTTTAACTCTGGTTGCATACCGGATTTGCATGTAGAGCATTTAACTGCCTGGGCTCTCCACGCCAAGAAGTTGACCCAGGAGGTGTGTTGTGACACTGCTGGAGTGTGAAGCTGGAGACTTGCTGGAGCAGGGAGGCTGGAACCCTGACTTACAAGTAGGTAGGCAGGTGTGTCTTCACGGCACAATAGCTGTGACAGTAGGAGCGAAAGACCTCACACACTTCCCACTCTTTAGGTTATTTGCATAGTAAGTAAGCAGTGGAGCTGAATGTTCTGTGTAAATTGTGCTTCAACAAAGGTGATAATGTAAAAATAGAAATGAGGGCTGAAAATGGCCAGGATTAAGTCGCTGTAGTCAAGTGCACTGCATAATACCGCTTCAAAATACAGACCTCCAGGGCCCCAGGAGGACGACAGGCACCTCAGCCAGAATCTAGAGTGTTAACATTAGTCTTCCTAATCTTTTTAGAGCAAAGAAGACTTTATGAACATCTGCATCGAACCAGACACTGTCAGCAAAGGAGACTTCATAACTATAGGGTAAGTGGACTGTGTCTTGTAGGAAGATGAGGTTGCCGCCCTTTCTTTTCTCACACTTGACTTCTTTAAGCACCTTATGGGTCAGAGTACTCCAGGGAAGACTGCACTCTTTGATCTGTGCAGCACCCCACCTCCTTCGCCTTCCTGTTGGTGTGGGGAGGCCAGAGTGTGGAGAGCAGTGTCCATCACAGTGTCCATGTGATGAAAGCATTCAGCACAGCATGCTGCAAGAATTTTAGCTTCAGGGTCAAAATTCTGAATGCAGATCTTGATTCTGTCACTTACTGACCTCACAACTTGGACAAATTCTTTGTCATTTCTGAACCCTTTTCCTTGTGTATAGAATGGCATAGTCACCTATATCAGGATTGCTTTTGAGTTTGAAATGAAATTGTGTGGGAAAAGCCTTTGTGTAATATCCGACACTTCACAGTATCAGTGTTCATGTCAGTTCACCTTGTCTAGTTCCCAAGGCGTCCATTAAAAACCTGAACTGGTATTGAGAACTTTAGACGTTTTCCAGGCTTTCCAAGCACCTTTCCATGAGCTAGCATCCTTCTGAACGCTGATTGGTTAAGCCTTACCTTGCCAGAGTTTGATTGGTTCAGAAGGCTCACAATCCTAGGCCTGCCTGAAAGCCTGAGTGGCGTGTTGCCATGTCAACCGGCAGCCTAGGCGTTTGCGCCATGCCCGTAGCGCCCTCTGGTGCCTAGCGAGAGATCCAGCATTTCTGTTGTGGCGCCTGGTTTCCGTGGCAACTGCTTTGCCTATACCTGCGCCGCTGCAGCAGGTCTTCCCATCCTTAGTTTGTGTGGTTCTCGCCTTTGGTACAAATTCTTCAGATGCGGAGAATGGGACTCTTTGGCCTTTGATTTACAGACTATGTCTGTAGTCGAAGGAAAAGCCACGCCCTTCAGCTCTTAAAGCGTAAGGAAGCCGTACACTGTCTGGGCCAGCTAGATTTGAATCGTTCATGATACTGACATCCAGAAGTAACTCATTCATACTGCTGAAGCTGGGGGAGTCACGGTGTCATTGCGAGCGGCGGTGCTTCCTCTCCTTCCTGCAAGAAGGAACTCTAAAAAAAGTGGTTCCTGCGTGTGTCTGCACAGACATATGGAGCTGTCCCAGAAAAGGCTGGTGAGCTTCATCTACTAAAGAGTTACTGTTGTCAAGTAATGATAAATGAATTAATTCATTTTACTCCTGCTCCAGTGGTGACTAGAGCTATAATGAGTATATATGGAAGGGGGGAAAGCGTGTTAATTTTTATTTAAAGAATAATCTTTTAAAGAAATTTTAAATAAATCTTTCATATTTGCCTATATATTTTGAAAATCATATAGTTTTCATCCAGTTAGTCAAAATGTGTCTCCAAGTAATATTCACTTAAAGTACCAATACTAAAATTTACTGTGTTTCCTAAGGAATTTAACTCTAACTTCTAAATTTAGGATATTTAACCACCAATAACTAGGTACATATGGAACTATTTACAGATAAAGAATTCAGAAACAGTCACCCAGTCTTCAGTTCCTGTAAAGTTCTGCACAGCAAGTATGCCTCCATCTGGAACACACCATGGTGCCACAGAATCACGGTGGGGAAAGTAACGCACAGCACCCCATGGTGGTCACCTAGCTCATCTCCTCAAAAATGGGAAAGAACCTGCTGCTATCTTATAGTCTTACGCAGCTGTCAGTGCTGGTTTCCAAACTCGCCTTTCTCTTGTGCCAACAGAAGTAAGAAGGTGAGAGACCCCGAGCTGCACGCCGCGGGTGCCGAGTATCTCCACGCCAGCCAGTGCACTTTGCTGCTTCCCGAGGTGAGCCGGTACTGCTCCTCCCTGGCCTTGCTTTCTGCCTCGCCCCCTCCTCTCTAGTGAAGACTCTCATTCAGGCACCCAGGAGGTGCCAAGCACTGTGCCAGGTCCTGGGTTACAGAGGGAGACAAAATATGACAGGATCCCATCAAAAGACTTCCAGGGTCTTAAGCCATGGTTCTGGGAAAGGGGATTTTTAGGTTTCGTTCATATTTGAGCTTTTCCCCTCACGTAAATTATGCAAAAGGTGACTATTACAACATACAGAATCCTCTCCTTGGCAAATATTTTTAACCTGCCCTCACGCATCAATTTCTTTTTTGCTGTAACATTGATTACAGCACTGTATGATTTAGGGGTCTAAGTTCATACCTGTTCGGATATGTTACCACACCACTGAAGCATCCAGTCCCGCAGTCAGATTGCTGTGGTTTGTTTTGGTTTAGTTTTGTCTGCTGTTTGTTTTTCTTTATATTCCAATATGAGTGAAGCCATCTGGTATTTGTCTCTATTCTTCTGACTTTTTTAACATAGCATAATCCCATCCATGCCGTTGTAAATAGAAAATTTTCATCTCTTATTTTAATAGCTGTGTAGTACCCCACTGTGTATATAAATCACATCTTAATCTACTCCGGCATTGGGCACTTGGGTTGTTTCCTTACTTGCCTGTGTAAATAGTGCTGCTCTAGACACAGGAGTGCAGGTGTTCCTTCAAATTACTGGTTTTGCATTCACTGGGTAAGTACTAAAGAGAGGGATTACTGGATCCTATGGGAGATCTATTTTTAATATTTTGAGGAACCTCCATACTCCTTTCCATGGGAGCTAGACTCATCTACACTTCCACCAACAGTGTAAGAGGACCCCTTATCTCACGCTGTGGGTGTTGATTTGTGGTTACCTGATGTGCCTCTTAACCATCTGTGTCGTCGTTGGAGATCTGTCTGTTTAGCTCTTCTGCCCATTTTCGGACGGGTTGTTGTTTTCCTGTTACGTGTTCTGTGCGGTCCCCGGGTAGCCCATCACATGTGGGATGTCCCGTTTCTTCACTGTGCAGGAGCTTCTTAGTTCAAGGTAGTCCCACTTGTTTACTTTCATTTCCCTTTGACAAATGTTCAGGTGAATTTTGCCTTCACATTTTTATGAAAGCGTTTTCAGGGTGGCATGAAATGTTCCTGTATTACAAAACGCCAAGCTGAATACAATAACCTATATAAGTGGGAAGGAAGTGCCAATGGCCTCTGACACCCTGTGGCCATGCCATTACACTCTGATGTTCAGTAGGAACTGCGGGTGTGACAGAAGGTGTCTCCACAGCAGGGCCCGTAATGCTAGTGCTGACGACAGTAGGTGTCGATCCAGTCGTGTGGACGCGACGGCCTTTGTAAAAAAGTTAGCTTTTTGTTCATTTGAGAAAGATTAGGACTGAGAAGGCCATGTAACATAATGTGTGTGCATTCTAAAAAACAGCAGGAATTTAATAATGATTTGAAGATTATCACCTTGCTGCTCAAAAGCCAAAAAAAATTTTTTTCATGGACAATTGATCTGGGATGTCCAGTACAGCAGCGTGCCAGTCCTAGCAGTCCAGCCGAACGACTTGGGCGGCGAGTTGAGTCCCCTCTCCTCTGCAGGGAACAGAGGGCTCGTTCAGCATCGACAGCGAGGAGTATGAAGCGATGCCAGTGGAGGTGAGGCTGCTCCCCCGAAAGCTGCAGTTCTTCTGTGACCCGAGGAAGAGAGAGCAGATGCTTCAGAGTCCAGCCCAGTGAGCGGGCGCTGGGAGAAGGTGGGCGCCCAGACCACAGTTTACATACCAGTAGGACCAAAAGGGAAATGAGGCTGCCCCTCCGCCCTCGGCTGTTAGCGCATGCCTTTCCTATGCTGTGGCAGTTGCTCCCTCCTCCACGCTGATTCTGAAATTTCTCCCGCTCGGGGGATGGAAACAGGCCAGGCCTTATCATTCCTGGGAGCACATCCTCACTATAGTGCTTCTCCCCACCTGTTCTGGTGTCTGGCGGTCCTAGGGCGTGCAGGGAAGGGCCTGCCTCCTGTTTCCACCCTCCTCTCTGGGCGCCACTGCCTCCTGAGCTCTGACTCTTTCCCTTCTGTCTTCCATCCAAACCGTAAGTCCGATGTTTTCCCCTTCAGCTGTGGCTGAAATATTGAAAATCCATGCTTCCTATAAATGTTGGTTTGCCTGAGAACTACCTGGGGTGGGTGCATGTTAAACTGACTCACTTGGGGCCCAACCCCAACAGCTCAATCCAGGGCTGGAGCCCAGGAAGCTGCATTTAAAAACAGCACCCTCCCCTCCTCCCAAGATTCTCCACCTTACCTGGACAAACAGCAAAGCCACAGTCCACACAGTTCTGCCCTGAAAGTATTTTAAAAAATCATGTGCCCCGCCCACTCGTAAGCTGCCATCTAAAATTTTCAATGAGAAGAGTTGCCAAAGTATGTACTTTCTGGTGTCATGTAAATATTGGTATTTTAAAATAAAACTGTTAACATCACTCCTTTAAACATATTCAGTGTAATTTAAATACATAACAATTTGATGCTCATCATCCATTTACAAAAATAAATTAGTTGTTGAAAATTTTAAATTGCGTATTTCCAGACCACTTTCAGCAAAGAATGTGGTCCTACTGTGATCTATTTTTATCACTCAACTGGTCTTCCAACAAAAAATGGAAATTGTCCTTTAACTCAGTTCAGAAAAACATAATTATTGTGCTATAATTAACATGTTATTTACAGCTAAGATGGGAGAGAACTGTTGTCACAGTGTCATCTGTACCTTGTGGTCCTTCGGAGCTGCCCAGAAACAGCGGCCTGCAGTCGTCATCTTAGCAGCTTGACTAGATCTTCTGTTAGTTTGTTGGAAATAGAGAACTGGAAACTACCTGAATTGCTAGTTTCTATAGACATTTTCCTCTGTTTGGTGCCCTGGGGTTCTTACCCACTAGCAGGAAGGGTACAAGGGGCAGAGATGGCACAGGCTCACTCTCCAGCACTGGGGGCCCAGGAATCCCCACGGGCAACAGGATTGTCAAGCAGCCCAGTAGTGATCATGAAGAGCCAGGCTTACCTGTTCAGCGCTCAACTCTTCCAGCTGATGTTACAAGCTGTGCTGTGCAAGTCTGGGGCCACCTGTCATCTTTTGGTGATGTAAGGGTCGCCCATGGAGAGGGGAGGCTAAGGAAATAAAGTTTCCACGTGAGTCCAGTGTCTCTTGGTTCTGTAGTAGCATAAACTAGGCCAGCACAGAGTCTGGCTCCTTCTGATCATGAACACAGCCACGTGTGAAGCTTTAGTGACTCGTCATTTTTAAATGTAAATATGCCTGCGTTCATCCTATTTTCTTGATAGACTATTTACTGAGAGAAAGTGCTTTCTTTATTATTGCCTTATTCTTTCCATTGTCGTTCCACAGAATATTCATAGAAAGTACATTTAACTGTTCAATACTGAAGGCCCAGGGAGAGTCTGAGTCACCCCCTCCTGTTTAGTATGAGCCTTTTGTCAAACTAACTTCAAAAGCCAGGATTATATTTACTAAAGACGCACACTGGCTGTCAGTCGATTGCCAGCCTTCTGCTTATTAGCCCCAAGTCTGACCTGGAGGCCTGGCTGTGATTCCTGCTCGCCAGTGCTCTCCACATGCAGCTGACTCTGTTCTTATGCCACCACTAGCAAGCTGGCTCTATAGCATGTCACGCAGCTTAGAAAGCAGGAACCTGGCTTTGAACAGAGCTACTGATGGTAAGACTTTATACTCAGTACTGCCTTAAAATAACTCCCCAAAAGGTTCAAAATGAAATGAAACTTAAGTGTATATGCACACATATACATACGTCTCGGTTATATACAGAACATTTTCAAGTTAACCTTGATCAGAGGAGGTCCTATGACAGAAGGGCTTCATTCTCTTTGGCGTGCCCCTCGGCCATGTCATAGGGCACTGTCCTGCTGTTCTGGTGGGCACACTTGTTCCCGACTTTGGTTTCCATTACCTGGAGAATCCAGATGGGCCCAGCTCTCCGCATCCCACTCATCGCTGAAGCGAGGGCAGCCTTGCCCATCTGACTTCCTACCAGAGCACAGTTCTCAGCTGGGTGAAGGACTGCAGCACACACATTCATGTTAAAATTCAGTTTTAATCGTAAAAACCATTATCTGTAAATATAGTTATATCAACCTCTGCACACAGCTTGGTTCAGATATACAGAAACGATACACACAGGTGTCACGGTGCCACAAAGTCAATTCAAGAAACACAGCTTCAGGACCAGCCATGGATGTCTTGTGGTCTTAGAAACAGAGAGAACATGGCTACATACGCAGTAGTACTTGGGGAATGACTTATAAACTGTTTGATTTTATGAGGTAAACTCTTGCAACAAAAATAGATTCCAGTTCTTATTGCTATAACTCTTATGCTGGGGTACTGATCAAAATGGAGACTTGGCATTTGAGGCAACAGGGAGGCTAAGCTGATCCTAACTCAGGAAAACCATTTCCCAAGGCTATTTTTCAGAAAGGGTTTTATTTCCTAGACTTATAAAGTTCAGCCAAAAAACCCAGGGTGAAAGAGGTTACTTTCGTTTTCCTCTTAAACCCTAAGTCCCCTGCTCTGTTCAGAAATCTGGGATCCTGCCGCCTTTCCGATGGCTGACACCTTCAATATTGTTTGCTCTTCTCTTTGCCTAATTTGGCTGGAGGACATTTTCACTTTAAGGTCAATTAAATCCATTAGCATTCAGCTAACTTGGTGACCTGTCGATTTTCCACTCATCCTGACTAATGTACAATGCCCTGCGCCCCTACTCCCCACACCTCTCAACTGTCCTTACAAAGAAAAGTAAATCTGTTATTCATCTAAATAGGCATTCTACAGCAAACATAAGGAATTCACACCTATCCTCGAGCTACGGTAATTGAATTTTCTGATTCAATCCTATTTACCTCTAAAAACCCATACTAGACTGAGCTTCTAGAATAAACTAATGAGGCAAAAGTGGAGCTTTATTTCTCCATCATCTCTCTATGTAGCACTAGGAATTTCTCATTTCTGTTTCATCTAACTTCCCCTGTATTCTAGCTCCAAAAAAAGCAATTAAAGTGCCAGATAGAAAACTACCTCCCACTCCCACTTCCCTCCAGGTAAGAGGCCTAATAATCAGCATTAGCAAACATGCACCCGTTTTGTACAAGAGTTTCACTTAGGTTGGTGAGCTCGCACCATCCACCCTCAGACTGTCAAGCGCATCTCCTAAAGAGCCCTCGGATCTCACAGCAGTCTCCCGTCCACTCACCAAACATTTAAACAAAATCTCCAATGGAGTTCCAGCTGCTTCTCAATGACAGGACTGCCAGTTTCTTCTAGGATTATAGTTTTGGAGTTTCTTTCCACTTCAACATCTGCATATTCAATTCACCACATAGAAATAGCAATACAAAAATAAATTTCCATTTCTTGTAAGCATTAACTTAATTCACAGTTTTCCCCACAGCAGTCACATTCCAATAGCTCCTGGGAACAGAGGTATATTAGTAATAAAAATGGAATAATAAAACTCCATGACCTGGGAATAAAAGGGCCGCTTAACTCCTTGTTTTCCTGCAATGAGAAGGGGCTGAGTGGATGTCAGGTCCCTCCCTGTGGAACCTCAGTTGTAGCTGAGATGTGCAGGGGAAAGACAAGGCCTGAGCCAGCAAGCGAGGAACCTGGAAGGACATAAAAGCCAGCATGTGACACGTTGGTCCCCAGATTAGCTTTCTTGCCTATTTTAAAACCATCTCACTAAAGCAATTCAGTGTCAAGCTGGACATGGTCTTATAATTTTGTTCTGCAGGCCCCTTCCCCACCTCACCTCTGCACGGACAATCTCTTCCGGGAGGTCGAAAGCATCTTAGTCCACTCCCGGGCCGCATACTTGCACTAAGTAAAACAGTAACAAAAACCGGTCCCTGAGGTCACTAGAGTCGATGGAGGACCATTAAAAAGTTAATTCATCACTGCCCTTTACAAAAGGCTCCCCAGAGGCCTCTGTTTCAAGGTGAATAATCTCATCTTTTTATTGTGCTTGAAGGGGGCTCAGTGTGTAGAGACAAATAGCAGGTCTGTCCTCACAGGTACCAGGACAAAAAGCAGGGACTCGGCTATGATTTATCTTCACCTTTATCTTCTAACTAAAATGCTGTTGGCAGTTACACAGAGACACAAAATCTCCATGTGTGGTGTTTAGCCACCTGCACCTTTAGCTGCGCTTAATTTCCACCTAGAATTTCATGTAGAAGAAAACATGGTGAATCACAGTTGCAAGAACCTATGCAGAATGATTTCCATCACTAGACCCCGAGCCAAGTGACAAAGACGCCTTCACGAATGATGACCACGGGAGGCAAGTACCTTCTCGTTCACTGCAACCCCAAAGTCCTGAGGACCATACAGGCCCAGGTGGATGCACATCAGGTGGGTCTACACCAGCCTAACAAGCACTTCATGCTGCACAAAGGCCCAGACTACTCCTGAACAAACCACTTGGCCTGTACCTTTTCATGTGGGAGATGAGCCCTGCGATGAGACCGATTCCTTGCAGAGAAAGTGCATGCTCAGACACACCCTGAGGCTGGGCGTCACCATCCCTCCAGCCTGCAGAATTGAAAAAAAATCTACCCTCACAGCCTTTGTCGTTTTACTGGACATCAGCAAGTCTCAAGTCCAAGCTCCCCGAGGATACTGGAATGCCTCCCAAATGGATTCGGGTGGCGGGGTGGCCCCAGTGTCTCAGGTCAGCAATATTGCCAGGTTTGCTTGTGGCTCACAGCAGAGCATTAGGTCAGGCTCAGAATGTTCCAGAGGGACCATGGCAGCTGAGACCTAACAGCGCAGCCTCGTCAGCAAGTCAGATTCCAGCCCTACTCTGAAGTCAGCAGTGGTACCTACCCGGGCCTACAGGGCTTACGGGCTTCAGAGGCAAGAAGGGCCATGGCCAAAAATATTTTAACAGCGGCAGAAAAGTGTGCTGGCTTCTAGGTTCTGCTGTCACTGGGGATGCCCTGCCTGGACTTCACAAGCCGGTCCCCTTTCACAGAACTGGCAGCATGTGATGCTGGGTTGTTTCTGCTCCCCTGAGATTTGGCGGGGAGGGGAAGTCAGACACAAACAAGCCTTCGATAGTGACCTCGGAAGCAAGAGGCTCCATATCACCATCCAGGCAGGGCTCCCTCAAGGAGGATGAACAGGGAACAGCTGCAGAGCTGAGGAGCACCCTGTTCAGCCAAGCAGACTGGCTCCAAGAAAGCTGGCAATGTAGGGAAAGAAGGATTCCGGGGGTTCCCTCCTGAAAGGAACACAGGGAGGAACGAAGTTGTGCTTCAGGGGCAGCTGAGCCCAGGCTCCTCTGAGGCAATGCCTTGAGGGCTTCCCTCGGGCCCCAGCCTCTCTGTTGGGGGTGGGCATGGAGGTGGCAGAGATAGCTTAGAACAACGCCAAGGGGTCAAGAAGAGCACAGAACCCTGATCACCATCACAGGGGAAAGCAGGAACGTCATTTTCATCCCACTACCTTCATAGCCACACTTCTGAGCCCACAAACAAAGCATTCCCAGAAAGCCACAGCAGAAGTGCTTCCTTGCTCCAGATCCCACCTTCCACACACAGGGTCTGCCTACGTCCTCCCAGAAAACCTGGCTTTCCTTTCACCCCTGCCCCTTTGTCTGACCACAGCCCCCCACCCCCAGCTTAGAAAACCTTGAATCCTTCGGACACCACGAAAGTAACCCAAATTGAAAAAGGCCCCTCCTCGAGAGGCAAGAGGGAAGTTCGCTTTTCAAGGGAAAAAGGTGGCAAAACTTCATTTTCTAAACACATTATTTTCTTCTTTTGTAAACATACATATCACTGAAATGGTGGCTAAACCCACGCTGCAGGAGAAACATGTATTAGTTGTACAGTATATATTTCAATGCCCAAACTTATTTATATATTTACATAAAAGATGCTGCTTTGATTAATCAATGTCTGTCTACATTTCCACCCATGAATTTCCTTTTGTCTTGGGTTATGAAAATACCTTCAAATAAATCAATGAGCCCTAAGAGGCCCGTCTTGAGATAAGACATGTGACCCGTTCATTTGAAAGCCATTTCTCTCTGCTGTGCACGCAATTAGCCTGGCTGGACACACTGATGGTTGCTGTAACTGTAGAGCCCAGCAAGGGAAGAGATACTTGTCACCACCAACACAGTATCCCAAATCAAAATCCTAAACTGGCCAAAAAGACCTAAACCCTGCTCACAGCTCTGGCTTCCTGTGGTTGACGAACAATAGCTATGTCACCTGAACTGTATCCATCCCTCCATCTCCCAACCCCCCAGCTGAAGAGAACAGCGGGGACCCGCAGGAGCTGTTCCAGACAGGACATTTCAGAGGAAAGCACTCGTCACAGACGCTTTGCTGCGGGAAGGCACTGTCAAATTCGCCCTCTAATAAATCCACTCCATCTGTGGCCCCGGTCCACTCAAGGAATGCGGTACCTACTACAGAGAAGTCTGTGACCGGTCCAAACTGGTCACCAGCCTTCTTAACATGCTACAGCCTCCCCGTTAACCCGCTGGGGGCCATGCTTGACTATGAAAGCCCATGAACATGTTCAGATCTAGCGGCTCTGCACTACCACCCACAATGCTCGTCCAGGCGAAGCAGCTTAAACTTCCATCCTCTACCCTGCTGGGCCTCACCTGCTCCCCTTTGGCGAGAACCAACGCTACCCTTCAGCAATACACACATCCCCCTAGAGGATGGCGAACCCTTCAAGGAGACTAATAAGAGACCATGAATTTGCTTGCATGTCCCGGCGCTGCCACTGGCCCTTAGGAATCCATCAGCCCATTCCACAAGGAGGGGGTTCAGGGAAAGGGGAGTGTTACATCAGGGCCTCCCTGACTTGGAGGGAAGTTTCTAGAATTCACTCTACAATTTAAATTTTCAGTTGACTGAGAAGCGGCCTCTTCTGCCCTCAAAGGCTAGTACTTAGCGTCAGAGACATCTTCTAGTCCCCCTTTGAGGTCGACTCGAGGGACGAGAGAAGACACAGATTTGCCCAGATAGGCAAGAAAAGGGATCTGATCCCCAGACTGGACTTCCAGGCATTTCTAGTGCCCGCCTTTGGGCAGATGAACACCTGACGCCACACTGGAGAGTGTCTCACTCTTAAATGCAGACAGACTTCCTGCAGAGGCCACCTCTCCAGAGCTCGGCCAGCTCCTAGTGATGCCTACTGCAGCCGCATCTCAGCCAGAGGATGAGAGGTCCCCCTTTTAGAACCCTAAACCAAACTGGGCGGTAGCTGTGGGAAGGGGCAGGTTCCAGCATCCTGCCACAGCCGGCCTGGATTCAAGGTGACCCCCCCTCAGCTCTAGGAAGGGAAGACAGGAGATTGCAAAAGTTACATTTGTTGGAAAGTATAAACCATATTCCTTTGTGTTGACTGAATAAAAAGGAGGCCCCCTGGGGCCCGGGGCGAACTTGCGCGTGGAGACAGGTGCTGGCCCTGCTCGTATCTATGTGCAGCAGGGGTTGTCGATGACCAGCATAACGTCAATGCCGTAGGCCTCCAGCAAGTCCAGGAGGAAGCTGCGGTCCCCCTGGGGGTCGAGCCCCATGCCGCGTGCGTGCTCTGCCGTCAGGGTTTTGTCCTGGCTGGCCGACACTTCCAACAAAGTCTGAAATATCCGGTTGTTCTGCTCTAGGAAAAACCTGCATTTGCAAGACAGGACACAGGAAAGGGGCAGAAAACACAGAACACTTCTCAGCACACCATCCCCACGTGGCCGAGAACCACACTGTTCTTTTAAAGTGCTTTTAAGTGGGTTCAAAGCTCAAAAATACTTAAAAAAAAAAAGAAAACAGGGTGCAAGTTAAAGGGTGGTTTGAACGCTCCTCAGGTTAGTAAGGACGCCATGGGCACCCAGTTGGTGATCAAAACATGGAGCAAGGGAAGGGCTGACTGACTGGGACAGCCGCCCCAGGTCTGAGCAGCCTCAGGCAGGGCCCCCAGAGCCCATGTGGCTCGCTCTCTGCTTGGTTAGAAGGAAGGAGACTGCTCAAACGAAATACCATACTCTGAGGTCAGCACTAAAGGGAGCAACTGAACTTTACCCACCAGGCCCTGGAAAGAAAGGAGGCCGAGCGGAGGGGCTCGAAGGCACTAGGCCCTGGACCACACAAGGGGGCTGCCGGGAGCGGAGGCTGCCAGAGCTCTCCACCATCCTCAGACTTTGCTTCCATCACTTTTTGTCATCCATGATGCACAGAGTAGGGTTTACATGTCGCTGATTTAGATGGGACCGTGGGGTCCTGCTGGGACCTGGCCCATCTACATAAAGACAGCAAGTCGAGGCCTCCGCCAGGCACCTCATCAGGTTCCAGTGCTGCCCCTTTGCTGAGATTTTGGTGCCAAGTGCCAGCATCGCCAAGACCGGTTCTCATGGCAGCCCCACCTTCACCCGAATCTGTTCCCATCACACTTGTGCTCTGGTCACTACGTCCCAGCCTGCTGCTGTGGATGGAATCGGTTCTGAGGTGCCAGCATGGCCAGAGGAAGCACCTACCTCAGGAGCAGCCTGTGTGCTTGGTACAAGCTACTGCTCCATTCAGAGGAAGCGAGTGACCAGCCACCCCTGAATCCTAAGGGGCAGCAGAGTTCTGGGGGTTAACATCCAACAGAAAGACACCCTCTGGTTTAAAAACCTCCCCCTGTCTCTTTTCCATCTCCTCGGGGACCCCATGCACACCCCCATGCAGCTCCGGGCCAGCCGGCTGGAGCCCAACTCGCAGTGCCTGGCAGCATCTGGGTGACCCCGGGGGACCCTTGTGAGGCCCCAGCCACTGCCCTGGGCAGACTTACAGCACAAACAGGTCCTCCTCACACGGGTTGTAGTCTTCCTCCACCTCCTGGGAGTATAGCAGCATCTGCCTGTGGGGAGGAGAGCACAAGGCTTGGCTAGGTCCTTGCAGGTATCACCCAGCAAGCAGAGCAGACCCCAGTCCAAAGGCAGAAGAGCCAGAAAAGGAATAAACGGTCTGGAGCGAAAACCCCCAGGGTCAGGCAACTTCCACCCCATGACACTCCGTCCTGACTATACAATAACAGGGATGGCAGTGAGCCCATGGTCTCACCGCTCCCCGCAAGTGACCCTCTGATTTCAGGGTAACCAAGGGGAGAATTAAAGGAGGTGGCACCTAAGCAAGCAAGCTCCTGTGTTGTCACCCGCACAGTGTGGGTACGTAATGCTTGTTCTCTCCTTGCGCCTCAGATCCCAAAGGCCACCATGAGAAGCACCGCAGACACCCACCACCTCCTGGCAGGTCCTGGCAGGGCAGCGAGCTGAGAGCTCGGCTTTCACATGGGGCTTTCTTCATTCCCGCTGCCAGGCAGCGCGATCCCATCAGGGAGCGCCCCCCCCCCCCAAGGTCAGTCCCCCAGGGGCGCCCCATGTCTGAGCACGTGCTGGCCCTGGGCCCGCTCGCAGGCCTGCCCCACCTCTGCTCGTTGAGCCGCCGATACTTCTCCCTGTCAGCACTGTTGATCTTCAGCAGGGGCTGCAGGTGGTCGTGGTGCGTTTTCACATTCTGGTTGTCCACGTAGACATCGTACAGCTCCCGCTTCTCCTCAAAAATCTTCTCTGTGGTGCCTGTGAGGCCCAAGATTCAGAGCAGACCCTAAAGGCGTGAACCTAACCCCATCGGGCCCCCCTTCCCCTTCCCCCCGTACCAGGAACCTGAGAGCCCAAATGGGAGGGNGAGCAGACCCTCCAGGCGTGAACCTAACCCCATCGGGCCCCCCTTCCCCTTCCCCCCGTACCAGGAACCTGAGAGCCCAAATGGGAGGGAAGCAGGGCCCCCCAGCAAGCAGGAGCTGTCCATGGTGCTGGGCAGGGAAGGGGCCGCACGCAGGGCGGGTCCCGTACTCACAGGCCACATAGGACACCTCTACCTCCAGGCTCTCGATGTCCGCCACGTTCACATAGAAGAAAGGCTTGGACTCGGGGATGGTGCCCCCAATGCCAGGAAGGGACACGTTGGCCAGGCAGCAGCAGCAGTACACTGCGGCAGAAGGGTGAGTGGGGAGGAGTCCACCCCTCCCGACCTGACTCCCCACACCTGCTGGCGCCTTCTTGGCACAGCAGCCTCCAAGGATGCTGGGGGTGGGGGGTGGGGCTCTTCCTTGTGCTGTCCTGGAGCTGAGGGGCCAGGGGCTCCTGGTGTTCTGAGAAGATGGGGTGGGGTAGGAGGTCGAGGCTATCAGGTCCCTTAACCTGATACAGCCAGTCCACGCACGTTAGAGCTCAGTGCGGATAACGAATCCTGCTCTTCCTTAGGCTTCATGACTCCAAGGGCCATGAGAAAGACCCACCCACCCCTCACCACCCCCGCCAGGGCGACAACAGGAAGAACCTGCTTTCCTCAAGGTGACACCAGCATTGTACCAAATGCAACAGGCACATTTGTCTGGTCTTGTTCATAGAATCGCACTGCTGATCTCCCGCTTCTCAAAGCCCCAGCACCTCTGGTGCCTGCCCCTCCCTTCAGCTCCTCCTCTCTACCGTTGTCACCCTCCTCTGTTCATCCACCTCCCGAGCCTGCCCCTGCGGCCCTCCCGCGCACCCCTCCCTGGGCACGCCACGGCAGGAGTGCAGCACCGACCTTCTCAATCTGCAGTCTCTACCGCAGCCCAGGGTCCACCCCCGCCCAGCGTCATGAAGGCCTCCTAGTGTGTGCCCCTGCCCAGTCCCCGTCTGCTGGGGCCACCGTCCTCGACTCTTCCTGTGTGACAGCCTCACACGACACACAACAGAACCTTGCCACCCTCGTAGGCCTCTCACATTTATCTTCTAACTATAGCTGGCAGCCATCTTTTCAGTTTTAAACCAGATGCTCCTCTCAGACCACTGACAGGGCAGCCTGTCATCTTCTGCGTGGCCACCAGAGTCCACGCTCTAAAACATGGACCCCTGTGTCACCAGGGCGTCAGCAGGGGGCCAGGCTGAATCCCCAGACCCTCTCGAGGGCCCCAAGGCTTCTCACCTTGCTCAGCAGTGGAAAGCCCGAGCAGTGTCTGCTCTAGGACCCTAGTGAGAGCCCCAATTTCAGCTTCTAGTTACCTCGATAGCACACGACGCCCACAGGAGGGGGAGAAAATATCAAAATACGCTTTCGAAGTAAGGCGAATTTCCAAAGGATGAGGATCTGTTCTCCGAAGAACTTGATAAACTGAGACATGCAGCCAGCTGGGTGTGTGATCTGAATGAAAGAAAGGGGTAAGGGAGGAAAGGCAGGTTAGGAGTCTATGCTAGAAGATTCTATAAGCGAGTGTAGGCCTCCCCCTTCTTCCTGTCCTGCTGCCCCTTCCCCAACCCCCCCCACCCCCGGCCCCCGCCTTTCTGGCAGAGAAACAGAACACAGAATCAGGAAAACCGGTCCCAGCTCTGTCATTTGCCAGTCTGGCGGAACCAGCCAGGCACCCTGCCACCCTGCCAGCTGAACATTGGTAGTAACAGAGCTTGTCGCCCCCAGGGAGGGCCAGGCACATCTGAAGACGGTGACACCCAGGCCAGGAGCAGGCTCAATCTGGGAGCACGCCATGTGAACCGCTGCACCTGAGGCCACTGCGCCATGGGTCTAGGGCCAGCAGAGGGGACGCCTCTTCCCCAGTGGCCTGCACCGGCACCTTCCCTCACTCGGTGCAGCAGAAAATCTGCCCTCCACTGCCGCGGGTGCCTCTCTGAGCCCCTCTGCCCACTGTCAGCACCCCAGCTCTCCAGGAGGGGAGACACTGGCCACATCTGGTCAGGTCCCGCCAGGTAACCAGCACCAGGGAGGAAAGGGCGCAGACACCCCTCACGTTCATCTCTGCTCTTCTCAAGTGCTCCCAGGGGGCCTTGCCCTCCTCCTAATTCACCATGAGATGCGGGAGCCCTGGTTTCCCTCCACACTAAGTGACCTTGAACTAGACATCACAGCACAGACACGCTCCTCCAGTTTACAGCCAGGCACGGCACAGCTGTATCAGGGGTCTTGCACTCTTTATTTTCGCAATTGCTAACAAATTGCTTTTTAGAAATAAGAGTGTTCCCATTTCTCTCTGCACCCTCTTAAGCACCCTTTCCCTGCACCTCCCAGGGCTCCACGCGGATGACAGCCTGCTGCCCTCGGCAGGGCACCTTTCCTCTGCCCCTCCGTCCTGGCCTCCTGGAGATGGGAACCCAGGAACACCCAGGTCAAATGGGGGGTCACTCGCCGCCCAGCAGCAATCTGGCTCAGAAGGGAAAAGTAGGTCAGAGATAGGAATGCAGAGAGTGAGCAAGATTCAGTCAACAGCGGCCCAGATCACCCCAGGACCCGCTGACTGTTTAATTACTGCCTCAGCTAGCTGGCTTCCCGCAGCTGTCCCAGTGGGAGGAAATGACTGGCCGCTGGAAGGGAGCGGAATCCTCCCATTCGAGCTCCTGTTGGTGCGCCCCCAGCAGCAGAGAGCACCTCAGATTCTAGCCTAGCTTCCCCTAGCGGCGCATCCCCAGCTGAGCAGCCCTCCGGGCTCCATCCGGGAGCTGGTGCTGGTGTGCAGGCCCCTCCCAGCTCCTGCAGTTTTGCTCTTGTCCCTCTGTCGCCCCAGCCCTCTCTGCGACTGTGTGACTGGCAGCCTCTAAGGCAGCACCCAGTGAGCCCATCCCTCTTGGTGCCTGCTGTCTTGTAGCATCCCCTCCCCCTCCTCCTTACTATCTTGCTCTTAACTCACTGAATGTGCCAGCGTTGAGGATTACGTGTCATGATGAGGTTACCAAGGACCGTGGCTTCTACCGGCCAGCAGAGGTGTCTGCCTGCAGCGCTGGATAAAGCCAGCCACCACGCTGGAGAACACCCCCACGGCTGCAGACTGAGGGCAGCAAGCTGCCAGCCAGGCCATAGACCCCTAGTCCCACAGCCCTCAAGACCTCAGCCCTCCCGCCAGCCAGAGGTAGGTGCTTCCTCAGCTGAGCCTTTAGACGACACCCCGGCCTGACTGGCCCCCACAGGGTCACGAGAGACCGTGAGGCAGAGACCCACTTAAGATCAGCCTGGGTTCCTGACCCCCAGAAACTGAAGATAATATTTGGGGTAATTTGTAATGCAGTAATAGATAATGAAATCTCTGTCCACAGTAGCATTTAAGTTACCTTGCTCCCTTTTGGACTTCGGTCTTCCACTTCCTATATCCCAGTTCCCTGTCTTGCTTTAGTTTGATATATACCTAATGTGGTCTGTGTTTTCCTGACAAGATCCTAACAGGTGCTTATTCAGCTTCAAATCCTCTACAATTTGATTCTTTCTTATTTTTCTAACCTTCCCCTCCTGGGCAGCTGATAGAAAGGCTCAGTCCCAGGCCAATGTGTCTGTTCAGGCCGTGAGCTTGCCTGATGCTTTCTCGAGGCCGCACCTCTGCACGGGCAGCAGGGAGGGCCGCTGGCTCGCACCAGGCCCGAGTTAGGTCCTGGCTCTCCCCGCACCAGCTCTCAGGACTTAAACAAGTCACTGAGCCTGTACGAACCCAGCTGCCTTTATCTGCAAAATACCTGCAAAATACGGACGTAAAAAGCACTCGAAGGGTGCTGTGACTGCTGGAACTGGCTGCAGCGTGTCTAAATCACAGAAGGAGCTGACAGTGTGTCAGGCCGTGGCACCACTGCCACCCAAGTTCCCTGCACCGGAGGGCACAGCCTCCCTTTCCACCTGGCCGGATACTCCAGGGAGCACTCCCCGGCCAGGGCGCCTTCCCAGAGTGCTCCCTTCACTCCTGGCCCCACTGATCTTCCAGGGAGCCACTGAATTATCCTGCGAGCAGCCGCAGGGGAGGGAGGGGCAGGGCTTAATGACGACAGTCATCTTCTGTATCCTCCTCACACCTGCCCAACTGTTTTATTAACTGTAAACATTCTAGCACGAAGCAAAGTTCATCAGAAAAAAATACACAATAAAGCATCAGGAGGGAGTAAGACTTTCAGTGTGAACAGCATGTAAACAAATGGCGATATAGCACCACGTGCAGCAGCAATTAATATCTCTGCTTCAATAAAATGTGTAAAGATATTTCTGAAGGCTGTCATGGGACAGCAATTTCATGCCTGCCCATTGTCAACTTGCCCTCTTTTTCAAGTGGCTGGCTTTAAAATGAAGCAATAACAACCAAATCCATCCGCACCATAGGATCTGGCCAGTAAATGACTCTGCACTGTGATTACAGAACTTTCTAGAAAGCATACTGCTGCCTTATGTTTTAAGAGAACCCAAATGCTGAGGCCACATCCTGTTCTACCCAAAGCAGAATGGTACCCAGGACCAAGAGAGAGCAGGCGACCCACCTTCATCTCGGGATACATGTAGCGGTGGATGGAAGGCAGCCAGTAGACGGGGGGCAGGCTGCCGCCTCTCCCTGGCCCAGCGTGGAGCACCCCTTTCTTGTCCTCATAGAAGGCAGCCAGATGAGAGTAATGTCCTGGAGTCTCCAGCTGGTGTCTGCACGACACAAAACACACACAGCTCACAGCACGGTGAGCAGGGCTGCCTGCCGCGGGGCTGAGCTTAGGGCTCAGGGCCGATCCCTAAAAATCCTTAGTACCCTGTTGAGCTCACCTAGGTGGACGAGGGCTGAAAGAAGGCAACTCCAGCCATCGCTGTTGGCCTGCACCAAACTCTCTTACACAACTGCTCAGAGTCAACACTTCCACTGGCCAGCCAGCCCCACTCCAGAGGGACTCAAGTGAAGGCCAGGCTTGGCCACCTCTTCCTCCTGAGTTCTCAGGCAGATTACGCTACTTTTCTCCACCTGCCTTTCTTCTTCACGTGTAGATACCAGCCCCTCCTCAGTCTTACTTTGAGGTCAATGGATAAAGTAAAACAAGTGTCTGGGACAGGCTAGGGCACCTTTCACTCCCTCCCAGAAGATGAGGGCCTCCCTTCCGAGCCTTCTGCAGCATCCAGCAGGCTGGGAGACAGCTGGCAAGAGGGGGCGACTCGGGGCAGGTGAGGCCTCGAGACACATTACACATTAGAGAGAGAAAAAACCAGCTCTATACGAACAGAAGACAACTAAGATCAGTTCCTCCCTAAGAGACAGCGCTCTCATTTCAGAGTTCTACACAGTCTCTTTTACGCTCTGCCTGAAGAGGCAGTTATGTGATAATACCGGGCGTGTGTGATCACAATCGTGTCTTTCGTTCTAACGAGTGTTCAGGTGCTGGATGGAAAAGCCACGTGACTATGAGGTGTGAGACGATTCTGAGGAGAAGAGATTTCAGATTCTTGTCAGGGATGTGTGATGAAAGTTTAAGTGACAAAGATAACTTAAGTTTGGAGGTGCTTTTGTGAAGACCTAATTTCCCCCCACCCCCCCAAAAAACACTAAGAATTACTTAACAGTATAGTATCTTAATACTATATGTCCTACATTAAATGGGGATTTATCCAGGGATATGTATGAAGTGGAATGATTTTTCCACTTCATACATTGGTGTTGGTTTGTTACTCAGTTGTCCTTTCTATTTGATGACATTAAATGCTGCACATGGACCAAGATTCTTGAGCAAAGCTTCCTAAGAAGAGTAGGCCCTTACGCAAAAAGCTAGTTTCTCTGAAAGCCTAAGATATCACTGGCTAATGGAGCAAAAGAAGGCAGTAACACGGAATATAGGATATGAACACAGATGGAATAAATGGATAAGTGGATAAATGTTAAACAACAGTCATGGGGAACCCTCAACATTTAAACAGACCATTGATTTTACAATAAACAAGATTTTGCAATAAACTGCAAACATAAATTAAAACAACACTGACATTGTTGGAAGACCTTCAGACATGATGCAGAAGTTGGCTGGTCTTCAGAAGGAGCAGATGCAAAAAGAGGCCATTAAGAAACTGCCCCACTGGGCCTCCCTGGTGGCGCAGTGGGTTAAGCAACGCACTATGAAACAAACCGCAGCCACTGCAGCACAAGTTCGATCCCTGCTGCCGGCCAGGGCGGGG
>JAGFMF010011412.1:4864624-4892963 GCA_019455555.1 Galemys pyrenaicus
CCTGCTCTCTGTGGTGAATCCTCTCACCCCCCACACTTCTAGCCTGTACCCCAGTGCTTGTATGCATAAATAAATAAATCTTTAAAAAAAAAAAAAAAAGATGGCCCTGTTTGAAGGTTTATCCATAGGTTCTTTGTTTCCAGAATTTTTGAGCTCATTGGCTCATCATTAATTACTGATTTCCACTGAGCTAGACATTGGCGCTACAATGTTAAATAAGAAATAGTCCCTTCATGAAGGGCCCACATTGAAAAGACCAGAAGCAAGTGTTAGTGAATGCGTGGAGAAAAAGAATGCAGTGCAGGGAAAAGGAAATGGAGGTTTCTCAAAATACTAACACATATGATCCAACAATTCTACTACATACCTACCTGAAGAACACAAAAACACTAATTTGAAGGGAAACCTGCACTTCTGTGTACATTGCAGCATTACTTGTAATAGCCAAATTATGAAAACAAACTAAGAGCCCAACAACAGATGAGTGTATTAGAAAGACATAGTATAAACACATAATGAAATACTACTCAGCTATTAAAACGATAGATAAAATCTTGCCAATTGCAACAATGTAGATGGAATGGGAGGTGACTATGCAAAATAAGTCAGAAGGAGAAAGACAAATACCAGATGGCTTCACTTCTGTCTGGACTATAGAAAACATCAACAATAACGGAGCAGACAAAACTAAACCAAAACAAACTTTAGAAACCTGGTGAAAATGGAGGCTCCCAGAGCAGCAGAACTCGCATTCATTGCTGTTGCTGTTGCTGCTGAGGTCTCAGGATCCTTCCTCTCACTTCACCCTTGAGGTTGAGGCTCTGTGTTCTGAAAACATCTTAGCCACCTGGGAGGGTGAAGTATGGGGAGATGGGCATCTTAGATGTTGGGTTGACAGGCCGATTGAATGGGGCTGCCAGCTGGGGAGGTCTGCCCTTGACCTTCCAGCAGAGGACATTGGAATTGCAACTGATTTAAGTTGAATGTGTGGAACAAACTCATTTGATATAGGATCAAGTGCTTCATGGGACTGGTCCAGGCTAGGTGTGGGTATCAGGTGTGGTGGGGAGCTGCCTGTGAAGGCAGGCGGGTGCTCTGGGAGCATTTGGCAGGTACCAGGTCCACCCCAGGATAGGTTTTGGGGTAAAAACACTTTTCAATGACTTGACCAACATTTGTCAGAATAGTGTCAGCAGTTTCTGGGAACATTTCAGAAATGCAATTTCTGGGTCTCACCCCACGCCCATCAAATCGGACACTCTCGCATGGGCCTTGTTGTCCTGGGGGTGCCTATCCTTGCTCAGAGGCTACCAATCTCTGCTGTGGGTCAGGTCTGCAAACTATGGCTCTGGGGCTGCAAATCTAGCTTATAAGTAAATTGTGGTAATCCAGACAATGGGCTATTACAGTAATAAAAAATAAAAAAATATAATGAGCTATAAAGTGAATAAAGTTTTACCTTGCCTCTTAAAAAAATAAATAAAATGGAGGCTCCCAGAGGGAGAGGGTAGGAAATGGAAAGGAAAAGGGGAGGGAGCCCAGGGGACTGTAGTGGTGGATTATGGTAATTTGGTGGTAGGTGTGGTAACATATCTGAAAAGATGTGATCCTAAGCCCCTAAATCATACACAGCCTTATGAACCAAGGTTACCTCCGTTTAAAAAAATTCAACAACAAAAAAGACATAGTGTCTGACCTCAGAGTACAGAGATAAACAAAAAGACCACCCATATGGTTCAGAGGGCAAATGCTATGATGGAGGGTGACAAGGGATTTTAGAATGTAGTGATAACAATCCATCAGATTGGGGAAGTCACAAAACTGAACAAAAGCAGGCTTAGGAGAATACGCTAGAATACTTCCTATTATTTTCTTGCATATTCAATATTTTTCTAAATAAAAATGCCATGCTCCTTGTGAGATTTCACTTTAGAACAAACTTCTCATCGATACTTTAAATCCTAAGCTCCTGGGCATGATCAATATATCAATAATCTAAGACAGTGGGGTTTCCAAATTCAGTAGGGCAGTAGAGGTCTCCATGTCTGCTCTACCTAGATTCAACCCAGCTCCAAACACAGCAGACCTCAGAGAGGATCATCTAATCCCACATTCTATAGCCCTGGGCACCTGGCAATAGTTTATGTCCAAGAGAAGAATTATGAATCCAACCAACTAATCATTGAGCTAAAACAAAAACTTCTCAGAACTTCTTCCTTACATGCTTTCAATTGAGACTGGGAAGGCAGAAGTCAAGAGGGGACCACATTGTGTTCACGTCAGAAAGTCTGCACAGAGCATCAGGCAGCTCACCCAAGTTTGCTTATCCTCAGGCTCTTGACTGCAGAGGGTGAGGTTGGGGAGCCGCAGTTAGCATGTAGATGCTGGATCAGCCTTCACCTGATCCTCTGAGCATCTGACTCTTAGGCCAGATGTGAGTTTAGTTCTATTATGTAGGGCATCAGCTGCATCGGAACACCCAGACCATTTAAGTTGGAGATGCAGAGAGATGACCTAGGGCCCATTCACCATCCTGAGTTCTGCTTGTTCTCCTTCCTAACATTATGTTCTTCTTACAGCTAGCAGACATCAACCTCAAACACCAGAAGCATAGACACAAAACACAGTCTCACACACACTTCTAACCAGCTCCCCAAACTCTGGGAGCTCACATGCCTGCAAGCAAGGCCTCCATGTGTCTCCTTGTGGCTGTTTTTCTGATTAAACCCTGGCACACAATGCACACTGTCCTGTGACTGCATTCCTAGGAGCAGAACTGCCATAAAGATGTTTGCATCACAGCACGCTGAGCAACCTGCATTATAGATGCCCAATACCTATATTAATAGAGCTTCTGCAAAAACTAAAACTTTAAAAGGGTATTTATTTTTACTTTTTTAATACATTTTTTAAGATTTATTTTATTAATTTATGCATATAAAAGCTGGGGTATAGGCTACAGGTGCAGGGGAGTGAGAGGATTCACCAGAGACAGAGTGGGGAACAGGCAGAACAGGCAGACTGACTGAAATACACTGCTAAGGGGAGCAGCAGGCAAGACAAGAGAGGTCTGCTGCACCACATGGGTCAGCTCCCTGGCTGGGGATCGAACTACAGTAGTTGAGAATAGTTTCACAGTGCTGACACTTAATTCTCTGTACCATCAGGGAGGCCCTAAAGGGGGGATTTTGGACAAATTCTGTAACATTAAACAAAGACAGATACATTACTGGGGAACTTCTAGAGCCCTGAGTATGCTGCTCTGCATTGTGAATCTGTGAGGTCACACAGAGCTGAATGTTTGCAGAATTTTTTGACCAACAAACCTATTTTCAAGGAGCATCTTAAGGGACTGACATTAGAAAATACTTTTAAGAGGGCCTCCCTGGTGGCGCAGTGTGTTAAGCAACGCACTACGAAGCAAACCACAGCCACTGCAGCACGAGTTCGATCCCTGCCGCCGGCCAGGGAGGGGACCCACATGCCTTGCCCGCTGCTCCCCTTAGCAGTGTGTTTCAGTCAGTCTGCCTGTGCTGCTCCCCGCTCTGTCTGGTGAATCCTCTCACCTCCCTGGACTCTGGCCTGTATCCCAGATCTTGTATGCATAAATAAATAAATCTTTAAAAAAAAAAAAAAAGAAAATACTTTTAAGAAATGCCAGTATATAGCAAGCTTCAAGGACTCTCACTGTCCATTTTTCCCCTCTTACAGGAAATAAAACCTCCTAATGCTAGTTTGGCAGGTGGCTTTCCAAACACTGACTCAGGACCTTTCTGTAAATAGGTGTAGCTACACAAGGAAATCCCAGAGTGAGGTGTGTAATTCCCAAAACAGACCTTACAGGGAAGGAAAGGAACAAAATTGGAAGACTGACACTGCTTAGTATTGAACCACAGTGATCAGGCCTCCCTGGTGGTGCAGGAGTTAAAGACACAGCACTACCAAGCTATCATCCGCCACTATAAAATGAGTTTGCTCCCCTGCTAGGGAGATAACCCATGTGGCACAGCAGACCTCTCCTGTCTCCCCACTGCTCCTCTCAGCAGTGTGTTTCAGTAAATCTGCCTGTTCTGCTCCCCACTATGTCTCTGTTGAATCCTTTCAACCCCTGCATCTCTGGCCCTCACTTTAGTTCTTGTATGCATAAATAAATGTTAAAAAAAAATACAGTGATCACAACATTGTGGTGGTGTTGACAAAAGGTTAGAGTAATAAATCAATGCAACAGAATAGAGAACCCAGAAATAGACGCACACAAATAAAATCAACATCTTTGCCAGAAGTGCAAAGGCAAGACAATGAAGAAAAGGTAAGTCTTTGTACAGGTGGTATTGGAATAGCTGGACATACACATGCAAAATATCAATCAGGGACAGATCTCACACTTTTCACAAGTTAGCTGAATTTAGAAAGTATATCTACATATAAAATGCAAAATGGTAAAACTTCTAGAAGATAACACAGAAAATCTAAGTGATCTTGGAATTAGTGGTGAGTTTTATATACAATGCCAAAAGCATGATCCATAAAATAGAAAATGGCTAAACTGGACATCATCAAAATAAGAAGCTTCTGATCAGTAACATTATTAGGGGAATGGAAAGAAAAGCCACATACTGGGAGAAAATATTTGTGAAAATATATCTGGTAAAGGGTTCATATCCAAAACAGGAAAAACTTAAAACTAAACATTAAGACAACAAACAACCCAATTTAAAAAAATGAATGAAAGCTATGAACAGACACTCCACCAAAGCAGAAATATAGGTGGCAAATGGGCACATGAAAAGCTCCTCAACACCATGTCAATGAGCTAGTACTGCACCATATTATAGTGGTCAAAACTTGAAAACAACAAATGCTGACAAGGAAGCAGAGCAACAGTAATGCCCAGTCATGGCTGGTGGGAGTACAACCTGAGACAGCCCCTTTGGAAGACAGTTGGGTGGTTTTGTGTTCTTTTTTTTAATGCATACAAGAACTGGGGTCTAGGCCAGAAGTGCAGGGGCGGGGTTGAGAGGATTCACCAGAGACAGAGTAGGGAGCAGAACAGGCAGACTGACTGAAATACACTGCTGAGGGGAGCAGCGGGTGTGGCAGGAGAGGTCTGCTGCGCCATGTGGGTCAGGGATCGAACTCATGCTGTAGTGACTGTGGATAGCTTCACAGTGCTGAGACTTTAACCCCTGTACCACCAGGCAGGGCCCAGCTGGGCAGTTTCTTAAAAAACTAAACATACTCCTACCATAAGGTCTGGTGATGCACCTTCCTATTTACTCAATGAGTTGAATTTATATCCTCACAAAAGCCTGCGTGTGGATGTCTATGGCTTTAATCCAAACTGCATATAACTGGAAGCAACCAAGATGTCGCTTAATCCGGGAATGGATAAACCAACTGTGGACAGCCATATGGTGACTTACTACTCAGCACTAGGAAATGAACTATTAAGCCATGGAGGAACTTGACACACATCACAGAGTGAAAGGAGCCAGTCTGCAAAGGCTCCATCCTATATTATCATGACCTTGTGACATTCTGGAAAAGGAACAAGTAGAGAGACAGGGAAAAGATCGGGGGTAAAGTGAGTGGAACGCAGAGGCGTTCAGGGCAGTAACACCGTTCTGCACGATGCATGGCTTCATAATGCTGTACGTTTTTCAAGATCCACTGACTGTACAACAGAGTGAACTGTAAAGTCACTAGAAACATTAGCTGATAATACTGTATCACCGTTGGCTCACCCACTGTTACAGAAATGCCACCCTAATGTAAGTTGTTAATAAAATGGGAAGTTGGTAGAGGTGGACATGGGAATTCCCTGTACTTTTTGCTCAGTTTTTCTGTAAAACTGAAAACTGCTCTAAATCTTTGTCAAAATGTATCTAAAGGTGGTCAAAGGTATACATTTCAAGATATAAAACAAGAAAGTCACGGGGATGTGATGTATGGCAGGGTGACTTTACGCAGTGACACGTTTTGTGTATATGAAGGCTGTTGAGAGTAAATCTGACAAATTCTCCTAATAAGAAGGAATTTCTGTGACACTGTGTGAGGATGGTGGGAACTAGACTTAGGTGGCGATCCTTTGCCCTACCTACATCTACCAAGTCATGACGTTGTCCGATAAAGTGTATGGGTTTATGCCAACTGTATCTTAATAAAAATAAATATTAGTTCTAAAAAGAGCATCGATGAATGAAAAGGCTAATTACCCATGGGTAGTAATGATGATTGGTTATGTCGGGAATGGTCTTGTTCTGACAAGATTGATACTGAAGGATATAGAAATGAAATATTAATGATGTCCACAAACTAACATTCAAATAGTTCAGAAAAAAGTAATGCTTATCTCTAAGTCATCCTGCCATCACACTGGCCAGGTTTGCTCCAAAGCAATTACTAAATTAAGGAACTATTTGATCATGGGGAATTGCAAGTTTGCAATGTGTGGTTTCTGTCATGAGGTTAGGACCCCCCAAATGCACACGTACCCCTTCAAACTGTCACCTCCGCTCACCATGGGCTAAGACCCCTGCCTGTTCTAATGTCACTGCTGTTCCTGGAATTCACACAGCCTCCTTCCTTCCTTCCCAGTAGCTCAGCTCAACCTCTAACACCAGCTTCCTATGCAATCTCAGGTCTTTTCAAAGGTCAAGTTTGACATTTTGAGTACCCATGCCAGGTAAACCCATATAGCCCACTTAGCCCATAGGAATCTACCTCCCACTGATTCCATCTTTCTTTAACCTGCCACCAATGTTCCGAATGTTGGGCTCCTCCCCCCACTGTTCCCGGATGCCCTGACACTCACTGCATGGTTTTCGTAGCCCGATGACTCTAAGAGTGCCTCTGTCACGTGACAGCAGGACTGCCGAAAGGATAAAGCCGATGTGGCAAAAAGGTCAACAAACTGGGGGCGCCAAGAGAAGAGAGGTTTTGACTACAGTTTTCAACTTCACTGAGGTCTGAAAAATTTCAACACACAAATTGGGGAACACACTTGAAACAACCGAGAGGTGAAAAAAATCATAAGACAAGGCTCCTAAATAGGAAGCCGGCACGGCACAGTGGCCAAAGGTCATCCTTTCACAGAAATATCACACTTCTCGAAAACTGCAAGCCAGTTAATCTAGAAAACTTGGAGAGACTTAAAGGAAAGTGCTTTTGCAATAATCACAATCCCGGTGGCAAGTCATTTCGTGCCAAGAAAACCTCACCCCGTATACCGCCGGCCTGAGGGCAGTCTACGCACTCTCAGTCCGTGTTCCAAGGATCATCAGCTTGTGTTTGGAACACAGTCAGGGCGCGGGGGCCTGGAAGGATTCAGCAGAAGGGCCCAGCCCCGGGGTGGTCAGAGTTGGGGGCATCAGCTGTGATTTCTCCCCACTCTGCATCCTCCTCTGCCCTGGGCATCACGGGTACCTACAGCCCCACCTGACCTCCAGCAGCAAAGACAACACCTAAGGAGGGTCCCCAGGCCCACGCAGGGAGCAGACGTGGTGACCGTGCTGCATGCGCCCCGCCAGCCATTTCACAAATATAGGTGTGACATAAGTTGACAGCACAGGGCTGTGTCATGTAAAGATAAACACATCCTGTTTAAGGAACTTGGCCCAATAGACGACTGGCTTGGTCAGTGAGCCAGGGGAAGCCCGAGGGCCTGGCTGTGGACTTGGGGGTGGTGGGATCCTCGCCACCCCACTATGCTGGAGCTATGGGCTGATGCTTCCTAAGCTCCCATGCCAAGTGGTGCATGCTCTGTCCTATCACGTACAGGGTGCTTCTGTCTTCTACTCCTTTTTAAATGAAATATCCATACCCTGAGATATATTTGGCTTTCATCAGTCACTGTTTCTCTAGGGAGAGCAGACATTAGCTGCTCAGCTATTCGGAGAAGGAATGCTCTTGAACAAGCTCTTTCCAGTGGAAATGTGTGCCTTTCCTTCTTCTTCTCCCTTCCTTCTGGGTTGTGTGGTCCCCAATCATTAATACCCTCTCAAGTAATGGCTGCTGCAGCTTGAGGTGATATTACAGCCCCTTCCCACCTCAAAGGTGAAGCTTTGTGCAATAGTCCCAGCCTCCCACATGGCTCACTCTTTACACTCTTTACAGCAGCTTCTCCCATTAGCTACGTATGCCACCAATTTAATCCAGTCTCAGGAACAAAGACAAGAATCCAGGGGAGCTTCAGGCCCCACTACTACCTTCCTCTACATAGTCACCTCAGTAGGGGGCCACTGAGCCCCAAGATGGAAGAGCCTTCAAAAGATGATCTGGTTCAGCCTCCAAAGGCAAAAAGAAAACAGCCCACATCACCTGACTTTGGGTTTTAAACCATCTTAGAACCACTTCAGAAATAAGAATAGCCAACGCAAAAGAAGAAGGAGCCAGGGAGAAAGGAATCCAGGTGGTGGCAAGTCAGCCATATGCCACTCCGTGGCTTAATTCCAATGCATTAATTTTACATGGATAAAACCCTTCACTTGCCAGACCCTATATCATTTTCCACTGGACAGTGGTGTGGGGAAGGAGCCAGCCCTGAAGACAGGCTGTCCCGGCTATCATCTGCTAGGCCCCTCTTGCTCTGCCATTTAGGGTGACTCAACAGCTTTGTGTATCTGTTTTCCTCACCAATACAGTGAAGCTGGTTGGCAGAGTAAGAGGCCAGGTCCGGAGCCTTCAGCATAGAACCTGGTAGAGTGGGCACTAACTGGCAGGTGCTAGGATTCCCACTCTTACCCGCCTCAACACAGAGTCTGAAAAGAAACAGAACTCACGGCAGATGGCTACAAGCTGATTTCTCCCTGAAAACCACAAGGAGGTGAATCATCAACAGCCGGGAAAGCTTTGGCCAGCAGCTTATTAATGAAATTAACCACAATTGTGTTCCGCTGACATCTGATGGGAACTAGACAGAACTTCTGAGACGCTTTTCTGTTGGCTGGCAGAGCTGGCCTTCACTTTGCCTTTCTTGGAGCTGGTCGTTCTAGGTCTATCTTTGCAGCTCAAATTTATGCGCCCAATTTTCCATTCCCATTCCACCTTGTCACTTTCCCACCCACAGACGAAGCCTTTTCTTATTTGCATAAGTCAGATGACCTGGGCGGTGCTCTGAGATTAGCTTGGATGCCACACCTAGCTCTGATCTCACTGTGCCCCCACCACCTCCATATTTTAAAACGCTTGTCTTTTGTTGACTTCATGAGAATGCATGGCCATTAGAGGTTGCTGTGTGTGCTTTCACGTGTGTGCTTTCACTCACTTGACACTCATGTCAAATGACATGTACACTCATTTGACACAAATGCAGGAGCATTTAGATGCACTAACTGAATAGGTGTTTGGTTGTAATTTACATATGGGGTGGAGGCTGAGGGAGAACAGGTGGTTTTTCATCCCCAGTCAGGAAGAATATGACAGACATCTAAAAACCCCAGCAGGTTCTCCTCCCCTCCATTATCTTCCCTTCTCTCCTGAGCTGTCCCAATCCAAACCCACACAGCGTAGGAATTTGCCCCAGACAAGGTAACTCTGTGGAAAATATAGCAGCTCAAAGTGAATCTCTTATAAAGAAACCATCATCTAATGAGGCAGTCACAGGTGTGACTTGCAGGCCTACCTACAAATCCTCATCACACAGTGTGACAGCTGTCAGCCCCTAGGGCAGGAGGGGGAGGAGGAAGGAGCAGGCTGATTTCCAAGGATGACAATACCCTTTCCTAAATTAAGCAGAGGAAGGAAAATTTAACTAGAAACCCAAAGAACAAAATAAAAAACCAGGTCTCTAAATAATGGGTTGAATACAATGGAACAGCAACTGTTCAGCTGCCAGCCTCCCAGACCCAGCCTCCCAGACCCAGATCCTAACTGCATCTGGGGCTGCTTTCAATAGGGGCTTTGTGGCCCAGATGTCCAGCTCTGCCATCCTAGGGACTCCTGCTCCAGAGGAGGACTGTGGGAGTGAGTGTGTGAGTGTCCTGAGTCTCGTCCTTGTGTCAGTTCTAAACCCAGCCACCACGGTCTTCCAACCTCGGGGCCAATGAACATCACATTCTTTATGCTTCTCCCCTCTTCTCTGATTCTTCCTATCGATGCCCAACCCAGCTATCCAAAACTGGTACCTGAGTTCATTAAGAGCAGATCTTATTCCCACGCACCTCGCACCACTGGGCATGCCTGCCTGTGCCCACACACAGACCACTCACGCCCTCACACAGGTACCAGAGCTGGGATTCTCCTTCTCCCTCTATCAAATGTGTACACACACCGATCTGGATACACACCAACAGTTCCCACCTACAGTGAACAGAATGACAAAGTACTCATGGCTGAGGCAGTAAGACAAAAGGGAAGGTCTGGGGAAAAGGGAGGCCCACAGGAAAATGGAGGGCATAGGTGAGAGACATGGGAGAGAAGGCCACAGACAGGAGAGGAGACACTAGTGCATTTTTCCTATGCACTTTCTGCGATATGTTGATTTGGGTAAAGCAGTCAGGACTCACTGTACTATTGGTCACATGGACTAAGGAAGAGCCAAAGTCTTGGTGGACTGAGATCACATAGCAGCGCACAACAGAGACAAGGAACAAACACCAGGAGACAGAAGTCTGGCCCCACGAGGTGTTGAGCTCTATGGGCAACCGCCTCTCCAGCCCGCAGTTTCCACCATCACACCAGGAAGGTGCCAGGCACCCTCTGAGATTCTGGTCTTGGTGCTAACCTGAGGCCCGGGAGCCTTGGTAGAACTTCACTCACTCACTCATCCATTCCATCTTCTGCTTTTAGATGTACCATGCAATTTTGACTTCTATGAATCCTACTGGAATATTTTTCAAGGATACAAACTACTGTTTTGGACTTGGGTAGACAACAAGAGAGATAAATTTGTGGGCAGAAATAACTTACATTCCAAAACAAACCAGGCAACAAGCAACCAAAATTTAAAACATCCCCCCATCCCTTTTCCAGTTCACTCCTTGAATAAATTTAATGATGAAAAGTTAGGGAGCAGAGGTTCAAGCAGTGTGGTTTACCAAAAAGTTAGGTATTTATTGGCTAGTTAACATTTCCACCTTACTTAAACATCCTTGACCTGTTTGTTCATGCATAAGTTGGTTATAAGTGATCAAATTACAGGGTGATGATTAAAATGCAATGAAACACCATTTGGGTAAAAAGCTTTCAGAAAAGAGGCATCCCAGCACCAGTTACAACACCTTATTTCCACATTCATCTTAATCTGAAAATCACTACACGTTCACATCCTTGTGTGTGAATACGTGCACCACACACACTCCATATACACAAATCTGCAAAACCATGTCAGCTGTGGCTGACAAGGCACGAGGAGGAGGAGAGGGTCCCAGCTCTGCCATCGCTTCAATTCTATCACCTCCACCTGTAGTTCCTGCAGGCATTTTCTCTCCTTCCCCACCTGGGACTCCACTGCCAGAGCTCCCCCTGCTAGTGCTTCCATTTTACTAGTTGCTCTTAAAAACTTCCCAGAATGAATATCAAGCTGGCATGTCTTTAAATTCTGTAGGGGATGAGGCATAAGAAATATTATTTAGGGGCATAAGGAGTATCATTAGTTACGAAGCATTTGGGTTTTGTCCAGCAATAAGGAAGGGTAGAAAGTGTTTTTTTCAAGCAACTGGTATCTAGGAGTCCCAACCACATATGACTCAACCAGCAGCTGTGATGAGCATAAAATAATTTTAGGAGTAGGAAATCCCAGCTTGCACTACGCGGGAGAAGGGGTTAGGGCTATTTCATGAACGCATAGGAGTGTATTGGTGGTGATTTAAAATTAAGTTCAGAGGGTGGGTCACCATCAAAAAAGTTTGCAAACCTTTAACATGGGGCTTAGGAAGTCAGGTCTAGTCTCCTCCCCACTCACTGTGGCTATTTCGTCCAGTGTCTTGCCCAAGTTAAGTCACCCTGCCAGACCTGTATCTCCAGTCACCTTCCAGTCCCCATCTCAAGATCCCGGCCTTTTTCCTCTCCTGCATCCACCCAAGTTCCTCACCAGGGGGTTCTACCCCACCCTTGGAGGCCCAGGAAGGGAACTCCTAGAAAGAGGAAATCTTTTTCTTCACTAATAGGCACTGCACATTCCAGCAATTTCTTTGGTATTCCGGACAAAAGCCACACCTGGGCTCTCTTAATCAGGAGAGGCAAGCAGGCAGCATGCCTTCTTCCCAGACCCAGAGCTGGGAGGCTTGAGGTCCTAACGCCCACCCTCACCCCTTACCCCTCCCCGCCGCCGACCGCCTGCGGCTTTGAGAGCAAATCTCTTCTTTCACTTTTGAGGCCCCCAAAAGTCTCTCACCTCCGAAGGGCACACGCTTACTCGGTGGTTGGATAAATGTTACGCGAGAAAGCCTTTTAATTCTGCAAACAGAAAGAGCCTACCCGAGGCTTCTATAACCAGTCCCAGCTTAATCCTTCTCCCACCCCTTGTACTCCCGGCATTAATTCCATAACGCAGTCAGAGAAAGTGAACTTGGCCGTTCAGAAAGTTTCAGTGCAGGCAGAGATGCAGGGCGAGGGCGGGCGGCAGGGAACCTGGCTAGCTCAGGACGGTTTCAGGAGTTCACCTGGGGGGTGCGTCCCGCCTCATAATGGGAAAACACCTTTTAGCCTCGCCGGCCAAGAAAACAAAAGCCTGTGTGCCTGCGGTCGCCAACAAAATCCTCCATCACTGGCCAAGTGCAAACACCGCGGAGGGGACGGGGCGCGGGCAGGGGAGCTCACGGGAAGCAGAGGGAGGGAGGTCGCAAGAGCTGGGAACAAAGCCGAGGGGCCCGCGCCGGGACCCCGCAGGGGCACTCAGCCCAGCTCCGAGGGTGCCGCGCGGGCGGGTGGGGGTGCAGGTGTGTGGGTGCCGGTGCGCGCGCAGCGAGCCCCTCCCCCGTCCCCCCCAATCCCCTGGGGGTCGACCCTCTCCTCGCCCCCGGCCCCTGAGCGGTTCTCACCCGAGCGGGGATCGAAGGTGACCACGAACACGGCCACCACCTGGTCCTCCTCCACGTCGCCCAGTTCCAGGCGCCCGGGCTGCAGCAGCACCTCGGAGGCCCCCGGCACCTCGGGTTCCCGCCTTCCGGGCGGCTCAGCGGCCACCCGGCCGCCCCGGCCGCGGCCCCAGCCCCGGCCTCCAGCCTGCAGCTCCGGGGCAGGCGGCGGGGAGACCGCGGGGCCCTCGGCCCAGCGCAGCAGCGGCGCCGCGTCTCCCCGCTCCACCATGGCGAAGCGAGGAGGAGCCGCGGGCGGAGAGGGGCGGGCGCAGGGGCGGGATGCAGGAACTCCCCTTGCCCAGCGCCCGGCGCGCCTCCGCACCCGCTCGGCCCCGGCCCGCACCTGCCCGCCCGGCCCGGTCCAGTTGCCCGCCGGCGGCGGGCCAGAGGGGACCCCCCGCAATCCTTCCGGAGAGGCGTTCCCCCGCAGGCTTCGCTGAACTGCGTGCCTGATTCGAGATTACAGAGTCGTGTGCAGGAGCGGACGCACATCACCTGGCTCTGTCTACCTGTGCCTGGGTCGAGGTGCTTTCTCGTTTAGTAGTCCGTGAGATAACTGTCCCCCCTGGACTTTTATGCGCCACCATCACTTGGCAAAGCCACTGGTCATATACACCATGACAGATGTGTATTACATAATCCCGGATGTGTGGCCAGACCTACCGCTGTGCTGGGAAGTGAAGCCTAAGAAGGGCGTCTTGGCTGTCCCAGGGGGGGTGAGGGTGGGCTTTGCTACTTGGTCTAGAGCAGTTGAGAAGTGTAACCCAGTGTGATGTGCCCCCCTGAATGAGCTAGGCAGCGCCCAGGCTTTCCTGAACCCTATCTGGGCCCCCATTTCAGTGACTCAGGGCTACACCGAGTGGAGGCTGGTCACTTGCCTCCCCCTGGCAGGTGGAGGAAAGGTTGAACTGAACACAAAGATGAAAGCAGCCCTTATTCTTTAAGGTAAAATGCTGGGTAAATATTTTTTTGATTGTTATCATAGATCTGGGCCTGGAAGCAGCAGCCTTGGGCAATCACTGGTTATCTCCTGGGGAAGGGGGATAAATCATATTATTATTGGAAGGCACCTAGGATATGAATCTTACAAACAACCTGTGGGTAGAAAGTCACAGATTTTCCCTGGGTTCTTGTGAGAACAGCTCACTGCTGGGATCTCCTGGATCTTGGGTGTTTGAACAAATCTCTCCCTTCCCCGCACCCCCCCCCCCCAATCTTCCTTCCTATTAATATAGTGGCTACCCCTACCAACCTCCTTTGAAACAGTTACTTAGCCACCAGGTTTAACACAGAGGACTGAGACATTCAAAATGTTATTTCTAGGGCCTCCCTAGTGGCACAAGCGATTAAGTCTCAGCACTATGAGATAGGCCACCCACAGCCACTGCTGCACAAGTTCAGTCCCTGGCCAGGGATCTAACCCACATGGAGCAGCAGACCTCTCCTGTTTCACTTGCTGCTCCCCTTAGCAATATATTTCCCCTTAGCAGAAAAGCAGAACCTGTTCTGCTCCTACCTCTGTCTCTGGTGAATCTTCGCATCCCCTGCACTTCTGGCCTACACCACAGTTCTTCTACACAAAAACAGAAAACAAAATGTTATTTCTAAATACAAGATGGGTTGTGGAAAATCCTTAATTCTGATATTCTTTCTCTCCCAGGGGATTTGCTTTTCCTGATCTTTTGTGTGAACCCCCTCACTTCCAGCCCCCATGTTGAATACACTCAAGCTGTATATATACCAGGAAATAAATTCATAATCCATCCCAATTTGCTGTATAAGGCCTCTCTGGTGGCCTTAGCACTATGAAGCTATTGGCAGTCACGGCAGCACGAGTTCGATCCCCGGCTAGAGAGCTGACCCACATGGCGCAGCAGACCTCTCCTGTCTCACTGCTGCTTCCCTCAGCAGTGTATTTCAGTCAGTAGTAACCTGTTCTGCTCCCCACTTTGCCTCTGGTCCCTCAGACCTTTGGCCTATACTCCAGCTCTTATGTGCATAAATAAAATAAATCTTTTTAAAATTGCTATATAAACAGAAGGCTGAAATGTCCAAACCCTCAAGCTTTTCCAGTCTTCAATACATTTCACCAGCCATAGGCCTGGTTTCAAACTCCTACTTTAGTGCAGAAGAGTTACTTGTCACTAAACACACATTTGTCAACTAAGCAGATGAAAACAGACATATCTCCTGCAGGTTATCTTATACACAATAGGCACTCAAAAATGTTAGTAATTGTGATGACATCCCTCTTGACACATATTCACAGCCTGAAAGAGGTTCTATCCCTAACCATCATATTTATCTTCTGTGTCTTCTGGATTTCACAAGAGGGTGGGCAGGAAACAAACTGAATTTGGTGCTTAGAAGCTGGTGGGTGGGGGTCAGATGTGTGTGAAGGACAAGAAGGATTGAGGAGGCAGTGGAATTTAGAGACCTGGGATGATGTTATATTTTGAAATGAGCACTCTTAGAACTCCACATATCTAAATTTTTAAATATTATTTACTTTCCTCAATACTAAATATAGTTGCCTTATATAAATCTATTATGTAAAATAGATCTACATTACAGAACTATATCTACAATATTAAAATATAATGCATACTAAAGCACACTACATAACATCATTTTTGATCTATACTCTCACCCTGAGATTCCCCACTAAGATTCTACCTTTCCTATTTCAGCAATCTCAAAAGCAAATTTTTTAACATGTTAACACTGCCGTGGTGACATAATTGCCACTGGCCCTACTGAGGTCGGTTCTCACAGAGATTTGTGTTTGCTTTTATCAACCATCTAGAGGCACCACCAACCAAAGACTGCTGTGAGGGAAATTCTCTGCTTGAGGTTCTTTGGATCACACTGGTGGTGTGTGTTCAGAATGCAAACTAGCAGGAACACTGGCTTATAGTTGAAGGGAGTTTTTCTTTCTTTTTTTTTTTTTAGATTTATTTATTTATGCCTGTAAGTGCTGGGGTACAGGCCAGAGTTGCAAGTGGTAAGAGGAGTCACCAGAGACAGAGTGGGGAGCAGAACATGCAGACTGAGTGAAACACACTGCTGAGGGGAGCAGGGGCCACAGCAGGAGAGGGCTGCTGTGCCATGTGGGTCCCCTCCCTGGCTGGCAGCAGGGATTGAACTCGTGCTGCAGTGGCTGAGGTTTGCTTCATAGTGTGTTGCTTAACCCACTGAGCCACTAGGGAGGCCCCATGAAGGGAGTTTTTCTATTCCATCCAATGACAAAGTTAAGATAAGCAAGGTGCCCTGTCTGACCCTCTCTGTGTAGGTGGTTTTATTTGTTTGCTGCAGTTGTATAAGGGGTTGTCCTATTAGATTCCCTATCTTGGGCATTTTTTATTCTTGTGGCATGTAAAAATAAATGGTATAGCTTAAAATGAATAACAGATTTAGATGTATCTCTTTTCAGTGTTTACATGTTGAAATCATACTGTATACTGATTTTGTACTTTTTCCCTTATCCAACCATACACGAACACTTTGCCATCCTACTAGAGATGTCTCACATGCATAATTTCATTAGTTTTCATTGTATGTATGTTTGAAAATTGACTTAATTATTTCCTCATTTTTGGACATTCAAGCCCCACACTTGTTGTGCTAATTTAACTCTGGGCTTTCAGGGTATGTTTTGTTTTTATATATAATTCTTTTTGGTTTTCTTTTCTTTTTTTGGGGGGGGATATTTACTTTGATTTCATTCTTAACTAGCACAAGGCACCTATTATATGCCATATATGATATGTACAAGATACTGGGTGGATGTGAAGAGAGCCATCCCTTCTCATCAGACATAAAACCTAGCAGGAAAGGCAGTCATTAGGCAAGATTTAAAACATAATACAAGGGGTGGCAGGCCGGCCAGGCACAACTAGCCCTTCAGGTTGCTAACTTCTGACACTCTGCCAGTGCTGGTAACACTGGGTTAAAGTGTGCTATGTTTTTAAGTTTCTTGACTGTACCGCCAGATTGTCTGTTCACAAGCATGTAAGGGTATCAATTTCATTTCACTCTTGTTAAATTAGATATTGCCATTTAAATTTTTTTCCCAGTTTGTCAGATAAAATGGATTTTGTCTTACGTGAATGTTTTGTGACTGGATCTAGTCATGGTTTCAGAGTGCTGGTAACCTGGCCTTCCTCTTCATGGTCCTGTGTCCATGATGCCTGTGCTCACTCAGGCCTTGGGGTCCTTGTGATTGCATTAGTCATTTGTACAAGTTCAGGATGCATTAAGAATGTGAATTGTTAGTCTGGCATGATTTGTGCTAATATCACTTCCAAGTAAACATTTTTATGCTCCTTTATGAAATGTACAAGTTATGAGTCTTATGCAATCTAACATCCATTCTTTTGTGATTTCTTTTTTTTTAAAGATTTATGCATTTATGCATATGAGAGCTGGGGTTTAGGCCATGGAGGCAGGGGGTAAGGGTGGTGAGTGAGATAATTCACTAGAGACAGAGTGGGGAGCAGAACAGGTAGATTGACTGAAATACACTGAGGGGAGCAGCAGGTGAGACAAGAGTCTGCTGTGCTATGTGGGTCAGCTCCCTGTCTCAGAATCGAACTTGTGCTACAGTGGCTACAGATAGATTCATAGTGCTGTGACTTAACCCCTTGTGCCACCGGGGAGGCATCTCTTTTGTGATTTCTTATGCTGTTTTAACATTTAGAAGGTTGTTTCCTACCCAAAAATTTGCTCGACAGTCATTTTTATTTTCATGTAGTTATTTATAGATTGATTTTTCTAGGTTATTCAATGTTTATATTGACATAAAATATGAAGTAGACTCTAAATTCTTTCTTTATTGAGTAGTTAACCAATAATTGCTACATACTTATTGGATAGTTCTTTCACTTTCTATCATTTGTAATTTCCCTTTTAAAGTACAATATTAAATTACTGTATTACTAATCTATATGTTCACCATTGCCCTGCCTATCCTTACACTGGTACCACACTAATTATACAGACATATAAAATGCATATTATTTAGGTATAATTTAACATTTTAAATACTTTAAATCTAGGAGAGCTAATCTTTCTTCTTTTTAATTTTTTAAAAAGATTTTATTTATTTATGCATACAAGAGCTGGGGTACAGGCTAGAGGCAGGGGTGGGAGGGTGTGAGAGGATTCACCTGAGACAGAGTGGGGAGCAGAACAGGCAGATCTGCCGAAATACACTGCTGAGGGAAGCAGTGGGTGAGGCAGTAAGGGTCTGCTGGGCCATGTGGGTCCCCTCCCTGGCCTGGGATTGAACTTGCGCTGCTGTGCCTGAGGTGGATGCTTCACAGTGTGGCGCTCAACCTGCTGTGCCACCAGGAGGCCCAATCTATTTATTTTTTTGAAAAATCTTCAACTATAAGGCAATTACTTTATCGGTGAAATTTTAAAGCATTTTTTTCCAGTGTATTTTTTTAATGTGAGCTTTTATTTTTTTTTTTTTTCATTCAAACCATACAGGAATTATATCTGACTGGAGAAGAATCAATACCTTTATATAACTAACCCACTTTATTCTCTCTGCAGGAACAGTGTTCCATCCAGGTAAGAACAGGTGGCCTGTCTCCATGATCAAATCAACCAGAGCAAATACTATTGGCCCAGAGAGAAGTTTACACTGTGGGGCAATCTATAATGGGGTGAAATTAAGAATGTGAATGGAGATGAAGAAGATGAGTTAAGGAATCTACATCCTTACTTGTCCCACAGTTAGACCCCAAGAGGATGCATCAGGGTATCTGGGTACCCAATTTCATCAAAACACCCAGCTTTCTTTTTTTTTTTTTTTAGATTTATTTAGATTTTTTTAAAAGATTTATTTATTTATGCATACAAGCACTGGGGTACAGGCCAGAGATGTGGGGGGGTGGTGAGAAGATTCACCACAGAGAGTGGGGAGCAGAACAGGCAGATCAAGTGAAGTACACTGCTGAGGGGAGCAGTGGGCACAACAGGAGAGGTCTGGTGTGCCATGTGGGTCCCCTCCCTGACCGGCAGCAGGGATTGAACTCGTGCTGCAATGGCTGCGGTTTGCTTCATAGTGTGTTGCTTAACCCACTGTGCCACCAGGGAGGCCCTCTACCTACTGTTTTACACATTAAACCATACCAGCTATAACACCAGCCCCGTCTGTAAAATACTTCTGTTCATTCCTCCCAAATCATCTGGCGGCAGGCACTCACTAGTGTGACAAAGTTGAAAGCATAATAAATGACATCACAGAGGTTGAGCCCAGATCAAGTCAGAGATGATGTAGAGATTAAGAATATGTACTTAAAACCGCAGCCACTGCAGCACGAGTTCGATCCCTGCTGCCGGCCAGGGAGGGGACCCATATGGCACAGCAGACCTCTCCTGCTGTGCCTGCTGCTCCCCTCAGCAGTGTGCTTCTGTTGATCTGCCTGTTCTGCTCTCCACTCTGTCTGTGGTGAATCCTCTCACCACCCCCCATACCTCTGACCTGTACCCCAGTGCTTGTATGCATAAATAAATAAATCTTAAAAAAAAAAGAATATGTACTTAAAATTACCAAGTTATTCAAAATCAACACATCTCTCGCTTTTAGGCCTCTTAAATTTGCATTGTAGTTGAAAATTAAAAATTTGATGCATCATAAAATGTGGGTATTCTGCAGCAGTAGCCACCAGGGGACTAGATAAATGAGTAGCATCCACTTGATTCACTCTAGAAATATTTACTGAGCACCTACAGTGTGCCAAGCTGGTCCTGGATTCTGTTGGGGGATGGCGTGAGACCGACAAGTTTTACAAGGATCTGTTAGATAGGTAATATGATACAGAGATAGTGCTAAGAAACACAAAACAGGGTAAGCGGCCAGAAAGACACCTGAGGAAGTGATGGGTTGAGACATGGGGGGAAAGATTCTGGCCTCTGAAGGAACAATGAAGAAACCAGAGTTTCCCTGGTGGTGCAAGGGGTTGTCACAGCACTAGGAAGTTCCATCCCTAATCAGGGAGCTGACCCACAAGACCCGGCAGACCTCTCCTGTCTTGCCCACTGCTCCCCTCAACAGTGTATTTCAGTCAATTCACCTGGTTCCCTCTCTGTCTCTGGTGAATCCTCCCACCCCCCTTCATCTCTGGCCTGTACCCCAGTTCTTTTATGCATAAATTTTTTATTTTAAAGAAACCAGAGCAGAATGTTTGGGGGTGAAAGGCAAGGCTGGAGTCAGAAAGGTTGTGGGGTGGGTCTTTTACCCCTGAACATGAAGGAGAGCTGGCTAGCGGGAAGACTGGAGCACAGGAATGTCAGGCTTTGACTTTGAAATGGATCCCTTTTGTACCCAGGTGAAGTGAATGCAGTGAGACCAGCGTGAAGGCAGGGAATGCCTGTGAGGGGGCTACTTCAGGTTTAAAAGGTAACAACAGAACTGAAAGGATTGCTTTAGATTGGACGCAGGGGCGCTGAGAAAGGGGCTAGTCTGTGATTACTCACGGGTTTTTGGCATGTGTTCATTTACCAAGAAATGGAAAGGTTGTGGGAGGAGTAGGTTTGGTGTGAAAGATCAGCAGTTTGGTTGCAGACATGCTAAGACACTGAAATGCTCATTGTATATCCAGGGAGATGAGATTAGGGGGCTGCAAAGCTGAAGTTCCAGAGATTGTGATGTGGATATGAATTCACAGGTCCCTGGCTTCACAGGGGTGAAAGCACGAAATCAGTGGGTTGGGTGATAGCCCAAGGAAGTGAGTGCACATAGGGAAAAGTTGGGGGGACTGAGCTTAGCCTACAGAGGTTAGAGGTCAGGAAATGAAGAATGCACGAAGTGATTCAAGCACCTTATGGACATTCTGTTTCTGGGGGTCTGGAGATCAAGAGAAGATGGCCTCCAAGGCTCCAGGCCCAATGCAGTGGCAATAACCTGCACCTGCTCAGCGTCACCCCCCATGGTGGGTTTATTGAACACCTGTTCTGGGTCAGGTGTCGGGGGGAACCCAACCATGTTCCTCTTATTGCCACAGTGGACTTGTGCTCCCCAGTGGCAACGTACGTCTCAGAGCCCCCATGAATCTTTACAGTCTTTCTCTGGGCTCTCTGGCGTTCTGTTGGCGTGGCTGTGGTCTCATCTCTTCTGTAGTCATGCTGCCCGTCCTTTCAGGCCCGCCTCTAGGCTCAGGTGTGCACACTCAAACATGCGTGCACCTATGCGCCAGGTGTTCACAATCAGGCACGAGTGCCCCGTGCCCAAGCCCCGTGCCCACGCCCCCAAGCACCTTCTGCATTAACAAGGCCACAGGTGATAGCCACAGAAGCTAGGGGGGTAAAAAGACTGATGAATACACTTACCCTATGTGTTCATAATATGCCAGGATTAAGAACAAAGAGTAAAAGGTGACACTCAAAATAGTGCCAAACAGAGACTGTGGGCCAGAGGCAAAATGTGCACCCTCAGGGGCCCTGGGGCCATCAAGGTCATTACTTTGTCTTCCAGATGGGGAGTGTCTTTCCTAGGTGAAGCCTGAGCCATAATCATCTCCTGAGTGACAGCACGTCAAAGTGGATGCAGTTGCTAAGAGAATTGCCAGGGTGACTGAGCTCTAAATTGCCGGCAGGACAGGACAGGGGGGCCGGCGGGGTGACAGGGCAGTTGGAAATCAGGGTGACTGGCAAGACAAAGAGGAAGGGCAGCCCCCACGCACCGGGCACCCTGCAGGCCCACGTTACACGCAGTGTTGGGGTGCAGTCCTGACATGTTTGAGAGCAGAGCAAGAATGGCCAGGCTTCAGGGGAAACTGACCCACACCAAGGAGGGCTGATGTCACGTGACCTGCCCTTGTAAACAAGAGACTCACTCCGGGGTCCAGCATCTCGGCGAAGCGCTTTTCCTTCCCAGCGATGGCTGTTCTCATTGGCTCCATCGGCCTGCTGAGTCTTCCCTGGAGGTGAGCAGGGAGCCGCATTTCACCCCCTGCTGGAAGATTTGGGAATGTCTGTGTGGGCGGGGCGGGAGAGGGACGGACAAAGGGAGGATTGGGTGTTGGCTGAGCCTACGGAAAGCTGGAGCACGAGAAAGATGCCCTCACGTCCCCTAGTTAGTTTCCACTTGGACTAACACCCTCGTGAAATCAGGTTGGAAAGGGGAAGGGGTGAGGAGAAAGGGATGGAGGGAGCGGTGAAGAGAGAAAGTGGGAGCCCGGCCTAGGGTAATCAAAGACGCCAAAAGGAAGGGGAATGAAAGCTGTCTCCTCAGCGCCCCTCTCTCCTCGGGTCCACGTTTATCATGTAAATAATTCCTCGCTTCCGGCACTTCCTGCGTCTCCCCTGAGGGTATTGAAGGGTGCGGGTCCATCGTCTTCCTTTTCACGGGCTGCCTTTCACAGGGTTTCTCCTACAAAGTAATACCCGTGGTTTTTACATTTTCTTCAGAGTATTTTTACACTTCTCATGGAGGCTTCTCTGAGCAAGAAATTGAAGAATGTAAGTTAAAGATACCTAAATAGTGAGAAAACATATTTTACCAGATAAGGCATTCGGGGGCAAAGTGATCGCCCATTCCATGTGCTACAGATTTGCTTCAGTGGAATGCAGGTCTTTCTAGACTTGTCAGTTAAAAAAATTGTTTCATTCCCTAGAAGCTTGAAGTGCTCATACTTGGGGCAGGTGGGGTGTGTGAGGCGCCTGAATGAGGGCAGGTGTGCGGGGCCAACAGTGCGGTGCGCCTGTTAGGGAGATGCGCCCCAGTGGAGGGGCGATGGAGGCTCTTTAAGGGGCGTTGTACTGGGGTCGCGGCGAGGATCGGGACCGTGCTCAGTACGAATTAACTATTAGCCAGGGGGTGGGAAGGGTAGGAGAAGAGAGGAGAAGGTGCTATTTGTAAGTGGTAGGTGTGAGAGAAAATGATTTTCCAATAATGAGCTTGTTCCTAAATTGGCTAAAGGGTATTTTTAAAGCCATGCTAAATTAAAGGAGTCCAGCTAGCTCACCAGTGTTTGATGGCTGGTAGTGTCTGGGCGCCTCTGCGGGACACCCAGAGGAGTTCTATGCATAAATTGGATTTAATTGCTCAGGGCATTACTGGAGCTTTCTTTAATCAGAATGGAAATAGGGATAAGCTGAGGTCTCACAGACGAGGTACTTAAGGGAGACAGCATCAGCGCGCCTCCATGCAGTTCAGTGGCAGAGGGGAGGGCAGGCTGAGGCGGTGGGGCTGCCAGCTCGCCTGCCTCCTGCCTTCCTCCCGCAGCTTTAGGGCCTCCCCTCTGAGGGGCCTCCCTGCACAAGTCGCAAGTCGTGGAGTTCTCTGGTGGAGATGGATGACAGCGGCATCAACAAGGACCTGAAGCAGAAATTAAACTTTTCCTGTTGTGAAGAAGAGAGTGAGAATGAAGGGCAGCAAGAAAGCCAGAGCCAGACCCTAGAGAGGTCTGCCATCCAGGACCTAGAGGCAAAGCTTACCCCTCCCAGGACACCCCTCAGTCACTCTAGGGAACCCCACACATCTCAGGACCCAGAGAGCCCCGAGCAAGGTCCGAGGACCCCTGAGTCAGGCTCTCTCAAATGTCCTGAGACGCCTGCCCCGCCGGACAAACGGAACCAGCCGCGACCCTGTGACAATCCCTTCACTCCCAAGGTAAGGTGCTGTCGGAGGGCCCAGTGGCAGAGGTCTGCTCCCTCAGCTGGGCTGGCAGAGGACAGACTCGCTTTACAGGCTGTATATCTTGAGTATATATCCCAAGTACATATTTTTGGGTGAAAATGAGGAAGTTAAAAATGCCAGAAAGCAGACAGAATTAAAGGTCTGGCTGGTGGTCTTCTGCCTGTGGGCCTGCTGGAATACCCACTTACTGCTTCAAACAGTGTCTGCAAAATGAATAAAGATAAAACAAACACATCTGAAACACTAAAGTTCAGATCGTGTATGCTGGAGCGACATGATGAGAAAAAATTGGGAATTAAGTCCAATTATTAGGGGACCCATTCCAAAAAAAGTCATATTTGACAGCGGTGTTGAAATTGAGTTGTCATTCCCCAGTGAAGATGGGGCTGAGAACTCAAGGCAGGGAGAAAGTTTCCACCAAGTTAGGAGGAAGGAAGACAATGCCACCCCTGGCAAGTTGCCTGCTTGTCAGTGTGACTGTGGTCTGTGCATTGAGTGCGTGCAGACAGCAGGGAAGCAGACAGCAGCGAAGCAGGTGCTAGACCAAGAGCTTATACTGAAAGTGCAGAGAGAGCCATTAAACTGTCTTGAGCTGGGGCATTTGTGAAAAATCAAGGCTTTCATAGGGAGGCTGGGACGCAGCCGGAGGCATCTAGAAGCAGGGCAGAATTCACAGTGTGCAGAGAAAAGGAGAAAGGCCTGAGGAAGACCACTGTGGCCGGGGAGCACACTGAGAAGCTGACGAGCTGGTGGAGTTGATGACTTGATGAAAAGGCTGAGGGCAAAGGTGGGACCTAGGAGGACCATGAAACTTTTTGTTTGAATAGCTGCTACCTTGAATTGGGATAAGGTGACACTAGAGGTATACAGGTTTGGAAAAAGCTGAAATGTTGTATAAATTACAGGGTAAATGGGTCTGGAGCTTGGGAAAACAAAGTTAGAGATTTGCATCTAGGCATATTCAGTGTTGAAGGTGTTTAAGAAGCCACATGTAGTCTATGTGCCAGAGTAAGAAGAAAAGCGATCCAAATTAGGAGGCCTGGAAATGCCAAGATTTGAGGGACAAGCAAAGAATAGAACTGGGTAAGGGGAGACTGGACTTGCATCTGGGAAAATATACTTGATGAGGGAGATCCTTTAGGTCAGGGTCAGAGTCCAGGACATGCATACCTGGCAGTGTTATGCTAAAGACACAGATGCAAAGGGAAGGAGGCCTGGCAGAGTTCAGTGTGGCCCAATGCAAAGGGACAGAAGTCACACAAGGTGACTTCAGGTCACCATAAGGACTTCTGAGCACATTATCTAGAAATAGAAGAGCTCCTTAGAAAGTGGTAAGGTTCCCATGGCTTTGTGCGTGGGGGGCTGGCTGATGACCATGTTGTAGGGGGTTGTAGAAGGGACTCAAGCGCCAGGGGACTAACTGCATCAACAGTCTTCCCCAGTCCTGAGAAACTATGGTGCTGTCTTAGTGCGAGGTTGCTACCCTTTTTCACTATCTCTAGAATTCTGGAGTTAGATCCCAAATTTCTTCTCTCTTTTACTCATCCTAATGAAGCTGTTGTTCTGGAAACTCTCTGGAGCACGTTCGTACTTTCAACTTGGCCATCCTTGTAGAAATTTTCATTCTACTTCACTTTGAGAATCTTTTCGTAAATCTTGTTCCAAACTCTGTTCTTTCAGGTTTCAAAAGGATTACTCATCATCCTGCTGTGTTGGCCATAAAAATCCATATTAATATAACCAATAGCCTTCCTTATAAGTACAGCTCACAAAATAGGCCTTTACATTTCCAGACTAGAAATTCTGATGCTGTCTGTCTTGATAGGAGTACTTTTCTTTCCTTTTATCTGAAAATATGCTGGTCCTATTATGTCCCTGAGATGTGATCACACTCAGTGTGGATTCCAGGTGGTGGATCCCCCCACCCTGTCATATGTGAGGGATGCATTTACTTTCCATATTTAGCATGATGAAACTGTTTCTGAAGGAGAAAGATAAACATCGTATCAGTTCACTCACATGTAGTATACAGAAAAAACCCAGATGAAGTAAAACAAAAGTAAATGTTTGGACTCTATGACCAACTAGTGTGGCCAGAAGGGAAGTGGGGATGGGATAACTGTAAAGGATAGAACAGGGCTTTTTTTTAAGATTTATTTTATTTATTTATGCATACAAGAGCTAGGGTACAGGTTATAGGTACAGGAGGAGGGGGTGAGAGGATTCACCAGAGGCAGAGTAGAGAGCAGAACAGGCAGATGCACTGAAACACACTGCTGAGGGGAGCAGCGGGCAAGACAGGAGAGGTCTGCTGCGCCACATGGGTCACCTCCCTGGGCAGGGATCGAACTTGTACTATAGTGCAGATGCTTCATAGTGCAGTGCTTAACCCCCTGTACCATCAGGGAGGCCCAGAACTTGGCTTTTAGTGGTGAGCTTACCACGGGGTGTACATACTCATTTTCAGTGATCCATACCTCAGATGTATTTAATGTTATAATACAATGTTACTTCAAAATAGTCTTTAAAATTAAGACCAAGAAAACATTCCTAGGGGCATGATTTACTATAATTCCAACTCACTTTGTGAATCACAATGACAACAGAGAATTACTATATATTTCACTCATTTTGAGCAAATAGCCCTCACGATTAACTTCTGGAGACTCATGGGCTTGTCATCGATGGTATGTAGTCACTGGTTCTAACTATCAGACACAGGTGAAACCCTTGTAAAAACACTTGCTCCAGAGATGTCTCTTTCGTCACCTAAAAATGTTAAGATTACTATGTGTACTCTCCAGCTGCCTTCATTGCTGCTTTTATCATTTGTGTAGAAAATTTCCGTTTTCATTTCTTGCAGCTTCATGTCCTTTAATTACATTTCATATAGTGAACTGCGTTAGTTTGGCTTCTGTGTCCATCCTGAAAAGCCACAGCAGAGGCTTCCAGGTAGTAACACCTGCTGAGCAACAGCTTGGTGCAGGGTTATCTGGCCCCCCCTCTTCCCGGTGGCCCCACGGCCCCACTGTGCTCCTGAAGGGCCACACACAGGTATTCCGCACACCTAGATCATAATGACTTCTGCTGTCTCCTCAGAATTCGTTGTCTTTGACCTCTTGCCTCTGCCCTCTGGCTTAGCTCTGGTCAGGGTTAGGTCTATGCTCTCTTCCTGTACCCCTATAGGGTGGTAAGGCCTGCGCATTTTTCTACTCAGACACATGCTGGTGATTGCCACTGTAAAACCCCAAATCTTAAGGGCTTAGAGTAATAGTTTTCAATTTCTTTTACCTCACTTCATGAACCTTTTCTCACTTGGTGCTAAATCTGAAGTGGCATTAGAAATGCCTCCTTCCATGTTTAGATTGTCTGTGAAATCTTTCCCTCACAAAGTGAGTATTTCTGAAACCTTGATGAAACAAGTATTTGGATGGATAATGGAGGGCAAATTAAAACAGAAATCCTGAGAACTTAAGAACTGGGACTTCTAGAGTTATTTTCATTTGTGAGTTGTGTCTTTAGAAGTTGGAGGTGGGACTAGAATTGGTGGACTTTATAGCTGGCTATCAGAATTGCCCAGGGGAAGGAGGTAGAACTTAATCAAAGTACAGATTCCTGTATTGATCCCATGATCAGAAAGCCAAAGGACACTGGGAGTCTATATTTATCATAAGAGGCCCAGTTATGAAGAGAAACTAGATGACCTTAGGGCCTCTTTCAGCAGTAGCACCCTTTGGTCCACATACTGACTAGCTAACTGAAATGAACCTTCATTTATGCTCTTGACCCTTCTTGTTCTCCTTCAGGGCCTGCTGGGCGAGTCGGTGACTTCTTCCACAGGGAAGCTTCTTCCCAAAGGCTCCAAGCACCTGCGACTCACACCTGTCCCCTTCCAGGATGAGATGACCTCTTCGGCTCTGGTCAACATTAATCCCTTCACCCCAGAGTCTTACAGAAAACTCTTCCTTCAGTCCGGTGGCAAGAGGAAAATTCGAGGAGATCTGTATGTGTGCTGTTGCCTGTGATTTCTGAGAACAGATATTACTGTGGTCAAGTGGGAGGGAGAATGTTGGAGTAAGAGGAGGTATATGAACACGTCTGAAATGGAATTGGGCATAAGTAGACACACTCCCTCCTCCCTAAAGGTTGGTGTTGGTTTGACCTGCTTTGTCCAGAGCTGCTGGCATCTCTCCACACTGGAGTGTGCGTGGAGGTCTCTCCAGAGGAGAGCAGGCCACTTTGAGTCACATACCCTGACTTCCTCTAGGAAGTGGAGTTGGCTACGGAACTGCATCAAGGTTATAGGAGGCTACAGTTGGGTAAGGTGTGGGTCCTATTTCAGCGAGTATGCTGCTCTTCTGAGGCAGTTTGTGGGGCTAGTGTGAGAGCTACAAAGAAAGGTCCTGGGCTTCTCTGCAGGTGACAGGATAGGGGAAGAGAAAGAGTGGTGCTTTGGAGGTGCTCAAAAATAGAAAGCCACTGCCCTCTTCCTCAAAGGGCCAGTGAACAATAGAGCTCATTTCACTCAGGACTGTGTGTATTACTCAGAGCCATTTCTTTACTTTGACTCTTTTATTTTTTTTTTAAAGATTTATTTATTTATGCATACAAGCACTGGGGTACAGGCCAGAGGTGTGAGGGGTGAGAGGATTCACCACAGACAGAGCGG
>JAGFMF010011412.1:4893013-4918863 GCA_019455555.1 Galemys pyrenaicus
TGAGGGGAGCAGCGGGCACAGCAGGAGAGGTCTGCTGCGCCATATGGGTCCCCTCCCTGGCCGGCAGCAGGGATCGAACTCATGCTGCAGTGGCTGCGGTCCGCTTCATAGTGCGTTGCTCAACCCACTGCGCCACCAGGGAGGCCCTACTTTGACTCTTTTAATGCTGCTTTTTTATAGGAGGAAAGTGCCTCTAAAATGGGCCAGTCACTTCTCTGCATGTGTAATCAGCAAAATAATGTCTAGCTAGCAATCTGCAGTTCACAGAGCAGTTAGTGTGTTATGTGGCGTTGATTCTGGCGAGTCAATGACTGTGTTAGTTGGCTTTGTGGCCAAGTTTGCTCAACACTGTCTCTTGGATCGTAAGGGACATCAGCACAAGTACACCGGTTCACATTTTTTTTTTTAAATATTTTTTTATTTATGCCTGTAAGAGCTGGGGTACAGGCCAGAGTCACAGGTGGTAAGAGGAGTCACCAGAGACAGAGTGGGGAGCAGAACAGGCAGACTGACTGAAACACACTGCTGAGGGGAGCAGCAGGCGAGACAGGAGAGGTCTGCCTGGGTCCCCTCCCAGGCCTTGCGCTGCTGTGCAGCCGATGCTTCACAGTGCAGTGCTCAACCCACTGTGCCACCAGGGAGGCCCCCCAGTCCACTTTGTGACCAAGAATTCTACTGGTTTTAAATCTTTAGAAGATTTGGAAATCATTAGAGCTAATGAATGGTTTTACCTCTTAGCTGAAGTCAGCAGGGAAAGACAACTAATGTGAATTCCTAGCAATGAAAGTGTGGACCTATTAGTAATATCACCTAGTGCTTTTGAAGGGTATTTTTTCTTGTAAAGTATTAGAACATAGTGTTAATTTTTTAAAAAATATGCATACAAGCACTGGGGTACAGGCCAGAGGTGCGGGGCGGTGAGAGAATCCACTAGACAGAGCAGGGAGCAAAACAGGCAGATGGACTGAAGCACATTGCTGAGGGGAGCAGCAGGCCAGGCAGGAGAGGTCTGCCTGCGCCATGTGGGTCACCTCCCCAGTTGGCAGCAGGGATCGAACTCATGCTGCAGTGGATGTGGTTTGCTTCGTAGTGGGTTGCTTAACCCACTGCGCCACCAGGGAGGGTCCAGTGTTAATTTTTTTTATGGCACAAATGGCCTATATGAGTAGTGAGTGGAAGTGAAGGGTGGGGATATGACACAGTTCAGGCTCCTGGGAGACCCAAAACCCTGGCAGTGACTCAAAAAGGTGCAGTGTTAGATTTAAGTCACAAAAGTCCAGCATCAGTTGACTTCCATGCTTGTAATTTTGTCTTCCACCACCTTGACTTGTCCAGAAGGGAAATCTATACCTGAATAACCTAGAAATTGAATTCCTCCTTAAAGACCCAAAGTGCACCTGCTAAAGAGGATGTTTTTTAGGGACTTCAGCTCCCTGAAAAGTAACTGGAATCATGCCAGAATAGGAGCATGAAGTCCATTGTGAACCTAACACAAAGCAGACTCTGGGGGAGGTGGTTGGCAGCACTGGGTTGGATGTGGCAGCACTGAGGGGCATGTGGTGCTGCTGGGGAGCGTGGTGGCCTGGTGGTGAGAAGCACTAGGTTCCTTTGCCTTCTGTGCTGGCTTGCTGTGCCTCCAGTTCTCGGCATCTGTGACCTTAAACCTCAGAGGTCTCCTTCCTCTCCGCTTCTTCATACTTGTTCTTGAACTCTTAGCTTAGGTATACTCTCTTTGGGAAAGATTTTTACTCTTTAAATAATGAATTGTGTGTGATCTGTGTATCACCTGATAGCTTGTTCTCATCTTGTCATAGGTTCTTTTTTTTAAGATTTTATTTTTTTCATACAAGAACTGGGGTACAGAAGTATGGGAGCATGAGAGGACTCACCAGAGACAGAGTGGGGAGCAGAACAAGCAGATCTACTGAAATACACTGCTGAGGGGAGAAGTGGGCGAGGCAGGAGAGGTCTGCTGCACCATGTGGGTCACCTCCCTGGCCAGGGATTGAACTCGTGCTACATTTCTTAACCCCTTGCACCACCAGATGGCCCTTGTCGTAGGTCCGTAAATTGAAATTTTCTATCTCTATCCCTCAAAAATAAATTGAAAAGCGGATGGAACTGTCTTAATAGCAGTTACAGTCCTCAAACTGAGTACAGGACTAAGAAACACTACTCATGCATTGCTATCTTTTTTTTTCCCCAGTGAGGAAGCTGACTCCAGGGAAGGCAGGGCAGAGCAGGAGCTACCTGCCAAGGTGAGCATAGTCCTTTGGCCCAGCTGCCACCTAATTGCTCCTTTTCCCTCTCTCTTCCTCTGCTCCCCTCCCTGAACACACTGCAGATTTGCAAATGTGCTTTTCAGCTGAATTGATATGGACTTTCAACAAGATCTGTATTGTTCTCTAGGTATCACTCTACCAAATGGTGTTTGATATGTGTATTGTTGGGTTTAGCATGGAGTATTTTTAAATTAAAGACTACTGCTTCTATCTTTGATTAGGGGAAAAATTCTGTACTTTTGCAGTAGAAAAGAGAAGTCAAGAAATGAAAGGGAAAAAAAAATCAAGATATTTATGGTCCAAAAGTGGAACACAGTAAAATGTCTAACATTGGAGGTTTATATGTAAAAGTTTAGCTCTTAAATGTGTCAATATCTATTTTTCACAATGTTCATAATCTTTGATCTAGCATCCCTTATTTGACAATCTAACCTAAAAAATAATACTGAAGTATATACAGAGAACTTCTTACAGTCTTAACTGTAATGGAAAAAAGAGAGATGGGGAGGAGTAAATGTCAAGAGAAGAATGGCTAAGTTAAATTCATAGAGTCAGTGGGAATTTAAACTGCCATTAAGATGTTGATGATACCACAAAAAGGAACACCTCCCTTTGCCTGATGTTCAGGTATAAAACGGGGAGGGTGGTTGGAGAGTGATGTGGATAGTCAGCTGGTTCACTTGGTATCTGAGGTCAGGATGGGAAAGTAGTGCCCAGCTGTTAAGAGGCTTAAAGACTCTGCTCAGAAGTTTGGATTTCTCGAGGGACATTTTTTTTTTTCATATGTCCCACCAGATTTCAGACACTCTTTCCACTGAGAACAGAAGTTTTGGGTGTTAAGTAGATGTGTCCCTGCTAGAAACATACAGAGACACCTGGTATGACCAGACAGGAAAGAACAGAAAAGACATAGTATACAAAAGAGAAGTGTCATGCAGAGTTAAATGGAAGGTTCTACAGACACCAAGAAGTGAGGAGGTTCTTGCTACCATGAATCCTGACACAAACAGAATTCAAGGGATTTACCTCAATGTCTTTCTGAAAACCTAGAGAGGTTTTAGCATATGAGATGCCTCTGTTTTATTGATCACCATGTTAGGAAGAATTATTTTAACTTTTAAAAATATTTCAGAGATGTGTTCTACGAGAAACCAACATGGCTTCCCGCTATGAAAAAGAGTTCTTGGAGGTAGAAAAGATCGGGGTTGGGCAATTTGGGACAGTCTACAAGTGCATCAAGAGGCTGGATGGATGTGTCTATGCAATAAAACGGTCTACAGAACCTTTTGCAGGATTATCAAATGAGTGAGTACGTTGGAAATCTATTCAGAGTATAAATTTGAACCTGCAGACCTGTTTCTGGTCAAAATAATTCGAATAATAGCATTGGCATGAAAAATATTCCTCTTTTCATATGCCATGTTGGAAAAAAAAATCATGGACTTTGATACCAAGACAATCAAGGTTCTTGTCTACTATCACCAGCTTGTCCATGGGCTAGTCATAGATCTTTTGGAAGACTTCATCCTTGCCACTGTGTCTAACTGAATGGTTATGCAGATTACATGACAAAACAGTAAGCAAGCAGTGAGCGCTCCAAGAGTACTTTGCCACTGTTAATGATGCCTCATGTCTTTTTTTTTTTTAAAGATTTTATTTATTTAAAATCTTTAAAATCATGTAAGAACTGGAGTATAGGCCAAAGGTGTAGGGGATGAGAAGATTCAACAAAGACAGAGTGGGAAACAGAACAGGCAGACTGACTGAAGTATACTGCTAAGGGGGAGTAGTGGGCGAGGCAGGAGAGGTCTGCTGTGCCAGGTGGGTCAACTTCCTCGCTGGGGATTGAACTTGTGCTGTAGTGGCTGTGGCTGCTTCATAGTGAAGCCCTTAACTCCTTGTGCCACCAGGGGGGGCCCCGCCTCATGTCTTCTTAAAGCCATTGTTCTTTATGCTTTTCTGCCATAGGAATCTGGCTTTGCATGAAGTTTACGCTCATGCAGTGCTTGGACATCACCCCCATGTGGTACGCTACTATTCCGCGTGGGCAGAGGATGACCACATGATCATTCAAAATGAATACTGCAATGGTAAGTGTGTAGACTGGTGAGGGACCTCTAGGTCTTTGGAAAAAGAGCTTTGCCTCCTTCTTGCACTATATGTCTGGACTACAGTCTTGTTTGGCAGCAGAGAGCTGGGGAAATGAGTGAATTGAATTGAAACAGAACTTCAGGTTTATGCTATTATGCTTGCAAGCTGGTGTGTAGCTGACACTCCCGTCACTATTTACTATGTAGAAAACTTTCAGCCTGCTGGTGTGGATGGTGACTCACTCTTTTATGCTATGTAAGCCATTGTCCTTCTGACTTCAGGGAGGGGGTGATACACACACACACACACATACACACAGCCAACTTTGGTTTTCAAGTGGATTCTTGCATTTGGGGGTTGCTCATGCTTTCTGTTGCCTTTTACCTTTAGATCTTAGTTGTATTCTCGTCAAGGGTAGGTCTAGGGTTCTGGGACTAAAACTCAGTGAGTCCAGACTGATTCTTCTGGGTCCATTACAACCATACATACACAGTACCAGGTGAAACTTTTTTCTTGCTACTTTTTTTTTTTTTAAAGATTGATTTATTTATGCATAGAAGAGCTGGAGTACAGGCCAGAGGTATTGGGGGGAGGTGAGAGGATTCAACAGAGACAGAGCAGGGAGCAGAACAGGCAGCTCTACTGAAATACACTGCTGAGGGGAGTAGAGGGCAAGGCTGCAGAGGGCTGCTGCGCCATGTGGGTCACCTCCCTGGTGGCAGCAGGAATGGACTCGTGCTGCAGTAGCTGTGGTTTGCTTCATAGTGTGTCTCTTAACCCACTGCGCCACCAGGGAGGGCCCTTTTCTTGCTACTTTTATCACAAAGAGTGGTCCTCTGGTTTCACATGTCTCTGATGGTAATAAGGGGCTGATATAACATTAGCTAATAACAACACTGCATGTGTTTTCATTCACATGTTCAACAGAAAAGGGCTACCACGTGGAGCAGTAGCCCGCCTTAGCTAGCAACAATCCTCACTGACCGCGGCTGCAGGTGGGCAACTTTGAGGTACAGTCTGCCTTTGAGTAGTTTTAGTAACCACCAGATAGCCCTGGGCAAATATGTCCAGCCTGACTTGTGAGGATAGTGACCAGGGATGGAGCTGCAGCATTATATACACAGGTGTGCCAGGAGGTAGCAAGCGGTGTTGTGAAGGGCTAGAGACAGCACCTGGGCATCCTGCCAGAACACACCCTGCACTCCCTGTCTCCTCACAGCTGGTTTCTTCATCCCCTCGCTGGAAAATTGGTGGACTTTCTCTAACAGGCTCATATCAATTCCCTTTTTCTAATATCCCCTCTGGAAAAAATGGAGCCTTTCCTTATACTTGTGATTGAGAAGCTGAGACTTTAATTTTTTTCTCCTCTTCCTGATTCCCTCTTATTGCAACCTGAGATTCCTTTACTTTCCCTCTCTGAACAAGAAACACTAATTTTATTTCTATGAATTTCAGCTGCTAACAAAGTTAATATTAGGCAACCCAATTTAGTCAGTAATGTAAGACAAAACTGATTTTAACCTGATTTAGGGGCAGTGTAAATATTTAAATTTTTCAAAAGAATAAGATGGAGATGTCCTATTACAAGTCATCTTCTAATTCTTTTTAGCATCTGAATACCTCCTATAGGCTCATCACTATAAGCTCTAGGGTGAGAAACAGTGTAGAGAAAGATAAGGGAAGTCCTTATCTTTACAAGTAGTTTTACTCTACTTCTGTTACGGTGAACACATACACAAGAGACATTTGGTGCACAGTCAGATAGCCCAGTTCTGGATAAGGGCGTTTGGAGAACATGAATGTGAGCAATAGGCAGCATAGTGTGGTGGGAAGGGCTGGGCAGACCCGCTTCCAACCCTGCTGTAGCACACAAGCTGCACAGTCACCAGAGTGTCACCTAATCTCACTGAGCAAAGACAGAGTAGTGCTTACTTAAGGCAGCAATTTGGAAATTGACACAGTATTCAAGAACTCAATCACAGAGTAGCACAAACATTCTATAAAGGAGACCAGATGTGAATCAGACCTTACAGAAGGAGTAGAGGGAAGACACCAGTTAGGGGAACAGCTTGTTAGGGGACGAGCAGGCACACATGGGCAAATAACAAATCCTCTGGTGATGGTTATGATCCAGAAGATAGTAGGGGGACTCATGGGACTGAGGTAGTAGGAAACAGAAATTAGGAGGAGGACTAAGATAAGGTAAAGTGTGGACAGCCTACACTGGGCCTTGGAGTCACAGGATTCGGATTAGATGATAAATTGTGCAGTCCCCTGATGTTACTGAGTACTTGCCAGTTAAAATGTACCTTTGCTATCAAAATGTAAATTCATATACATTGAACCTTTTAAATTGAACTGGTGGTGAAAATAAAGCTGCCCCATACCTTGTTTTGTCTGTAGTCAAGGATGACTTATGTTGAGATTTTGCCCTGAGGCTCTAAATAAAGGGTAAGTTGTCCAGACTATTTGTGAGGTAGCAGAGTAGCCAGTGCCTCATTTCTTCATCCTGTCCTTGGTCCCCTTCCTCCCCCTCTTCCTCTCATGCATGCCCATCTCCCCTTGTTGCCCTTCCCTGCCCTTAGCCCTGTCCCTACAAAGCGGTCAGACTGGGACATGGGCAGGTGTGGCTTTAACTGAACTGCGCAGTGGATGACTAGAGCCTTAGTTTAGAACTGGCATCTAGCAGTCACCTTGCTTCCTCACTCCCTCCTGAGCCCAGACCATCAAATCTTCCTCCTCCTCCTGCACTTGCAGGCTCCCTGAGAAGTCACCACTCAGTCAGCCTCAAAAAATCTAAAGGTTGTGAATAGTAGGTCAGTTCTGCAACTACCAGGACTGGAGCCCATCGGGACTGGACAAGTAACCACACCCCCCAGGCCCAAGGTAACGTTTTCTTGTGACATCTTCCCTCAGAACAGAATGTGAGTCACTACAGAGGTGAGTCAGACAGCACCCAGAAGGCAGCTGGTGCTGTGTTGCGGTGTGAACAGTGGTTCTGTTTTCCATCAAATAAACTTGGACCATGTCACCAGCAGAAGATGTGTTTGCATGGTAGACAGCAATGTAAAATCATGATTCTGAGACTGCAAAAGTATCAGCAGAATATCCAGTGGAATTGTTGCTCTGCTTTCTACATTTTGTTACTAGAAGGCATTTTCTGTTTTATTGGCTGTTAGGCCTCCCTAGAAAAACCATAGACTTCTTTTGCTTTTACGTTTATTTTTTTCTGCCAAAATGAGTTATGTATCAACATTTTATCTTAGGGAGGAACTCTGTGGCTCATCTCACCAAGATGGTTGAGAAGAGTTCCTGGGTCTGGCCGCCACAATGCTGGCATCACAGGTGGTTGCCTGGGTTAGGGCATTAAGGCTCCAGGTAACCGATGGAGGGCAGGGGTGAAGTTTACAGGTCATTTAGGATTTCTGTGTCTACAAACACGTACTTCTATATGAATACTACTTAATAAAGAAGTTAATTATAGGAGGCACACAATTGGCTTTACCTGTAGGAAAAATAGGATATTCTAATACTTTTGCATAAATGGGCACTTTTCACTAACTTCTGCCGTTGTTGTTACTTGGCTAGCTTTAATCTTACCTACAGCATTTCTAACTAATTAAAAGTTCTTCGAGCACAGATATAGTTACCCTTATTAAATACCGGTAGCTCTTTAGGGATTAGCAATACCTGCTTAGAATCCAAAAGGACATATGAAAGAATTCCAAGGTAAGCCCAGGAAGCCACTCTTTCCAATACCTTTCATGGGGTCCTTGACACAATCTTTATTTTCTCTCTGTTGCCAAGACAGACATTCAGTTCAGAAAGTGTTTATTACACACCAGACCTTGGAAAAGGGAAGACGAGTAAGAAGTAGGTCCTATCATAAAGGGACACCCAAGTTAGTAGGGAAATGAGAGTCCAGCAGACATGGGGATGTCTTCTCTTTTCACCCCTCCTAACTTCCCTTGCAAACTTACTTTCCAGGTGAGTTTGTTTCTAACCAGCTCCAACACACTCTTTAGTCTTCCCTTCTAATTAATAGCATCTTCAGTACACAAATTCTTTTTTAATAAGACTCTCATTAAAAAAAGAGAAATTTTAGCTCTGTGTTTCTGAAGGGGCCAGATTCTTCTTTCAACTTGAGCTTTCATATGACAGCTCAACCTTTAAATTCAATTTTACACATGAAATCCATATTATAAAGTATCCTTACAACAACATTACCATCCAGTATTCTGATGCCCAGTATTCTGATGCCTACTTGAAGGGTGGAGCCATGGGCTTGATAACTGTCAGGGAAACCTGGGAGACTCTGATTTGAATGCTAATTAATGAGACAAAGGATTCAGAAGCACAGATATTACTAATGCCTTAAGATTGGGGATCCATAATCAGGTGGTCAGATGAGGCCATGCCTTTGTTTTTATTGGTAATGATGACTCAAGATCTACAGTTGCTGTGCAAATACTGTGGTTCAAATAGGACTGAGGTATATACTAAGGTTTTGCATTTTTTCTGGATCAGCTGTCATCAAACATTCTCATTTCTTAATGTATTTTTGATGGAATTAAACCTAGAATCAGATACATTAAAATTCTAATAGCCTATCATTTTGAGCTTGACACTGACATGAGGTTTATCAACTGGGCTAGGCCTGACTTGTCTTCTGGTTAATACTGTGGTCAAACTACAGTATTAATTGGGGCTCATTCTAGGCAGCATTCTAGACATTGGTATTGCTTTGCACTGACACTGAAGTAATCTACACTTGCTGGACTGAAGTCATTCTTGAGAAGTTATTGAATATTTACTTATAGCTGTATAAAAGTCATACCTTTTCTCTCCTCCCATGGGGCTACTCTGCTGTTGTTCTTTGCCAGGTGGGAGCTTGCAGGCTGCCATATCTGAAAACACAAAGACTGGTGATCACTTCCAAGAGCTGAAGCTCAAGGACATCCTCCTGCAGACCTCCCTTGGGCTCAAGTACATCCACAGCTCCGGCATGGTGCACCTGGACATCAAGCCTAGTCAGTAGGGCTCCTGTCTGCCACTCCTGCCACATTTACTTCCCTCCACGCTGTTGTCAGATGTGTGTCTGTGTCTACCCTGTGCCAACTGTTTGCTGGAAGAACCACTTTTACTCATTTGCTTTAAACATTTCAGCTGAAAGACTTTTACCATTCCCTCCCTGGGTCCGGAGGACGATAGAGGGAAAATACTCCTAGATAGTGAGGCCAATACTGTATACATGAGAGATAGCATATTGACTAAATCCTGATTGAGCTATGGCTGGTGCTGGGCTCTTCCTAATTCAGCACTGGTCTACGTGAGTGCAGTGGAAGGTTTTGGCTCTCATTAATGTGGACTCAGTAACTGTTGATAACTATTTTGTGTCTTTTGGCTAATTTGAGGCCACCAGTCTCTTGAGACAATGAGGAAAGGTATAAAATCAGTTTCCTGTCAACAGATATCATCATACACTGTTCAGAAGTGGTATGAGACATTCCATGGAAGAAAAGGAACTTGGGTAGTCATTACATGCACACAGAAAGGGAGAGAGGAAGGGAGGGAGTGAAGCTGAAATGTCAAATACCGAAAATCTGCGGTGAAGAAACTTAGGAATCAATGCATCAATTCTGTTTTGTTCAGGTAACATCTTCATTTGTCATAAGATGCAAAGTGACTCTCCTGCAGGCCCAGAAGAGAATGAAAATGAAGCTGACTGGTTTCTCTCTGCCAAGGTGATTTATAAAATAGGTGAGTCTATCTGACACCTGATTAGGATACTATTATCATATAAAATTCATATGATAACCCCACTTATTAAATTTGCTTTTTGTTTTCTTTAGGTGACTTGGGTCACGTGACATCAATAAGCAAGCCCAAAGTAGAAGAGGGAGACAGTCGCTTCCTGGCTAATGAGATTCTGCAGGAGGTACCGATCAGGGAAATGGAGGGTGTTTTATAATCTAGTGAACCTTTTTGACTCTCAAAAGAAAATTCACAGCATATGAAAAGTATCTTGTCCCTTTCCCTATTCAGAATGGAGATCAAAGATAGGAGAAAAAGTTTTTCCAAAAAAGCATGAGGAAAACAAGTTTAATCCATCATTGATCAGTATTCCATTGTTCTTTGTAAATCCTTTACTGTTGTAATATTTCTCAGAATTCCTAAGCTTATGGATTTCCTACTAGGAAGGAAGCTTTTATTAGTCCAGCTTATCTTTGTCATGCTACCAGTCTTCTGCTGCACCACCAGCTCTGGTTACTGAAATCACTTTTAGTTCTGGGCCACCTTCTAGGCTGTCTCTGTAATCAGGCCTAGGAAAGATATAGCCTCATCCAGGATGATAATCAGGAAAAAGACGAGTTTTTACTGGTATGCTCAGCCTCTGCTACAGGCATCTCTAAGCCTGGCAGAGCAAAATGGTGGCAAGATTCTGCTGTAGACTCTTCTCAGCATAGCAGTATTAATCAGCTGGATTTGCTCGCACTCTCTCTTCTGTGGAAAAAATCACTAATCACAGCCATGACTGCCTCCATTGTGTCTGTTTAGTGTGCATGTGCTCTCAAGGAACCTCTCGTACCCTCTGTGCTTTAAACTCCATCCACTCAGTAGACTAACTGGCCTTTCTGTATTCTGTTTTGAAGGATTACCAGCACCTTCCCAAAGCAGATATATTTGCTTTGGGATTAACAATTGCAGTGGCTGCCGGTGCAGAGTCATTACCCCCAAACGGGGCTGCATGGCATGACATCCGAAGGGGTAACCTTCCCTACATCCCTCAGAAGCTCTCAGAAGAATTTTATAGCCTGCTCAAGGTGATATCTCTATGACATGAAGACTAGATAGAATGTCTATTTTTATAACAATGTAATGGCAAGTTGGTGGGCAAAGGGAAATGGAGATATTGTTAGTGCCATTAACAGAAGGAAATAGGGGCCTCCCTGGTGGTGCAGTGGGTTAAGCAACGCACTATGAACCAAACCACAGTCACTGCAGCACGAGTTTGATCCCTGCCGCTGGCCAGGGAGGGGACCCACATGGCGTAGCATACCTCTCCTGCTGTGCCCACTGCTCCCCTCAGCAGTGTGTTTCAGTCAGTCAGCCTGTTCTGCTCCCCGCTCTGTCTGTGGTGAATCCTCTCACCCCCCACACCTCTGACATGTACCCCAGCACTTACAGGCATAAATAAATAAATCTTTAAAAAAAATAACAGAAAGAAATAGGAACCCTGAGTAGGAAGCTCAGAAAAGACACAGGACTTCTCAAGAAAATACAGGTGCTCATAAACCTTTTATGTTACAGTTTAAAAATGCTGTTACAATTGTTCCTTTGCCCTTCCAGGACAAGGCAGGCAGTTGAGGAAACCAAGACACAGCGAAATTTCTTGACTTATATTCTCACCTTTAGTAATTAGCTTCAAAATCAACCTGGTCCTTCTGCTCTTAGTTTAGGGCTATCTGTTAACAGTGGGAACAGTGATGGCATTACTAAGAAATTGAACTGTGAATGTATGGAAGAAAACATAAGCTACTTTACTGATGATGGACAAAGTCACCCATTGTGTGAGCTAGTGGAAGAAAGGCATAATGTCAACTCAGGAATCTGTGTTTCTGGCACTTGATAACATCTGAGTATGTGCAGGGCAAGGTCTTACATTGAAACAAAGGCACAAAAAATAGTGCTGTTTTGGTAAACATTGTACAATAATGTTTTTTCCAAAAAACTTCACAACAGTCTTGAGAAGTTTAGATTATGCTAAGAAATTACTTGTAAGATTTGTTTTTTGTTTTTTTTAAATATTTATTTATTTTTGCATACAAGAGCTGGGGTACAGGCCAGAATTGTGGTGGGTGAGAGGATTCACCAGAGCCGGGAACAGAACAGGCAGATCAATAGAAATACACTGCTCAGGGCAACAGCAGGAGAGGTCTGCCTTGCCATGTGGGTCACCTCTCCAGCCAGCAGCAGGGATCGAACTGGTGCTGCAGTGATTGTGGTCTGCTTCATAGTGCATTGCTTAACCCACTGCGCCACCAGGGAGGCCCTACTTGTAAGATTTGGCTTAAGAAACAGTATCAACTTGGATTCCTAAAATAGCCTTAGAAATATCTATTTTTTGGGGGGATTGCTTTTGAGTTTCACAGTTTACCTGAAAACTTCAAATTTTATTGCGACTTTTTCTTTTTTTCACTCCTGCTTTCCTGAAAGAAGGCAAACCGTTGCTCATAGTGGTCTTTTAGTCATAGTCTAATTGTCAATTTATATTGCCAATTTCTATGTGCAACCTGCTCTTACTTAGTTGCTGATTAGTACCTAAACCTTGGTCTTATACTAGGTGATGCATATTTTGTTTAATTCTCAACACAGCACAAGTGAATATTGTTAACCCAAATATCAGCAAGGGGAACAAGTCAATGACTTGTTCAGGCCACCTAGTAAGTGGTGGCTATATCTTGCAAACTTGGTTCCCAGATGGAAGGTTTAGTGTTTTCTCTCCTATGATAGTTAATTGCTGTGTTTAATTGGTATTTCATGCTGAATTAAATCATCTTAGGTTTCAGAATCCCCTGAAACCTGATATATCCTGAAGATAAATGCCTTAGCAGTACTAAACAACTGAATTTAGAATGTACAGATGAAAGTATAAGATATTTTACTGACCAGTAACACACTATAATGTGTACTGTCCTGGTGGGGATTCCTGAATTAATTTTAAGTAGAAAAGGAGCATGTTGTACTAGAAAGCTGAATTAGGAACTGGGTGACATGGGTTTTAGTCTTGGTCCTGTTCTTAACTTGGAAAAGTCACTTTGTAATGTGTAAACTTTTCTATACTGGAGAAAAAAAGACAAACACGCCTAATTAGTCATAATTGAATTAAGCTATTTCTAGGTGATCACAGGATGAGAAAGTCTACAAAAACATAGTATTCAACTCTTTACAACATTTCCTTTTTGCTTCTCTTCTGTCCAATTTATTCTGGGTGAAATCTCAGACCCTTTCACAGGTCACAAGGAATGTTGAATAGGTGTGGATTTTGATGGATGTGACATTAGGGATTATTCTTGTTTTTCATTTTACGGCTTTATGCAGGTATAATTAACAATTGCAAGCTAAAATTTAGCAATGTAATGATGTGACTCAAGTATCCACTGTGAAATGATACCCCTACTGAGTTAATTAACACATTGTTACCTTTTCTTTGTGTGAGAACATTGAAGTTCCTCTCTGAGAAAATTCAGCTACATAATGAGATATCACCTATAGTCACCATATTATACATTAGCTCCTCCAACCTTATTCATCTTATAACTGTAACTTTGCACACTTGACAATGTCTCCTACCTATTTCTCTCAAGCCCAATCCCTAGCAACCACTTTTCTACTGTTTCTATGAACTCAACTTAAAAAAAATCAAGATGCTATGTTTCAGTGACACCATGTAGCACTTTTTTTCTCTCTAGCTTATTTCACTTAGCATAACACTCTCCAGATTCATCTGCATTGTTGCAAATGACAGGATCTCCATCTTTTGAAAGGCCAAGTGGTGTTACATTTCTTCATCCAGTCATCTGTCAGCAGACACTTAGGCTGTTTCTGTAGCTCAGCTACTGTGGGTAAATGCAGCTGTGAACATAGGAATATGGATATTTTTTTGAGATGATGATTTTGTTTCTTTTGGATATATAGTCAGAAGTGAGGTTGCTGAACCAACTGGTAGCTCTATTTTCAGTTCCTTGAGGACCCTCTACTGCTGCCCATGGTGGCTGCACCAGTTTATACTCTGGCCAGTAGTGTACAAGGGCTCCCTTTGCCCACCTCATCACTAGCATTTGTTGTTCTTGTCTTTTGGGTAATATCCTAACAGATGTGAAGTGATAGCTCATGGTTTTGACTTATAGTTTCTATGTTACCGATAGTATCTTATGTTGCTGTTGAGCATTTTTGTGACTTCTTTCGAAAAAAATGTCTACTAAGGTCCTTTGCCAATTTTTTAATCAGGGTACTTGAGAGTTGGTTTGGTTGGGGAGATGTGCCCACCAGTGAAGTTTCCAACTTCTTCTCTTTGGTCCTACCTCACCAGAACATGATCCATGCTGACCCAGGGGAGAGACCTTCTGCAGCAGCTCTGGCCAGAAGTCGAGTTCTCCGGCCCTCCCTGGGGAAAACGGAAGAGCTGCAGCAGCAGCTTAACCTGGAAAAGTTCAAGACAGCCACATTGGAAAGGTAGATTTTAGTGGTTGGAGTTGAGAAAGAATCTATGAGTGTTTTTCACAATGATGTGCCTGGTCTGGTGTCGACTTCTCTGTGGTTTCAGCACAACTTAGCATCATGCGTAGGTCCCTTCCCACACAATTAGCAGCATAGGTCCTGCTAGAGGCCCTGTGGCTTGATTGCTTGAGAGTGAACGTTTAGTTACTGCAGAGAAAGCAAAATGAGGAATTCAAGAAAATATACCTGCAAGAGAAAACTTGGTAGGATTCTGAGTGACAATAGGTATTCAAGTAATTGGTGTATGATTGCCCATTGCATCATAACCATAGTTGAGGTAGGAAGAGAACTACTTCAGACTCCATTCAGTTTCAGCTCAGATTAATATGTTGTCTTGGTATTTGTTCAGAGGAAGAAGTATTTTTCCAAGCGAAAGGCTGATCATATTTATGCATGCATTCATTTGTTAGTCTCTGCCTTCATTAAACATAGGAATTATTAAGACGGGGTGGAGTTGGACAAAGGTTAGGCAGTGGTGTTTGAGCAGAGTGCTGAGGGGTATTTTTTTTAAAAGATTTTTTTAATTTATGCATACAAAAATTGGGGTACAGGTCAAAGTAGTGGGAGGTGAGAGGAGTCACCAGAGACAGAGTGGGGAGCAGAAAAGGCAGAGATTGACTGAAACACACTGCTGAGGGGAGCAGCAGGTAAGGCAGGAGAGGTCTGCTGCACCATGTGGGTCCCCTCCTTGGCTAGGGATCAAACTCGCATTGCTATGCCTAGGGTGCTTCACAGTGCAACGCTCAACCTGCTGTACCATCAGGGAGGCCTGCTGAGGGCATTTTTAAGTGACTATTACTGCTGAAAATATAAATGTAATCCTCTAAAACAAGCTTAGAAGTACACCTTCTTTTGAGTACACAGTCCATCATGGACAAAGATTATCTCCCAAATTATTTCTTTTGGGAGAATCTAAACCTTCAATCAGATCACGCTTCCTAATAGGCAAATCAACATATTTGATGCTCTAGTTTTGGATCTGATTTTTCCACCAAATAAACAAGATACAAATACTTACAGATGTGTTGCTATAGTAATGTAAGTACTTTTTAAGGTATGTGCATTCTGTGGGGCCAGCTGGGAAGTATAAGTGTCTGTGATCAGCATTACCAGCAATGAGCACCCATCGTAGAGATGGGGCAGGTATCTTACTGAAGTTTCCTAGACCAGCGGGTGCTCAACTTTTCTGTCAAGAGCTAGATAATGAATACTTAATGCTTTGTGGGCACATAATTACTCAACTCTGCTGTATTAATGGAGAAGCAGCCATACACAACATATGAATGAACAGGTAAGGCTGAGTTCCAATAAGACTTTGTTTACAAAAACAGGTGGTGGGTGAGATCTTTGTGAGCTGTGCTTTGTGAATCCCTGCAGCTTTCGTATGTAGTCTATAGAGTTGTTCCCTTGCTACTATTTTTTTTTTAATTTTAAAGACCATTTCCCAATCAGTAGGTGTTAGTATGTGTGTACAGCTATCTTTTAAGACAACTATGGGAGATGAATTTTCTATTCTGTGTTTAGCTTTATAAATACTGAAATAAAAAGAAAAGTCTGTATGTGTTAGTGTTGATTATACATATTTTCTTTAATTTGGGCTTAAGTGACATGTTCTTCCCCTTTAATTGCCAGGGAGCTGAGAGAAGCCCAGCTGGCACAGTCCCCCGGAGATGACTATAGTGATCCTGGGGTCTCCGGGACCCTCACAGGATCGAGAAGCACTAGACGCCTGGTGGGAAGAAAGAGTGCAAAGTCCTCAAGTTTTACCTGTGGCCAGTCCTCCCCATAAGAACTGATTTCATACCAACCCACTCTTAAACTGTAACTTCCAGAAATGGATATTGACCACATCAACCGTATTCTTATAAAGGGAAAGACTAACCAACTTGAATGCCCAAAGATTTAAAAATATCACTCCTAATTGAGCATGTACAGCCAAGATCCTCAGGCTAGTAAGGTCTCCTATTAGACGTGGTCTTAAGTGCAATAACCAGTAGCCGTTCTATTCTCTGTTGTCATATTCCAAATGCTGCTATCACTGCTACTTCTCACACTCATTGTTGCACATGGACACACTAAGGGAAGAAGTGGCCTATGGGCTAAAAGGTTGCCTTAACTGATGACCTCTCAAGGACCCCAAACTCTTCTGCACACGAAAGGAATGCAATTTTGAGTTAAGGGAACAGCTTACAAGAAGTTGTGCCTGGATCTCAACAGTTCTTCCCAGCTTATTTGATGGTATTCCTAAAAGAATCCTTAGCCACATCATGCACCTAGTTTTCCCACTGTATTTTCAGAATGGGAACCATTTCTTTCTCTGATACTGTATTTGTTAAAAAAATGGCTTCACGGCTTCACTGTGATGTAAGGTGGGTAGAAATAAGACTTTATAATGTGAAATTTCTGAGCTGGTGATTTATGGAACAAAACACTAGGTAGCGGGTTGAAGCAAGTGATCTGGGTTTTCCTCAATCTATTTGCATTGACCCATTTATTAATGCTAATGGTTAATTCTGATTTTCCTGGTGTCACCAGTTTCTCCTTGATTTTATTAGAATTTGGCTTTATTTCCTGTGATTTTATATTTTATCAAATTACTTTCCTCTGTATATATTTTTAAAGGAATATTTGTAAATAAAGGTTTTTATCTCGTCCAAAGGCAAACATTGGCAAGCACTTTTCTTTGTAATATGTGACTAACAAAGAGTGAACTGTTTATGTGGAAAACCACTTCATGAGTAGAAAGGTGAGAGAACCTTGTAGGTTGATAATGTCTTGGTGTCAAGGTCCACTTTCATGGACACAAAACTAAATAATAGTCAAGTTCTTCTGTAAAATATGTGGGTCATAGAGGCATTTCATAAGTTCTGTTTGTGTCATATGAAGACAGATAGCTTGTTAGTGATTTGTAGGCTTTTTTGCTGTCTTATTCCCCTAATTTTTAAAAGAAAAAAATTCTTGTGCAAAAGTGCAAATAATTAGTTAAAAGAACTAATAAACCTCTATTCTTTGTTCTGTCTTAGAATAGCAGATCCAACTAAGTGGGGGATAATGCTCAGGATTGCCCACTGCTACTAACTGTCCCCCGCACCCCACAAAAAAGACTAGTCTTTTATTCAGGGTCTTAGAATGGAATTCATTTACCTCTTTTCTCCCCTGCCCCAGTTAGTCCATGGTTCGCAGTACAGGGCTGTGTTTCAGAAAGAGGTGGATTATCCAGTGATGCAACATGTTTTGTTACACCCGTTGTCTCAGGCATTGGCAACCACTAGGATTTGGGTCTGTGACCCCCTTCTCTGTCATGTTCCTCAGAGCCTACCTTAGCACATGGTGTCGATATGGCTTCCCCTCTCTCTTCCGAGTGCTATAGTAGTCACCAAAATAGAGGCAGTTGTACAGACACCGTTGGATGTGACAGGGATGGGGCTTTACTGGGCTTGGGATTTAATCCTTGCCATGTCAGCTGAAAGATGACTCTTTGCCTCATTAACAAGCTTCATCCTCAGTCTGTTCTGCTTCTGCAATGAGATCAAAAGATAACTCAGGAACTAAACACTTAAACAGTAATTAAACCTCAAACCAAATATTGACATCACTAGACCAGTAATATGAAAGAAGTTAAATTTAAATACTTTGGAGATATGTTACTTTTCTACAGCTATATCTTAAACACAAACACAGTAAGGGGCTATCCTGAGACTTAGCAGTGAAGAAATAGTACTGTGCTTCATTAAGTTCCCACATAAGCACCAATTTAGAGGAGCCATGAATCTAAAGTGGTAGAAAGATGAACATTAGAAGATAAATGCCAGTTATTTCAGATTGCTTCTATATGAACTCTACTTCCTACCTTGATTTACATGAAAATTGTTAGGTGGTGTTCTTTTTTTTTTTTAAGATTTATTATTTATGCACGTAAGAACTGGGTACAGGGCCTCCCTGATGGCGCAGTGGGTTAAGCAACGCACTATGAAGCAAACCGCAGCCACTGCAGCACGAGTTCGATCCCTGCCGCCGGCCAGGGAAGGGACCCACATGGTGCAGCAGACCTCTCCTGCCTCGCCCGCTGCTGCCCTCAGCAGTGTACTTCCCTTGATCTGCCTGTTCTGCTCCCTGCTCTGTCTGTGTGAATCCTCTCACCTCCCCACACCTCTGGCCTGTACCCCAGCTCTTGTATGCATAAATAAATAAATCATAAAAAAAAAAAAGAACTGGGTACAGGTCATTGTCGCAGGAGGTGAGAGGATTCACCAGAGACAGAGTAGGGAGTAGAACAGGCAGATGGACGGAAACACACTGCTGAGGGGAGCAGAGGGCGAGGTGGGAGAGGTCTGCAGCACCATGTGGGTCCCCTCCCTGGTCAGGGGTCAAACTTGCGCTGCAGTGTGGATGCTTCACAGTGTGGCACTCAATCCTCTGTGCCTTAGGTGGTGTTCTTTTAACAGGTAACCCCAGTAACTATGAAGTATTACATTCCTGTGAAGCACTTCTACAGTTTAGGTAAGAAGTGCTGTAATTGTCTAAACTACTATGAGGCTTGAGGAAAAACATTTAAGAGCAAAGTGAAAGTCGACACAAATATCAATAAAAAATTTTTTACAGCTACAGAATTGCCTGAAGTTCCCTCTCTGTGATAAAACACTGCCAGGCCCAGTCTCTGCCACTTGATGCCTGTGCTTGAGACTTCTTTTTTTTTAATTTAGGGGGGATAAAGACAAGGCTACAAAAACTTTGTGAACATGTGCATATATTATATATACACACTTCTCAGCTAGCTCTGTAAAGGATGGAATTTACCCCACTACTGATTTACCCCACTACTGCCCTGGGGGATGAGAATGGATTAAAGTCAGGACAGTGGACTTCTTATCACTGGAAAGACCCTTTCTGGGTCCACGGATGAATGATGGAAAGTCTAGGATTATGTTAAAGTGTGTTCCTGACTATGAGCCATGGAGAGGTTTCAGGACTTCCTTATCTAAATTTGAACTATAGATTTTTTAAAAGAATATTTACTTATGAATATAAGAGTTGGGGTGTAGGCCAGAGGTGTGGGGTGGTGGTGAGAGGATTCATCAGGTGGTAAGAGGATTCATCAGAGAAAGACTGGGGAGCAGAACAGGTGGACCTACTGAATGAAATACACTGCTGAAGGGAGCAGTGGACCAGAGGTCTGCTGTGCCATATGTGAATCAGTTCCCTGGCCAGGATTGAACTCGTGCTGCAGTGGCTGATGACAGCTTCACAGAACTAAGACTTAATCCTTTGAGCCATCAGGGAGGCCCCTGAACACTATATTCTTGAAGAGGGATGCCTCATACAAAAGTACAGTCACTACCATTTGCATAATTTTTGTTTTTGCAAGTCCATGTTCTCTTAAGTGCTCACAACCAATGGGGAAGAGGAGGAAGCACTTACATGGGAATTTAAATCCTTATACAAGATAAAGTATGAAGGAAATGAAACAGAACAGAGAAAGTTAAAATTTTAAAGGAGGGGGAAAGGGATACTTGCTGAGGGGAGTGAGAGCAAAGGAATGCTGAAGTATCTGTTATGCAGGAAAGAAGTTCGATAACAGAAGAAAATAACTTAGTTTTCCCATAGTATGACCTTTTTTTTTTTTACATTTTAATATTCTTTGTCCAAGAAGGAAAGTATCAGCACTTGCAATTTTCCCCAGTCGACAGTCTCAAAATAATGCATATTGGGAGTAATTCCAGTTGGAGAGAAGGTTCAGGTTAGCTCAGAATTTCCACTGAGGTATTATATATAAGGCTAGAGTTTGCCCAAGGCAGTTTGCTTTCAATTTTTAAGATGCTTTCTGTTTTTTATTTAGAAACTTTTCTGCATTCCCCACTCTCAAAATAATTGTGAACAGAAAGAGGGAGAGATGTGTAGCATAATGTAGAAATAGTTTTTCGGGGTAAGTGATTGTATATGACTGAATGGATGTAGATGACCAGGGAGATGTTTTAGAGATGATTCCAAAGTTCAAGTTTGGGAAAACTTGGAACCATTAAAACAAACAAGGTGCTTCAGAGTGGAAACTGGCTTTGCAGGAAAGGAAGAGTTGAGTTTTTCATTTGACTTAACTGTTAAGTGGAAGTAGGGTTTTTGAACAGGAAAACAAAGGTGGGCATTGATAATATCATGGCATACCAGGTGGGGTGTGGGCTGGCCCATACATACATTGCAAAGTCTGAGGGCTCTGTAACAAGGTTTATTTCAGGAAGTAAACACTGTGAAGTAAAAGAGAAGCTAGACATTTATATTTTTTTCTTTAAGGGCACAAATGGGCAACTGCAGTTGTTTTTTTTTTTTAAGATTTATTTATGTATACAAGAGCTGGGGTACAGGCCAGATTCGCGGGAGGTGAGAGGATTCACCGGAGACATAGAGGGGAACAGAACAGGCAGGCTAACAGAAACACACTGCAGCAACAGGCGAGGCAGGAGAGGTCTGCTACACCATGTGGGTCCCCTCCCTGGCCAGAGGCAGGGATCAAACTCATGGTAAGTGGTTGTGATTTGCTTCACAGTTGGGCCACTGCAGTTTTAAGTAGGCACTTTAGGCCATTTGCCTGTAAAATGATCTGGATGGTATTTTTCTAGAGGCTGGATTAGTGCTAGGAACAGGAAATGGGAGAGGTTTGGGGAGAACCCTCTGATCTGTATTCTGCCATCTGTTGGAGTCCATGTTCCTCTTACTTACCTGGCCAAGATTAGGGTGAATGAGGCAAAACTTAAGAGGCACCAAAAAACTCAGTTGTAGTACACATAAGTTAATTAAAATTATTCAAGATTATAATTTCTTCAAGAAAAACTGTAAGATAAGGCAATTCTTGCAACTCAAAATAAAGAAGTAGGTCTGGGTCCTCCCTGGTGGCACACGGGGTTGAGCTCCACACTGTGGGGTTTCTTAAACCATTGCGGTGTGAGTTCAATTCCTGGCCAGTGAAGGGACCCACATGGCGCAGCAGACCTCTCCTGCCTGTCCGCTGCTCCCCTCAGCATCTGCTCCCCACTGTCTCTGGTGAATCCTCTCACACCCCTCCCCAGCCCCCACCAAACACACACATACCTCTGGGATGTGTCCCAGCTCTTGTATGCATAAATAAATTAAAAAAATTTTTAAAAATCTGGAAAATATGGGTCAGTTTACTTCTACTGAAGCTAGGAAAGTAAAAGTAAAATACTGTTTTTGGTATAAATGAGATATTTAATCTTAACATAATGTTGTGAGTTTTGATGTACCTACTTTTCAATATTTTCAAAAGCTTTGATATCTGGAAAAGAATTTTGACACATAAAAACGTATTACACAGGGCACCCCATACAACTGACAAGGGACTGATCACAAAGATATACAAAGAACTCACAAGACTCAAGAAAAACAAAGCAAACAACCCAATCAAAAAATGGACAGAAGAACTTAAAAGGCACTTCTCCAAAGAGGACATGCAAATGGCCAACAGGCACATGAGAAAAGGCTCAACATTCCTCATAATCAGGAAAATGCAAATTAAAACCACAATGAGATACTACCTTACACTAGTAAGAATGGCACATATTAAAAAAAACCAACAACAAATGCTGGCGAGGATGTGGAGAAAAAGGAACCCTAATACACTGCTGGCAGGAATGCAAGTTAATCCAATCACTATGCAAGGTCTATTGGAGGTTCCTCAGTCTGCTAAAAATAGAGCTACCATATGAACCAGCAATTCCCACTCCTAAGGATCCGCCCAAAGGACACAAAAACACCGATTCAAAAGAATACCTGTACCCCCATGTTTATTACAGCACTATTTATAATCGGTAAGACCTGGAAATAACCCAAATGCCCAAAAGTAGATGGCTGAATCCAGAAGATGTGGTACATATACACAATGGAATACTATTTAGCAATCAAAAATGAAAAACTAGAGTCATTTATAGAAACATGGATGGAGCTAGAAAGAACTATACTCAGTGAAGTCAGAAGGCAAGAGAAAAATATCGGATGGATTCACTCTTAGGAGGAATGTAAAGGAACAACAAGGACAAAAAAAAAATAAGAGAGCTCAAGGAAATGAACAATTATAGCCAAAAACAAACAAACAAGGAAACAAACAAAAAACAAAACAAGAACAAAAGAACAAAGACAAACAAAAGGGCTCATGGGGGGTGGGGTAGAGACCGGGATGAGGGCAGAAAGAGCACAAGGGACTGAGGTGATAGTGTAACAGGGTCGTCCCCAGGAAAGGGGAAAGTTACAGAATCCCCATTCTGCCCTAAGTGGGTGGAGCTGAGCAGGGAAAGAAGATTCTGCAGAGAGGAGGACAGAAGGAAGGGAGGAAGAAGGAAGCAGGATGGAGAGCAGCGAAAAAACCTGGAGGAGGCACGTACAGCGGAGGGAAATGTAAAAAAACTGCGCTTGCTTTTTAGTCTTAAACTAGTTAAAACAAATGTAAGTAAGACACCCGTGGGGAGGTTAACAATGGCAGCTTTCATCTTAATTTTATTTTTTTATCTTAATTTTAATTTTGCTCTTTCCCTCCCAAATTTGTCTCTTTCTGACCCTTTTCTATAAGTCTCTACTAAAAAGTCCTTTAAATATGTAGCAAACTTTTAAGCCTTGCTTTGGGCTAATCCTATTTAGCTAAACTTTTACCCTCAAAGAAATAGGTAACTTTAAATGCTTAACTTAATAACTACGTTCTTTATCCTTTCTGTATTGTACCCTAATTATATTAAAGTTCCTTTCCATTAAAAGGTTTATATGTTTATCTTAATACAGCAAATAGCAAAACCCATAAAAAAAACAGGTTTGGGGGTTCTTGGGTGCTCCTTTCCCTACCCTGTAACAATGGTGCACGGGTGAAATGGTGGTGGGAACTCCCTGGGGACTATAAATGATGTCAAATATAATTAAATAAATCTAAACAAAACAAAACACGTATTACATAAAGGACACACTTTCCCTTGAACCTCAGGAGCAAGTTGGTTCAGAACCAGTATCAACTTACATTTTTTTGTTCATGAGGAATTTTTTGGAATTAATTTTTACTTTTAAAGATGTTGCACTAAAATATTATCTTGACTACCAGTTCTTCACAAATCTCCTTTCCACCCCCCTCACATTCTCTCCTCCCCACTCCCGCCCCCCCCCCAAAAAAAAAAAAAAAGTTCGCGTTCTCAGCTCTCCCTATCTCCCTTCAGGGTTTTCTTACTGCTTCTAGTTTTCTCAGAGGCAAAGCTGGTCTTTGTTTCACCAGCCTCGCCGCCTCCCAAGTAACCTCTTCAATGCAACATTTCTTTAGTAACTTGAAACCAGCTTAACTCACCACTTGGCGGCGAGGGCCCAGCCACTCCTGACGGAAGGAAGCTCCCGGAACCCCCGCGTCAAGGGAGCGTGTTTCCCGCCCTGCCGGCCGGCAGCATTTTTACGACACACCCTGGAGGATTTTTCGTTTTCTTTTTCCTCTCGCGAGCCTGCGTCGCAGTTGCACCGGAAGTGATCGCCAAGTTCGAGACCTTCTGTGCTAGCGCATCAGGTGAGGGAGGGAGGAACACGAGTGGTCTGCTCAGTGTGCATTTATCCCCGCGGGTCCAGGGGTGGTGCCAAGTCGGGGTCTGGAACTTTTCACTCGTGCGGCGACTTCGCGCTTTCGTCCACCTCCAAGGCCGAGGCCTTGGTCACTTTTCTGCAAGGGCACCTGCCTTTCGCGGCCCGGAGGCCCCGGAGTCCAGGCATCTCCTGGCATCACCTTTGTTTTCACTAACGAGGATGGAGGCAGTGACTTTTGCAGGGACAAGTTTCGGATTTAAACCTTTGATGACGTGCTAATATTTATTTAGCCTTTAGTATGGCTTAACAACTGTTTCAGGAGTTTTGCCTGGGGCAGTGAATAAATCAGATTTTTCTCTGCTCAATAGGGACTTACGTTATAATGAAATTTGAGAGGGCAGTGGAATGGAAGTGCAATAACTCAGAATCAAATTTCTTTTTTGTTTGTTTTTGTTTAGTATGGGTTGGAAAAAGAGTAAGTTATGGGGGATCAAAATAATACAGGTGTGAGGGTTCCTGGGAGGGGGAGGGTTCCACCTCACAGGTGCAGGAAGTTTTTCAAGGTGAATTGCATAAATAGCGAGAATGCATGTAGGTTATTAGCAGTAGTGAATGTGTTCTTGCCGAAAGATACAGTATTTAATATCTTTGTTTTTTCTTCAGGAAAAGACTTAAACATTAGATTGTATGCAAAGAAAATAGAAACCATGTTTCGAAGACCTGTATTACAGGTAATCACTTTTCCATGTTAGTGTTCATCAGCCTATGACCAGAATATCTTTATAGACTTTTGAATTTAGAGGCAAAAACCTCTGAAACCACCCATTTTCTGTGTAGTCATTTGATAGGCTTGGGAACAAAAAGATTTAACTGTTTAAATCATGTCATAAAACAAAAGAATTTTTCTAGTTTATTCAGGTATGTAAAGGGAGTCATTCTTTTTAAGTCATGCTTGCATTTAGATCAGTTAGCATTTTTTGGTGTTTAGTATGAGATCGTTGTTCTAGCATTTTTCGGTAAGATATGATTACTTACCCCTACTCCCCCCAAACTCTCTATATTGGAGAAGAGCAGCTGAGGTCACAGCATCACACAAATCATGTCCAGGATTCCCTCTCATTCCATATATTCTTACTCATCTCTCCAGTCACTCTAACTAGCCTTGAACCAACCTAGACTACCCTTTTCCCTCAACAAAGATGGTCACCTAATTTTGTTGATTCCCCTTTATAGCACTTTTCTCCTACACACCATCCTGTTAAGAATAATGAACAATCAATTCCTTTATGAAATCTTTTCTCATCTCCCCTACTCTACTAAAGAATTCTTATACTCCCACTGTAACCTGTATATACTTTTAACACTGTGAGTGTGCATGTGTGTGTGCATTGACATGTGAAACTTGGATTAGTTAATACTGTCTTAATATTATAGTATTAAGTAGAACATAAAAGATTGAAAAAAGTTTTTAAAAATAAATCTGTTTTGCCAGCTCTCCAGTGGGTCTTCATTTTTGTGTGTCCAGGGTGAGCTATGTTGTTCTGTAAGACTTTTTTTTTTTTTTTAAAGATTTATTTATTTATGCATACAAGCACTGGGGCACAGGCCAGAGGTGTGGGGGGGGTGAGAGGATTCACCACAGAGAGC
>JAGFMF010011412.1:4931781-4948765 GCA_019455555.1 Galemys pyrenaicus
ACACTGCTGAGGGGAGCAGCGGGCACAGCAGGAGAGGTCTGCTGCACCATGTGGGTCCCCTCCCTGGCCGGCAGCAGGGATCGAACTCGTGCTGCGGTGACTGCGGTTTGCTTCATAGTGCGTTGCTTAACCCACTGCGCCACCAGGGAGGCCCCTTTATTGTGGTTTTAGAGGGGAAAGAACAGATGTAGCATGATAGGCAAGCTGAACAAGTGTAGGATTGGACAGTCGGATTAATGTTTAGCAGCTCTTGTCTATAGAGGGTTGATGGTTGACTTAGGACAGGGGTCTAATTTCCTGCCTGCAGAAGTTAATATCAGGAGGTGAATGAAGGCCCTGGGCTCAGGATTGTGCTTGATATGCATGTCAAAGGTATGCTAGTAGGCAGGTCACTCACTGTTTCTAGGAATTAACTAACTGTCCTTGGGAGGGCTGTCTGTCCTCCTGGGTCTTCAAGTGCCTAAGATGTCAAGCATCCTAAAATACAAAGATAAAAAAACACAACTAATACTACGCTATATCCATTATCCTTTTTACATTTATAGAACGCATGTGTTTTTGAGGGGAGGGGGGGGGCGTTCTGTTCACAGTTAAACTACTGCATTCTTGTTCCTCTTTGCAGTAAAGGGGAGGTAAGGGGGTAGAAGCAGAAGTCGTTGGTGATGCTTCCAGGAAATTTCCTAAGTGGACTGACCTATTGGTTGGGAGGAAGGCTCTTCCTTTGTGCCTCTCCAGGCCCTCAACTGGGTTTTTCTTGTCTGAAATGTGGACATGATGGTTGAATCTCCAGTCGCCAGTGTGGGCCATGAGCCAATCTTCAGGATGAAGACAGAGAAGTTGCAGTCTGCGGTGATTCTGGAGCCACCATACTGGTTGTGGAGCCCTGCCTCTGGACTTGTTTGGGAGACACAAATAAACCTCTACCTGTGTAAACTATTATTTGTCTTTTGCACTAAACCCAATCCTTTTGAAATTAATACATTCTTAATTTTATCTCCATGGACATGACCTTCCACTGCAAGTGATCTTCCTACTGTTCCTACAGTCCTTCAGACCTTGAACCTGCGTCTCATTCTAAGTTTGTTGTGGGGACTAGGACATAATATGTACACAAAATCATAGCAATTAGCTTAGAAGGAGTGAATATAAGTATACTTTTTTATCATATAGTTTGCTTGTAGCCTTTATTGAGGACCATTAATTATCAGCTCCTGTTAAATAGAGGAGCAGTTAGGTTAAGTGTAGAAATACTCCCGTATGTGTTCCCTACAGTACAGCTGAATAGATATCTAGAGTGAGGAATGTCTCAGTGTTAAATCAACACGTTGTAAGTACAACATAGTTTTAGCTGCCAGAAAAGAATACCTTAGACTTAAAAGCAACAGATATTTATGTTCTCATAATTCTGGAGGTTCAAATCCAAGATCAGAGTGCTGGCATTGTCAGTTTTAGGGGAGGCGTGTGTTTCTTACTTGTAGGGGGTCACCATTATGCCAATATGTGTGCCAACCTTATGTGCTAACTTGGCAGTGAACTGGCAACAAGAAGAATGAACTCTGGTGTTTTTTTAAGGACATAACCTCAGGGCCCACCATCATGTAACTTCATCTGCTTACAGGTCCTATCTTGAAATAGTCTGGGGACTAGAGTTCCAGTGTGAAATTTAAGACTTGCATGAAGAAAGGGGCATCTCCAAGTCAATTTTCAATGAGGAGCTGGAGCTAGAGCAAGTTAGATAAGCACACCCACTGACAGGTGCCAATCTTGAAATTGATAATGATGGATATGTCAAATGTATGTCAAACCTTGAAACTAAAAGAGCATTTCTCTTGAAACAGGAGCAAGTCAAAGATATCTTACCACCATTTCTTTAATCTACTTGAGCTGAGAGTAGGAAGCACAGTTGCAAAATGAAAAGTTTTAAGTTGGAAGGAAAACAGGTACAAGTGCTGTGTTTTACATAAAAAACTGGAATCTTGTTAGAAGGAATGTTACTGGAAATAAGATCACTGTACAAATCAATTGCAAGCCCCAGCAAAGCAAATTTTAACAAGATGCCATATCAAGATTATCAGAAAAGAAGTCTCCCAAGTATGTAGGGACTATGGAGAAGTACTTTTTTTTAAAAAGATTTATTTATATATGCATACAAGAGCTGGGGGTCTGCTGCACCATATAAGTCCCCTCCCTGGCTGGGGATCAAACTCATACTACTGTGCCACAGATGCTTCACAGTATAGTGCTCAACCCACTGCGCCACCAGGGAGGCCCAATGGAGAAATACTTTAATGAAAGCTAAACATTGAAATGTAGTATGTATTGGAAACATCACCATTATACAGATGTCAACCTTCATCAAATTGATGTTACAGGTCCCAGAATTTCTTGGGGGGACCTGAACAAGTTGATTCTAAAGGTGAATTGATAGGCAAATGTCCAAGTACTGATCATCAACAGGAAAAATGAGTTGGACTTGCTCTGCTGCTTGAAAAGACTTTACCCCCCTACAAACAGCTCTCGTGATTAATGACGTATACTGTGGATGCAGTATAGAACAGTGGTGCAGAATACAGAATGCAGAAAAAGACCAAGTGTATCTATAGAAATGAGAGATGATAAAAGTGGTTTTATAAATCCCTCAGTAAGCTGTAAATTAATGATAGGAAACTTTGTTATCCATAAGAAAAAGTGAAATCAGATCTCTACCTTATATATGTTACACAAAAGTTAAATTTTGGTTAAAGACTTAATTGTGAAAGACAAAGTTTTACAAAATCTGCAAGAAAATATGAGACAAGGTGAACTGGAGGCATAGAAATAGAAGTTTTGTTTGTTTTAAAAATTTTTTTTCTTATTTTTTCCTTTTTTTTTTAAATTACTAATTATATTTGACATCATTTGTATTCCCCAAGAAGTACCCACCACCATTCCACCCGTGCACCATTCCTCAGTCTACTAGAAATGGAACTACCATATGATCCAGCAGTCCCGCTCCTAGGAATCTATCCAAAGGACACAAAAACACTGATCCAAAAGAGCACCTGTACTCCTATGTTTATTGCAGCACTATTTGTAATTGGTAAGACCTGCAAATAGAAGTTTTATTAGAAAACAAGAATGACTCATTTAACTGTGAATAAACTTGGCTGATCAAAAGTTACCATATTGAAAGTAAAATGAGAAGTCACAAACTGGGAGAGAAGATATTTGCAATAATATAATGGAAATACAATTTAGTGTATACATATATAAAGGCCTACAAAACGGTATGATTTATAATCTGTGAAGTCCTATACAAAAATAAGAAAATGACAAAAAAATGGATGTGGATGAGACATCACAGAAGGAAATAAATGATTCATTAATATATGAAAAGATGAGTGACCTCATTAATAATCAAGAAAATACCGGAAACATTGCCATTTAAGCCTTCCATAGTGGCAAATTTCAATACATTTGTGAGAACAAAGTACAGTGGAGGATGTTGCACACCAAGGGGAACCGTTACACTTAGTGAGTTGTAAATTGGGACTTTGTTCTGAGAAAACATTTTGGCCTTGTAATGTTGAAATTTCACTTAGTCTACCTTTAAAGTACCTGTTGTCCATGTGGCCCAAGAAACATTTCCAAGGTTGTCCACAGCAACAATGTACATAACAGTATAATACTGGAAATCAAAGTTTCATCAACAAAGAATGGATAAATACATGGTAAATGAGTGCTGTTACTAAACAAAAATCCCCTTCAGAAACATCACATTCAGTCAATGTGAGGTTGCAGAAGATATTTGTATAGTAATTTACAAAGTTTTAAATAAAATAGAAGTAAATATGTTTATAGATGGGCACCCATATGATGAACTATTCAAAAAGGTAAGCAATGATGAATTCAGTACAAGATTAGTTACCACAGGAAAGTGGGGGAAGATATAGGGGGTAGGGTAGAGAAGCAGCATACAGATACGTGCCTTAGCACTGGTGATATTTTTTTAAGGTGGGTGGTAAGATTCAGGGTGCTTATTTTGTTTGCTTTATAAGTTATATATGTTATATATTACTTTACACTTGCTCTTAGCCAAAAGGTCAAGAAGCAATGTAAATCTTTATATGTAATGTAAACACTTTATATGTAATAATTATTACATTTAATAAATGAAAGTTCACACGGAAGTGGTATGTTTAATATAGGTAATGGTATACTGCAGTGACCCTCTTGATGATAACTGACATTTAAAGACTGCTCACTCATTTTACATTATAGATACTGTCTTTAATTACTAACAACGCTATAAAATATATTTATTTTGCGCTATTTGCAGATGAGCAAATTGAAGTTTAGGGAGACTTAATTCCCTAAGGTCTCATAACTAATGAACAGTGACACTCAGATTCATCCAGGTTTGATTCCAGAACCCAAGCCCTTAAAGCATTCATTCATATCAACCATTTAGCCATTCCTTATTTACTTGGAACCTAAGAGTCAGGATGTTTAAGAAATTTGCTTAATGTTACATAGTTAGCTAAAAGTGTTGCTAGGACAACACTAGTTTTTCCAGTTTACCATAGTGGTGGATAATTAATTGATAAAATGTGCTATACAAATAAATGAGGAATGATAATGCAGACAGTATGAGACCCAGTGGGTTGTGTAGGTTCTTGTTAAAAACCAGTTGGTTTGAATTGTGTCCTGTGTTTAGAGTTTGTGGGGACCATCACAACCCAGAACAGATGAAACTATGACATATAAAAGGGGATCTGAGATTGTGTCCCTGAGCTTCTGTTCTAGGTCCCACTGTTTATGTTGTGTCTCGTGATGTGGCATCAATAGGTGACTTCTAAGATCTTTAAGACTGGATTGTGATGCCAGGCTGCCTGGGTTAGAATCTTGCTCTGCCACTTCTGGCTCTATGAAAATCTCCAAGTCTTAGTGTTTTCTTAAAGAATGGGGACAAAGAATGATAGTATTCATTCTCATGTATTGAGAATGAAGTGAAATATTAGCTACCTTAAAACAATGCATGGTATAAAACTAAACACTATTTTCTAACTCAGATAATCATGTCATTTTTTGCAGATGTGTCTCTCTTGCTTACTCATCCTTAATTATCTGTGCAATACAGTGCTTGTAACAGCAGGAGTTCAAGAAGTATTAGGAAGAGCAGATACTGAAATAGAACCTGCCTTCCAGGTTGCTTAATTTTCCATTGTTCTAGTTCCTGAAACCTAATAACATTAAAAAACAAATATAGGGCCTCCCTGGTGGCGCAGCAGGTTGAGCACTGCACTGTGAAGCACGTGCAGCACAACAGTGCAAGTTGGATCTCTGGCCAGGGAGGGGACCCACATGGCATAGCAGACCTTTCCTGCCTCTCACGCTGCTCCCCTCAGCAGTGTATTTCAGTTGATCTGCTTGTTCTGCTCTCCACTCTATCTCTGGTGAATTCTCTCACCTCCCGCAACTCTGGCCTGTACCCCAGCTCTTGTATAAATAAATCTATAAAAAAAAACCCCACAAATATAAAACTTGAAGGCAAAAATTAAATGGAATTGTACATCAAGAAAATTCATTTATTCGATATATATCTATTGAGGGTCTGTTATGTTTTAAGCACTAAGATCAGAGCTTGAATAGTTGAAAACCCTGAAAAGAACATTATTATTCCATGGAGTGACAGTAACATGCCAGGACTGTGCTGGACAAACATGAAAATACGATCACTATAGTGATCACTGATAGTGCAACAAGGAAAGTCATCCTCAAGTGCTATTAGGGAGTTCTATCTAGGTTGCCTGGATAACATGCTTGCTGGGGGGACAAGTTTTCTGCTTCTTCTCCCCACAGAGAGTGGCCCATAGGCAATTTCCCCACAGAATTGGTGACTTTCTCCTTCCAGCATTGGGAACTGTAAGTTGCCACAGCTCAAAAGTCCCCAGCTGTTGGTTAGACAGCTTTTCCAGGCAATTCTTGCAATAGCTGACTTCCCCAAAACATGTTTATAGACTGAACAAACATGCTGTTTATTTTCCTATTGACAGAGTTGCTTTCAGACTTTAATTACTAGGAGTGAGAGCAATAGGGAGGCTGGGGTACCTCTCTGGCACACAGGACTACCAGCCAGCCAGCCCCTGCCCCCTCTTTGTAATCACAGGAGGGTGAGGAGCAGCCATGCTTTCATTGCTGTTGCTGCTGGAATTTCAGTTACTCTCTAAAGCCTGTCTTTTACTGAGGCGATGTAAAATTTGTCTTGAATCCTGGTGCTTGCAGGAGGATTCATAGAACACCTGTTGCTGCATTGAGGGAAAAGTGATTATGGTTGTTCAGGTGCAGTAAGGAGGGATTTCGTTGGCCAGGCTTAGCAACACTGAATATATGTTCCATCTAGGTTCCTGGAGTCAGAGATCCTTTTTCTTTTCTTTTTTTTTTTTATTTAAAGATTTATTTATGCATATAAGAACTGGGGTACAGGCCAGAGGTGCGGGGCGTGAGAGGGTTCACCAGAGACAGAGTGGGGAACAGAACAGGCAGAAACACACTGCTGAGGGGAGCAGCGTGAGAGGCAGGAAAGGTCTGCTGAGCCATGTGGGTCACCTCCCTAGCCAACAGTAGGCTGCAGTGACTGCGGTTTGCTTCATAGTGCATTGCTTAACCTACTGCCCCACCGGAGTGGCCCCCAGAGATCCTTTTTCTAATCAAAGCAACTGCCACCAAGTTCTACTCTGTTGGAGTGAGGGGCAGGGTCTTTCTCCTTCCTCCCCTGCCAGTTTTTGTATTGACTAATTTAACAGCAAGGAATCATGGGAAATGGTGTGTAAAGTCCCAAACTCTATAGTGAAGGACAGAGAGAGGAAGGGATAATGGGTTTGGGAGATGGCAAGTTAGTAACTGGAATAGGAGGTCAAAGGCAGTAGTGATGGAAGTGAAGTTGATGGTGGTTTGGGGACTGGATTTTCCCAATTTATAAGCTATTAAGTCAGCCCATTACTGCTTCATGGATGCTGGCAGAAGACATGGGATTTCTGGGTCAGAAAATTTGCCACATGATTCACATCACAGCAAGCCCCATGAGCATCTGAATGTTTCCATCAGTCCTCATCCCACAAGTTCCAGGGGGGTTTTGGGTTTCAGTACAGAGAAACAGTGAGCCTGAGGAATTGACTGCTTCTATAGCAAGTAGTAAGCTAGCCTGCTTATTGTCCTGGAAGTGGTGTATCACCCCAACCTTTCAGATTTGCAGAGGGCTAACTTAGCTCTAATAATCCAGGTAAAAGCAGTCAGACCTTGCAGACTTAGAACCTACAGCAAGTTGTGGAAGAGCATGAGAATCCTCTGGAGGATTGTTTTCAACACTGTCTGGTAGGAAATGGCTGGATGAACATTTTTGGTTACTGGTCAGGACAGGACCCATAGCTGGTATTAATGCTTGGTAGTGTGATACTGAAAACATCTGGCTTACAGACTGTTCTGTTTTTGTAACCAAAGTTTTTAATCAGCTTGGAGATGGGCCTGAAGGTGATACATGAAGTCTGTGTTCATTCTGAGTGGACATACTCCGCAGTGCTCTGTGGTGGGATTGTGCATAGTAGAGACCAAGACTGATAAGATGCACCTCATCCCGATTAGTCATGTATAGAACATAGCAGAGCAGAATGCAGCTGTGCAGAACGGTTTAGCATGAGCTTTCAAAACACTGATGAGGCATTTACTCAGACTCAGTACTTGCCATTCTATACATATAGATAAGGCCTTTAAGGGACCCAGAAACCTGCACTCCGCTTATTATGGTATTTATTGCTGTTTCCTTGCTGTGTTCACCGAACTGAACTATTTTCTGTATTCTTCAGCTTGGTGAACTTTGATTGAGACCAGTGGCAATTATCTATGACATGTTGATGCCATCCTGATTGTAAATATCTGCTGATATTTACCTGTACAGTTGTCATACACGTTAGTATAAGAAGCAGGAATGATGCGAATACCTGGACCATTATGTTCAGTCCCTGTGGAGTAGTGCCACAATCACAAAGAGGTGGTTGTGATATTGGAATGGTATGTTAGTGTCCTGACCTGGGTTTTTGTTATTGAGTGTGATCTTGGTTCTGAATTTATTCAATATGGCCTTCCTAGGTTTAGGTTGAGGTACCTTCCTCTATCCCCATTTTGTTGAGGTTTTGTTTTTTGTTTTTTTAATCATAAAAGGATACAGAGTCTATTGGAGATGATGTGATTTTTGGCCTTCCATTTGTTGATGTGCATCATGTTTATTGCAAATGTTGAACCATCCTTGCATCCATGGAATAAATCCCACTTGATCGTGATGTCTGATTCTCTTTATGTATTGTGGATATTATTTGACAAGATTTTATTGAGGATTTTTGTATCTGTATTCATCAGAGATAATGGTCTATGGTTTTTTTTCTTTTTTAATGGAGTCCTCATCTCATTTTGGGATCAGATAATGCTAGTTTCATAGGATGTGTTTGGAAGGTTTCCTTCCTTTTCAATTTTATGGAAGAGTTTGAGTAGAATGGGTATTAATTATTCTTTGCAAGTTTGGTAGAATTCTCTACTAAAACCATCTGATCGTAGGCTTTTATTTTTTGGAAGGCATTTGATTGCTCTTTCAGTTTCCTTACACATGATGGTTTTGTTTAAGTGCACTTTTTCTTCCAGATTCAGTCTTGAAATCTTGTATATTTCTAAGACTTTATTGATTTCTTCTAGGGTTTTCATTTTGTTGTTATATAATTGTTTATAATGCTCTCTAGATCTTTAGTATTTCTGTTGTAACTTCTTTTTAGCTTCTGATTTTACTTGTTTTGTTTTCTTTTTCTTTTTTTGTGAGTCTGGCTAAAGGCTTGCCTGTTTTCTTAATATTCTCAAAGAACCAGCTCTTGATTTCATTGATCTTTTGGCTTTAAAAAAAATCTCTTTGGTGATGGGGAATACATGGGGATTACAATTAATGGCAAGTATATGTAAATTTTAAAATATTTTAATAAAAAAAATAAAAACAAATACCCAAGTATTACAAATACAGGATAAAAAAAATCTCTTTTTGTTACTTTTCTGCCCTAATTTTAATTTCTTTCCATCTACTGGCTTTTTTTTTCTTTTTCTAATTCCTTTAGGTGTGACCTTAAATCTATTTTTTTGTGATTTTTCTTTTTTGCTGAGGTATGCCTATATTGCTACTATCTTCCCTCTTAGTACTGCTTTTGCTGCATCCCATATATTCTGATGTTGTATCTCCACTTTCATTTGTCCCCAGGTATTTTTTTATTTCACCTTAGACTTCCTCACTGTCCCAATAATTGTTTAGTAGTATGTTGTTTATTCTCCACAAATTTGTGATTTTCCCATCTTTTTTCTTTTGATTAATTTCTTCTTTTGTACCATTGTAATCTGAAACAATGCTTGATCTATGCCTTTAGTTCTCATGAATTTATTGAAACTTATTTTATGTTTCAACATATTGATCTGTCCTTGAGAATATGGATGCTTGGAAAAATGTACATTCTGTTTTTTTTTCCCCTGGGAAATGCTCTGTAAACATCTATTAAATATATCTCATCTAATTTGTTAAGACATTGTATTCTTGTTGATTTTTCTGTCTGGATGATTTTTCTGTCTTTTACTGTAAGTGGTGTCTTAAAGTCCTCTACTTATATAGTCTCGTTGTCAGTGTCTCCCTTTAGATCTGTTAAGTGGTGTCTTAAAGTCCTCTACTTATATAGTCTCGTTGTCAATGTCTCCCTTTAGATATGTTAATACCTATTTTATATATTCTGTTGCTCTTCTGTTGGTGGCATATATATTAGGGTTAGCCGATCACGTAATCATTATATAATGTCCACCTTTGTCTCTTGATATCTTTTTTTGATGGAAGTCCCTTTTATCTGCTGTATTAGATTCCTGCCTTTTGAAGTTTTTTATTGACCTGAAGTGCCATTTTTCAACCTGTCTTTGTCTTTTTAGCCTGTGTGAGTATCTTGTACTCAGCATATAGTTAAGTTTTGCCTTTTTTTTAAAGATTTATTTATTTATGCATACAAGCACTGGGGCACAGGCCAGAGGTGTGGGGGTGTGTGTGTGAGAGGATTTACCACAGAGAGCGGGGAGCAAAACAGGCAGATCGATGGAAGTACACTGCTGAGGGGAGCAGCGGGCACAACAGGAGAGGTCTGCTGCACCATGTGGGTCCCTCCTCAGCCGGCAGCAGGCATCGAACTCGTGCTGCTGTGGCTTCGGTTTGCTTCATAGTGCGTTGCTTAACCCACTGCGCCACCAGGGAGGCCCAAGTTTTGCTTTTTTAATCCATCATCCATTCTGTGTTTTGGTTGGTATATTCAGTCTATGTGTATATACATATATATATATTTTTAAAGATTTATTTATTTATGCATACAAGCACTGGGGTACAGGCCAGAGGTGTGGGGGTGAGAGGATTCACCACAGACAGAGCGGGGAGAAGAACAGGCAGATCAACTGAAGTACACTGCTGAGGGGAGCAGCGGCCACAGCAGGGGAGGTCTGCTGCGCTATGTGGGTCCCCTCCCTGGCTGGCAGCAGGGATCAAACTCGTGCTGCAGTGGCTGAGGTTTGCTTGATAGTGCGTTGCTTAACCAACTGCGCCACCAGGGAGGCCCCATGTATATATACATATTTAAAGATTTATTTATGCATACAAGAATTGGAGTACAGGCCAGAGGTATGGGGGTGAGAGGATCCACCAGAGACAGAGCGGGGAGCAGAACAGGCAGACTGACTGAAACAGACTGCTGAGGGGAGCAGCGGGCGAGGCAGGAGATGTCTGCTGCCCTGTGGGTCAGCTCCCCAGCCAGGGGCAGCAGGGGTTGGCAGGGATTTGAATTTGTACTGCAGTGGTTGCGGTTTGCTTCATAGTGCATTGCTTAACACACTGCGCCACCAGGGAGGCCCCCAGTCCGTGTATATTCAGAGTGATTATTGATAATGTAGACTTCCTGTTGCCATTTTGTCTTGTTATCTTGTTCTGTATATTTTTTTGCCTTGTTCATTTTTTTAAAGAACTTTCTGTTTTTCAATTAAAGTAGAAGAGCTCCTTTCAGCATTTCTTACAAAGGAAGTCTAGTGACTTCCTTCTAGTGACTTGAAGGCAAACTCCTTCATCTTTTGTTTGTCTGGGAAGGCCTTTATTTCTCCCTCATATTTGAGAGTCTGTAGGGTATATTCCTGTCTAAAAGTTTGTATCTTAGAATATTTTGAATATGTAATTACATTCATTCTTGACCTAGAAACTTTTCTGCTACTTTTAATATCCTTTATTTGTCTTACACAATTGATAGTTCCACATTCATCTTTGTCTATATCGTGTCTTGGTGTAGGTCTCTTTGCATTATATTACTAGGTGTTCTGTTGACTTCATTAACTTGTATGCTTGGTTCCTTCATCAGATGTGGGAAGTTTTCCTCTATTATTTCTTGAATAAGCTCTTGGTCACTTTTTTCTCTCTTCACCTTAATGCATATTCATTATCCTTATGATGCTTTTCCAAATTTCCTGCTTTTTAAAATCTAGATGAGAAATTAGAACTGAACTGTTTGTCTTTTACTTTTCCAGTAAGTGATGCTATGACTTTATTTTTGGTTCTAGCAGACTTCTGTAGCTCCTAGGCATGTATTAGCAGTTACTTTGTCATTGTGGGGTGGAAGGAGAACAGAGGGAGCCAACCAGTGTTGTGGATGTACTGTGGAGGATTGGTTCAGATTTGTGGCACTGTGGTTAACCCTCCTCTCTGGGATCCCAGATCTGAGATTATTGTTGTTATTTTAATATTTATATTGTTAAAAATTTCTGAAAATACAGCTTGTGGGGAAGAAGTTGGAGAGCTCTCTTATGTAATCGATTCCCCAAGAGGAACAACTATTAATTCTAGTCCAGGACCAATGGCACTGACTGAACTTCTTTTATCTTATGCACTTAAATCTCCCCTCAAGGTAATTTTGGTGGACTTCCACTTACGGTGGAATTCTGGTGTTTTCCTCTCTGTGTGTATGTGCCTAAGCCCTTCCTCCTGAGAACTGAGACTTCTCACTCTCTGGTGACACTCACCTTTCTGTTCTGGGTGGGTCAGAACTCTGCTTCCTTTGAAACTGAGCCCAAGGCCTCCATCTTCTCTGTCACTCAGATCTTCCTTCTCTGTGTGACACCAGACACTGCTCCATTTGCATTTTAGCAAAGAGCTTCTGAGTTTCGATCACAGTTGGAAATGTGACAATCCATGTCATCTGTGAGGAGGCCAGAGTAAGCTGGAAGAAGCAGAGGGAGTGTACACTACACTGCGCTCTACAGCAGCCTCATTGGGGCAGAGACAAGTAACAGGTACCGTGAAGCCATCGGTAGACTGAGAGAGAAAAATTTCAAATCAGCAGGAAGAAGGCAGTTCAGGCCTGCCTAACAGCTGACATGCTGGGACTCACGGAGGTCATGTTTCTGCTTCTGTCCACCACTCAGTTCATTCTGGGAATGCTGGGGAACAGCTTCATAGTGTGGGTTCATGGCAGCGGTTGGCTCAAGAGCAAGAGAATCTCTTTGTCTGAATTCATCATCGTTACACTGGCACTCTCCAGGATTATTTTGCTGTCTACTCTATTGTTTGATTGTGTTTTAGCAATGTTCTTTTATAAAGTGCATGATGAAGGTATACTAATGCAAATTGTTGATATTATCTGGACATTTACAAATCATCTGAGCATTTGGCTTGTCACCTGTCTCAATACCCTCTACTGCCTGAAAATTGCCAGTTTCTCTCACCCCACGTTCCTGTGGCTCAAGTGGAGAGTGTCCAGGTTGGTTGCATGGATGTTGCTGGGTGCCCTGCTCCTGTCGTGTGCCAATGCCCTGTCTCTGATCCATGAATTTAAGGTGTATTCTGATTTCAGTGGAATCGATGCCACAAGGAATATGACTGAATACTTCAGAAAAAAAAGTGAATATCATATGATCCATATTCTTGGAACTTTGTGGAACTTCCCTCCCCTCATTGTGTCTCTGGCTTCCTCCTTTCTGCTCATCCTCTCCCTGGGGAGGCACACACGCCAGATGCAGCAAAATGGTACCAGCTCCCATGACGCAAGCACTGAGGCCCACAAGAGGGCCCTCAAAATCATCTTCTCCTTCCTCTTTCTTTTTCTACTTTATTTTATTTCTTTCTTAATTGCATATTCTCGTCCTTTTCTACCAGGAATTAAAATGATTGGGTTAATTGGTGTAACACTGACAATGTTTTATCCCACTGGCCATACATTTATTCTCATTTTGGGAAACAATAAACTGAAGGAGATGTTTGTGAATATGATGTGGCATAAGTCCTGTATGGATCAAAGGTATCCTTTTCTCCCTAAAATGGCAGAGGGCATAGGACAGTGCCTGGGAGTCTTTCAACCAGCCTCATGACTTCAGAGCGCTCCCGACTGTGCTGTAGTACCAGTTCTATAACATCAGTGAAGGAGAGACACCATGGTGATTTCCTGCCCCACTTGGGAACCCTTCCCATGACCTTTCTTCATAAGGTTGACTTGGAGAGGAAGAAACATCTTGGAAAATGTCAGTATATTAATAATATTCTTTGTACAGATGGAAACTACCAGCTCAATATTTTGAGCTAATTAGTAGTTTTAGCTGTCTACCTTGATAGGTAAGCCATGTTTTTGATGTAAATAGAAAAAAAACGATGGCAATTCTACTGACTTGGTTTGAATTCTAGTTCTATCCCTTTGCCAAAATTGTTGTTACTTGAGGAGTTACATTAATTAATTAATTTCCTGTTTGTTCCCTTCTTCACTCATTTTAACATGTGGGATGTGATACTTATTCACAAGGGATTAGAAATGTATAAGGCCATGCAAATTGTGTGCAAACAATTTAGTACAGCACATCATACTGTACAATTGGTGACGCCATTATGTAATTAAATGCTGTAGCAGCAGCATTTCATGTAGGATACCGGTTTCCATAATTCCACTGATGAATGTTAAAGGTGTGGGCTAAAATGCAGACTTTGGTCCAGAGGCTAGGTTCTAGCACAGCTTGGTGGTGAAGTCATTTTACTTCAGTAGTCCCTGCATTCCTTTATCATTATGCTAAAATGAATTTTGTAGTAATTTATAATTTTTCAGATTGAACAAATATCTACTAATTTCTCTTGTTTATATTAATTAGCCAAAAGCATATTGGCTTTTAACATTTCAGTTTTTTTAAAGTAAGCAGTTTTTTAAGTTTAGTCAATTTTATTTTGATGAAATTACATAGACATTGATTCATTATCTGTAACTGAGCAGCATTGACCTAACGATGAGAATACTGTTGCTTAAGATCATAAGGATTTTCAAACTTGTCAATGTGTACAGTTTGGCACATGGAAAATCTGAAATGCATTTCTAGCATCAATGGGCTCTCAGGTGTAGATAGCTGTGGCTAAGAATGTGGACCCTGAGACCAGACAGCCTGGGCCTACATCCTTACCTAGTGTGAACTGGACTTGGGAATGTTTCTAAACCTCTCTCTGTTTCAATTTCTTCATTTGTAAAGTCGGAATAGTAGTAGTATTTTGTGCTATGTTGTTGGGAGGAATTAGTGAGGTAACAAAAAAAAGCTTTGAGTAATTCATGGAGTAAATACTCAATAAATGTCGCTGCTGCTGTTATTTTGTGAATGGGATTGTGTTTTGCCATTGCTAGAAGGGTCATCACTCTGCTTGGTATTTGGTCATATAGAATCCCAAAATAATTTTGAATTGTTCTTACATTTATATGTTCATTTCTAAAATTATAGGAATAAAATATCTTTTGATCTACACTGTTTGCTTTCAAATTGATGCTTGCCTCTTGAAATATTAGCAAAATTCCTATTTTTAACTAATAACTAATTATGACATAACCTAACATTACATTTTGAATGGTAATCTGTGGAGATCAAACAGAATGATTTAATATTCAGAATCCACTAAAATACTAATAAATAAATTCTCTGACCTCCTTATTCCATCCTTCCTTGATTATGCCTCCTTGTATAGGTGCAGAGATTTTCCTATTTTTAATTGAACATAACATTACTAGATTTTGGTTTGACCGTTTTTTGGTTCTTGGTGCCTTCAGTTAAATTTGGAGAAATCCCTCCCTTCTACTCCTGCCGTGATCCCTAAATCTGCCCTGTTCTAGCAGAGTCAGAATAAGTGCGGCGAAAACGCGGACGTCACCACTCCTGGTCCTTTCCTTGAGGCCAGCGTGTGTGGGGAGAAGGTGGAAGGTCCACGTGGGGGCCTGTAATTCTGCTGACTGAAAGCAGAGCTGCCTTCCCGGAGTCAGTGAGGTTAGGTCATAGGTGTGGCCTCTGCAACTGCTCCTCTGTTTCTCTTAGGCAAGGTGTGGAGGCACCCCAGGGAGATGTGGGACTGTTGTGAGGCCCCAGACTTCTGAGGACTGCCATTAGTCGGCGCTGGGGCTGGCGTGTGTTTGGTAGTGGGTGTGTTGCTGGAGAAAGCAGCAGCACTGTCCTAGAGACACGGGACGGGGGTTGTGTCTGCTTGGGAAAGGACCTGGTTTTGTGCGTCCCCTGGGGGCCGATAGCTCAGCTTCCAGTTCCTCAAGAGATTTATTTTTAGACCTGCTCCGTATTACTTAATCTACTCAGATGCGGTGTTTATAGTAATTTAGTTATTTTGCAGTGATTATATTATAGGCGATGAAGTAGAAATCCGTGTAACAACATAATCTTCCCTTTCATCGCTGCTTTGCTCGCTCGCTCTGTGTTTGCTTGTGTGACTAACTCATCCTGGCGTACTAGTTTGTACACGAGGCTCTGTAAGCCCCTGGCTCTAACTCAGGGCTTCCTCTAGGCTTGCCTCGGTGTCTTCTGTCTTCGGGAGCCTTCTGAACGTGTTTCTCTCTGCTGTCCCTGCTAATCTTGCGATCCTATCCATTCTTCCGCGTACTCCTGTACGAATCTGGTAATGGAACTTTGCATGCTTTGTTTTGATGCTGGTTTGGGGCGTGTGCTGACTGCATCAGTGAGTGCACCTTGGGCCCACCTGCCAGCTAGAGTGGTTGAGAGATGCCATACCCCAGCTCTTGCACAGTCTTGGCGGGTGTCATTTACGGGCATGGTGTGCTCTTTAGTATCTCAGGAGTTACAGGGAAGTGAGGCTCTGAGCTGCCTCTCTGTTTGGCCCACACACCTACACCAAAGCATTACTGTGTATCTGGTAGCAGAATGCTGTGATCGGGAGTTAAATATTCCAGAGGAAATGGCCACATGAATCTCAGCATGCACCTCGCTCATAAGGGAAACAAGTGTGACAGCTGATGTTTATTTCCCAAACAGAATCAGATCACAGCAAATTATTAGGGTGCAAATCTCCGTGTGTAATTAGTGTGGGAATGCAAAATAAGGGAACAGTCATTAAATGATGAAAGTAAGTGACAAAGATTTTTTTGAATTTGATCTACTTGATCTAGATAACTGTGACTCATCATAGGTGCTAAGGGAAGAAAGGGTCATGTTGGTGTGGCTGGAAGCTCAGTTGGAGACAATGACAGTAACAACAGATTAGGAGAGGGGAGAGGGAAGTTGGATTTATTTTCTGTGGGTGTGTGTTTGGGCGCATGGGCGGGTTAAGAGTGATTTTAGGTTGCTCTGAAGCAAGGCTGCATTCACTATGAATAGGGACAGGAACGCTGGTGGACGGGAACGCTGTCATTTGCTTTGAAGGCCTGGACCTGCCGTGTGTCCTCCCTCCAGCTCTCCTGGTGTTCGAGGAGAGCACTGCCAGTTCACCTCAGCTGCCTTAATGAGGCATTTTTTAGGCAAGCAGGATGTGATGGAGTTTAGAGCGGGGAGCAGAACAGGCAGACTGACTGAAACACTGCTAAGGAGAGCAGCGGGCGAGGCAGGAGAGGTCTGCTGTGCCATGTGGGTCCCCTCCCTGGCTGGCGGCAGGGATCGAACT
>JAGFMF010011412.1:4949009-4966408 GCA_019455555.1 Galemys pyrenaicus
GCAGGGATCGAACTCGTGCTGCAGTGGCTGCGGTTTGCTTCATAGTGTGTTGCTTAACCCACTGCGCCACCAGGGAGGCCCATTAACGAGGCATTTTTAAAGCAAGCAGGATGTGATGGAGTTAGTAACACAATCTTTGGAAGATTTACATTCAGTAAAAGCAGCTGGCTCTTGGAGCACTAATGGCTCTTTTGCCACACGGGGCCCTGGGGGTAAGCACAAGAAGGACTTGGCCTCCCTGGCTGGGCACTGCAGCTGGCACGCTCCAGCCTTCCTCCTGTTCCCAGCATCGGCAGCACAACTGCAGAGCCCTCAGTGAGTCAGGATGCTTCAGATAATGTTTTTCTCTGCTGTTACTGTCGCCGCAAGTTTGAATTTTGTTGGACTCATTGCCAGTCTGTTTATTGCAGTGGTCATTTGTCAGACTTGGGTGAAAAGCCATAGACTCTCCAGTTTTGACAGGCTCCTGTTTAGCTTGGGCATCAACAGATTTCTGCTGCTGGGATTGTTTCTTCTGAATGTTATTTGCTTCTTTGTTTCCCCAAATGTTGTATGGCCAGCGCCTGTAACCTTTTTTATCCTGTTTTGCTGGATGTTTTTGGACTCTAATAGCCTCTGGTTTGTAACCCTGCTCAATGCCTTGTACTGTGTGAAGATTACTAACTTCCGACACTCAGTGTTTCTACTGTTGAAACGCAGTCTCCCCCAGAAGACCCCCCAGCTGCTGCTGGCCTGTGTGCTGATTTCTGCCTTTTCCACTCTCCTGTATCTTGTGGTCTTACAGACATCATCCCTTCCTGAATTGGTGGCTGGGGGAAATGGCACAGAGTTTCACATCCATGCGGACGTCTTGTTTTTGGTGACCTCTTTTATGTTGAATTCATTTCTGCAGTTCATCATCAATGTGACATCTGCTTCCCTGTTAATCAATTCCTTGAAGAGATATGTACAGAAGATGCAGAGAAGTGCCACTAAATTTTGGAATCCTCAGACTGAAGTTCATGTGGGTGCTATGAAGCTGATGATCTATTTCCTGGTCCTCTACATTCCCTGTTTTGTCACTACCATGTTCCTTTATTTGCCTTCTATAAGGATTGGCCTGGAGGCCAGGTCCGTTTGTATGACCATCTCCACCCTTTACCACCCTGGACATTCTGTTCTCATTATTCTCACACATCCTAAACTGAAAACAAAAGCAAAGAAATTTCTTTGTTTCCTCAAATAGTGGTATTTCAATATTTGTAGTGTTGGTGTCATTCATAGTTTGGAGTAAGATTTTCTCTAATATCAGAGTACCCTGAGATTTGAGTTTATTTTTCTATTTGATAATCTAACTTCATAGTTGTATGTGTGCTTGAATTCAGTTCAATTTGCATTACTTTTTCTAATACTTATATTTAGACACTTCCTCTATGGAATTTAAAAAATATTACTTATGTATTTTGTTTGGGTATTGCATCCCTGTGTAATGGAATTCACTTATTTCCGTTGACTATTGAAGTATAATGGAAGGTTTCCTCAATTACACAAAGCATTATAGTTCATATACCTAGTTAAATTTTGAGCTTTTACAAGGAGTCTGAGTATGGGTAAATGGTATTTGAGATCCAGTAGCCTAGTTTAATGTGTAGGTACAAAGATGAAAGGAAAAGGGAAAGATTCAAAGAGGAAGAGAGGAGAGGCAATGGTGAAGGGAAATGGGTATGCATTGTGGCAGGTGTACAGACATAGTGTCCTTAACTTAATTCATGTAACCAAGATGTTACTAGAAAGAAAGGGTAGAACTGAATTTGTAGGTTTATTCAGACAAGAAGCCAAAGGCTAGAATTGATATGTAGAGGGAGTGTAGATAGGTGGAGGCAAGTGATATACCAGGATGGTTCCTAGGATGTTAAAACCCAGTGATGTATCCTAAGGTAAAAAGGATGTGTCAAATGGTAAAATTAACACAATCTGAGCACACATTTACTGGAGCTGTACCCCAGCCCATGATTGGAATACAGTGGAAAGCCTAGGGAATCATTGGATTGGTAGTGAGTGCCTGGCTGTTGGTGAATCTGTGTCACCTGTTTGTGAATCAGTGCATTGGATATATGGGCACTGCATAATTTTCTAGGAGAATGTTTTATTTGGGAGACAATGGGGTGTTGTAATGGACTGTGCCAACAGAGGAACAAAATCTGAACATGGAATATTTACAAGTTTTGGAAAAGAAAGTGGGGAGTAGTAGTTTTTAGTATACTACTTTTTGTGTTTCTGAAATACTTAAGTAATATTCCTACATGTTAAAATAAATAACCTTATTAAAATGATATTCTATATTAATAAAAAAATCCCAGAAATCTTCAATTTATAATTATCTGATTTTTCTCATTCTGCCCACAATATTCTTAACTGCAATATTTAGTAAGAATTATCTAAACCAGTGTTTTATACTGCAAAACCTGTAGGTATTCATCATACTGTATTTGAATCTTACTTCTAGATGTTATAAAAGCATTATCCAGAGGGATTAAATCTATACGGCAACATAAGAACGCTAAATGAGTCACAGAAACCCTCATGGTCCCCCAATATTAATTTTTCTTCCCTGCTTCTCCACAGTAAGAAAAATTTAGTTACCCAGACTTTGGGGAGCTGCTTATACTTCACAGCTTCCTCTTATCCATAGGTATTGCCATGTGATCAAGAGCTGCCAACAGAGTGAGCAGAAGTGATGTGCATAATTTCTAGGTGGCTCCCCTACAATGACTCTGCTCTCCCTTCCTTTCCCTTTTCCTCCTTCCTCTGGACTGGAATGCCCATGTAATGACGCCATCTTGGGCCATACAGCCGAGGTGTCTACCTGAGGCAGTGGAAGAGTTCTCCATCCTGGAGGGGGCTCTGTAGGCAGCTCTGGAGTCTTTACATTACCTCCAGAACTGTTCATGAGAGAGTAGTCTCTGCATTGTTTCAGACACTTCAGTTTTGGGTCACTATTGCTTTTTCAGTAACTTTATGCCTTACCACAAATATGTACAGTAATGTATATGCTTACAAAGAAGTAGTATGGAGTTATTTAATATCTTAATAGTTACAGATCATTCTTATATGATATGGGAAAATACTGATAATTTACTGCTAGGTGATATGATATATACATAAAATGTGGTATAGATGTGGTGCAGTACAAATTTTTGTTAAAATCTGTATACACAAAGAAAATTACAATTATTTTTAGCTGGAGTTTTAAAATTTTTACCCAAGTCTACAATTAGCATATATTTCCTTTGTTGTCAGAAATATACATACTTTTAATTATTTACAATATATAAACACACATCCAGCATATAGGATGTTCTGATTACAATATCTATTTTCTCCTCACTAAGAAAGACTAAGAATAATTAGTCTTTCTGCTGGATTATCTGAGTTTTTTGTATAGTCTAAGTTCTACTAATTCATTTCTTGATTTTCTTGCATTGTTTTTATTTTCCCTCTTTCTAGACTATATGGTCTGTTTTTCATTAGGACTTATTTTAGGACTGTTTTTGCTGTTTTAAGAATGTCTTGAAACTTTTTAGGCACTTGGGAACAGTTTGGCTAATGCTATGTTTGGAATTTTGCTGTTTCCAATATGTACTGCCATTGAGAACTTATAAAGCAGGCATTTAAATAAAGCTTTAGGAGATTATCTCTTTATACTATGACAAAACATAGGCTTCTACTATAGATATGCAGTATCTTGCACCTCCCTTCTCTGCAAGTCAGAAAAGGAGGGACGTTTAGAACTCTGTTTTAGGAATGAAGGATGAAGGAATGAAGAACTTTCTGAAATGAAGGATGGATGCCAGACCATATCTGTAGACATCATCAAACATCCACTTTGTTAACTATAATTGGGGGGGCATTGCCATAACTTACAATTGCTATAAGCTCAATATTGTCTGAGCTGCATTTTCCCATGTTATTTTATTGGTTCCTCACACCAACAATTTCTTTGGTAAAGTTGGTATTATTACCCATTATACAGAAGAGAAAACTGAGACACAGACAGCTTAAAGTATTAAATAACTTGTATTAAGCTTCTGAATAACTAATCTATGACAAAGGAGCAAAGAATATGCAATGGAATAAAGACAGCTTGTTCAATAAGTGGTGCTGGGCAAACTGGACGGCTACATGCAAAAGAATGAAACTAGAATACTGCCTTTCACCATGCACAGAAACCAACTCAAAATGGATTAAGGACTTAGACATAAGACCTGAAACCATAAACCATCCAGAAGAAAAAATAGGCAAAACTCTGCATGACATACACCTCAGTAACATTTTTAAAGAGACAGCATCCAGGGCAAAAACAGTGAAGGAAAAGATGAACAGCCAGAACATCAAACTTTAAAGCTTTTGTACAGCAAAAGATACACTCACCAAAACAAAGCAACACCCCATTGACTGGGAGAAAATCTCTTCACACAACACTACTGACAAGGGACTTATCACAAAGATCTACAAAGAGCTGACCAGACTAAATGAAAACAAAGTAAACAACCCAGTCAAAAAATGGGCAAAAGAGCTAAAAAGGCATTTCTCCAAAGAGGAGATGCAAATGGCCAACAGGCGTATGAAAAATAATCAACATCTCTTGTAATCAGAGAAATGCAAATCAAACCCACTCTGAGATACCACCTCACCCCAGTGAGAATGGCACATATCAAAAAAACAACCATGTATGAAAATCAACTCAAAATGAATAAAAGACCTAAATGTAAGACCCAAAACTATAAAATATGTAGAGGAAAACATAGGTAAAACACTACAAGACATACATCTCAACAGTGCCTTTGAGGTGGCAGTGCCCAGAGCAATAAAAATGAGAGAGAAGATAAACAGGTAGAACTACATCAAGATAAAAAGCTTCTGCACAGCAAAGGAAACATTAAACAGAACAAAAATAAACCCCACTGAATGGGAAAAAATCTTTGCGCTCCACACAACAGACAAGGGTCTGATCACAAAGATATACAAAGAACTCATAAGACTCAAGAAAAATAAAGTAAAAAACCCAATCAAAAATTGGGCAGAAGAACTTAAAAGACACTTCTCCAAAGAGGACATGCACATGGCCAATAGGCACATGAGAAAATGCTCAACATCCCTCATAATCAGGGAAGTGCAAATCAAGACCACAATGAGGTACCACCTCACACTGGTAAGAATAGCACACATCAAAAAAACCAACAACAACAAATGCTGGTGAGGATGTGGAGAAAAAGGAACTCTCTTACACTGCTGGTGGGAATGCAAGCTAATCCAACCATTATGGAAGACTGTATGGAGGTTCCTCAATCTACTAGAAATGGAACTACCATATGATCCGGCAATCCTGCTCCTAGGAATCTACCCAAAGGATACAAAAACACTGATCCAAAAGAGCACCTGTACTCCTATGTTTATTGCAGCACTATTTGTAATTGGTAAGACTGGAAACAACCCAAATGCCCAAAAGTAGAGGACTGGATCAAGAAGGTGTGGTACATATACACAATGGAATATTATTCAGCAATCAGAAATGAGAAACTAGGGCCATTTATAGAAAGATGGATGGAACTAGAAGGAATTATACTCAGTGAAACAAGCCAGAAGGCAAGAGAAAAATATCGGATGGCTTCACTATCAGGAGGAATATGAAAGAACAACAGCAACAACAAAGAATAAGCTCAAGGAGTTGGGCAATTATAACCAAAAGCAAACAAAAAACTCAACAAGACCAAAAAACCAAGATAAACCAAAGAGACAATGGGGGGGAGGGGAAGGAGGGGAGGGCAAAAACGGGGATGAGGGCAGAAAATGCACAAGGGACTGAGGTGATGGTACACGGGTAGAATGGTGGTCAGGGTACTCCTGGGGAATACAAATGATGTCAAATATAATTAATAAAAAAATTTAAAAAAAGGATAAAGAGGAAGATGACATTAATGTTTTAAAGCATGTATCTAATGTGACTTTTAAAAGCCTCAAATGCCAAAACATTCAGATGAATGTTATGCTTACTTAGTGAAGGCATTTCACATAACTTTCCAAGAGTTCTTTTCAACAAGTTAAAAATGGAAATGACCTCAGTCTGCTAAAAATGGAGCTACCATATGACCCAGCAATCCTGCTTTAGGGATTTATCCAAAGGACACAAAACCATTAGTTTAAAAGAATACATGCACTCCATGTTTATCACAGCATTATTTATAATAGGTAAGACATGGGATCAACCCAAGCAACTAAAAATAGACGACTGGAAATGTTGTATATATACACAATGGAATATCATTCAGCAATCAAAAAAGATAAACGAGAGAAATTCGCAGATGGAACTTGAAGGGATTATGCTCAGTGAAATAAGTCAGAATGAAAAAGAAAACTACATTATAAGGGATCAAGGGGAGGAAAAAACCAACAAAACAAAAATAAACAACTACAAAAAGATTGGAACAAGGAAAAAAAATAAACAACTACAAATCAGTCATCTGCAGAGAAGGAGGAGGGAGTAGGATCAAGGCTGGGATGGGAAGAGTACCAGGGACTATGGTGACGGTACATGGGTGAATTGGTGGTGGAAACTCTATGGGGACTACACCTAGAAAAGAAAGAAATTAAATAAATAAACAACAAACAAAACAAAACAAAACTGGAAATAGACCCCCCCAGTCTTGTCCGCTGGTTCTCAAAGGGCTGGATGAGTGAGAAGCATGAAAATCTGTAAGGAATTTGTTTTCAATATTTGTATGCCCTACCTCCCATTGTTCCTGAGTGTGAAAGTATAAGAGGAAGTGGTGGTTTGACTAAACTCCTCAGGAATTTGGATATTAAGCACATGTCTAGTATTATTCCCTGAGAAAAACAGTGTGAAAGCAAAGTCCACATGTGTGAGAATTTGCTTGGCACGGAAATTACCAACAAGAAAATAAATGAGTTGATGGAGGTGGTGGAGGGGAGTGGATGGAGAGTTAGGACCACCAGAGAGGGCTGGACACAGATTGCATACCATCCCCCAAGCTGGTAGAATGGGTGTGAGGTCAGTCTTGTGGGGAAGTGTTACAGAAATATCACACCAGAGGAGTGCCTTGTACTCTGGATTGTGGCAATGGGAGATACGGTGTAACTCAGGAAGGAGCCCATGGGAAGATGACTCAGTGTTGCTCTAGTTTTCTTGCAAGTGAGTGTTGTAGCACAGGCCATTCCAGTAAGTCCTCACTTCATGATATTTGTATAGTATTTGAAAATTGAGACCTTCAGAGGCCTCCCTGGTGGCGCAAGGGGTTAAGCACTTCACTAAGAATCATCCGTAGCCACTGCATCATGAGTTCGATCCTCGACTAGGAAGGTGACCCACATGGTGCAGCAGACCTCTCCTGTCTCATCTGCTTCTCCCCTCACCAGTGTACCTCAGTCTGTCTGCCTGTTCTGCTCTCCACTTTGTCTCTGGTGACTCTTACCCCCCACACCTCCGGCCTGTTCCCCAGTTCTTGTGTGCATAAATAAATAAATGTTAAAAAAAACCTCTTTAAAAAAAGAAAGTGAAACCTTCACAGAAATGGCATAAAGTTGACACCGTGAAGACCTCAGGGAGGAATGTCACAGTTTGTTGGTCTGACCTATGCACTTACAAATGCAAGACATGACACAGACTGAGAGTGCAACAGGACTTATTTACAAGGGGGAAATTGGGAGAGATAAGGAAAAAGAAAGAATTTCTAAAGTCACAAATGGCTGTTTGTCCTATCTCACGTAGTGGCTACAGTGTCTAGTCGTCCAAAGCAAGAGCAGCCTGTACAAGATGATGTTGTCCCTTTGGTGAGAACCTGGAGCTGATGGCACACCAATAAGTGGTAGACCAGGACCCAGCTGATGGTTGCAGCTGGGAGTAGCCACAGGTGGCACTGCTGAAGTGGCACTGCAGTAGCCAGCAGGAACTGTCTAAAGGTTGGACCGGGCAGTGTCAGAGGTAACAGCATCAGGAAGTGGCACCAGACATGCTGGAGGCAGGAACAGTGGTCAGGCGGTGGTGCCAGGCGATCATAAGCTGTAGATAGCTCTCGGAGATGCTGCCAGAGGATCAGGCACTGGCAGACAACTCTTTCAGAGGAGGTGCCAGATGATCAGGTACCAGTGTACAGCTATTTCAGAGGTTTTGGGCACAGGCCAATGGCACCTCTCAGTAGTTAATGTGGAGACTAAGCTGGAGGCAGGAACAGCAATCAGGCTGCAGTGTTGGAGATCAGGCAGTGACAACTGACAATTCAAACCTAGAGTTGGAAAACTGAAGACAGGAACTGAAGGTCTTGAAGATCTGAAGTGAAGGACATCTCAGGAAATTGCCTCAGTGAGTCTGGGAGAGCTGAGTGTCTGACTCTGTCTGCTGCCCTGGCTCATACCCCTTTCATGGTTTCTGGCTCCAAACTCTTTCCAAAACTTGCTTGGCACTCCTGTGAGCTCAGACCTGATGGTGTGTTTTCAGAACCACTTAGGTTTTAAAACCCACCCCCATCAGAGCATCAAAACCTAGCCCTGTGTTGGGGTTGGCTGGGGTCAAGCCCAGTTCTTGCTGTTATGGCAGCTATTCCACCAGGAAACTAAGCAGCACTCAGAGAGAAGGAGGGAAGTTCTTTATTAACACCGGTGGGCTCAGGGGAGATCCTTCTCCAAAGTCTGAGCCCCCGAGATATTAGACAACTGGATATTTATTGCGAAAAGTGGTGGGTACGTTATCACTTTAAAGCCAGCTGGGATATAGAAGCAGGAGACTTCTACGTAGTTATCTGGGATGAATCAGACATGTAGCCTTGAGATCTTTTAGCTATAACTCTCTGGAACTTTCAGTCTTCAGTGAGACACTTTGTTCCAACATAACTTTGGACATTTTCCACTTCAGCACCAGGTATGGCACAGGGGCACCTACAGCAGTGGCAGGCACACCCTGCTGCACCTCTGAACTAGGAATCATGGGGCTCCTGTTACAAAATGAAACCAAATGATGTGATTTCTTTCAAAGTCATCTAATATCTCCTTTATCTTATCGATGTTATAAAGAAATGTTGTTGAACAGAATGATGTTATTTGAGAACATGCTGTGTTGAGCGGTTTCATAATATTTCTGACCTATTTTAAATACAGGAAAATTTATTTGTCCTCAGCTTTGCAGTAATTGTAGTTGGAATATGACTATAATGATCTGAACCCAGATACCTCAAAGGAGAAATAATGAATTACATTGGTATTACTCAGAAGATCTGTCTTTAACTCTCACCATCCCTCATTTTCTTTGACTTCTTTTAAAAACTTGGGATAATCTGTCTTCCACCTTTAATCTTGCTTTCCAGAGGTGTTGGAATAGTGCAGAGCTGACCCCCTTTTTTGGACATAGTAACTGAAATAATCTTATGTTTGCCCACTGTGAGTAATAGTTGACTTCAGGTGCTCTCCTTCTTCATTGAAAGGGAAGATTGAAGTGAGAAGTCACCAAGAAGGAAAAAGAATAATAAGATTAATTTGAGAATGCTGTTTTCTAGGCACCAGGGTATGCCACTTTACAAGTCCTTCATCATCATAGTAGCCCTGGGAGATAAACATTGACATTAGCTTGTTTGTAAATAGCTACTTGAAGCTACAAGAGGTTCGTGGATTTGCCTAAGGACACAGCTACTAAGTAGTTGGGTTGGACACTGCTGCCAGTGTAGCAGTGGGAGGCAAGCCCAGGTCTGTCCAGCTTGGAAGCACACAACCTTTCTGTGAGTGATACAGATGCCCTTTATGCATGCTCCGGACTGGGCCCTGGTTTTAAGTTTTGTTCTGTGGAGGCTGAGGTTCATGGACCTGTGAGTCCTGTGCTGTAGATGGCTGTGTCCAGACAGCCCTGTCTGCTGTCTCCGTCCTTGATCATTTTGTCCTTGATCTTTTCTTCACATGATCTTGCAGTGTTGGGGCAGGGAGGAAACCTTAGTCTCCTAGGTCTGTAAGACACACTGTTCTCAAATTGTTAAAAATGTGTTTTTCATGCCAGCAGCTTTATAAACTGAGATTTATGTACTTTTCAAAAGTATAGTTTTCATTTTACACAAAAACTGTAAAGAGAGTACAGATAATTTCTATTTTCCTCTTAGTTTTTCTGATGTTAACATTTTACAGAATTTGGTTCATTTGTCAAAACTAAGGTGCTAGCATGGGTATATGAGCTATTATCTAAACTCCAATTTAATTTTATCAGTTCCCCCACTCCTGTTCTCACAGGAGATGAGAGAGACTCTTGTGTCTCCAGACACTTTTGTTTAGAAGTAAGTCCCACTGTATAGCTCGCTTTTTCTTTTCTTTTAAAAGATTTATTTATTTATGCATATAAGAGCTGGGGTACAGGCCAGAGTCCAGGGAGGTGAGAGGATTCACCAGACAGAGTGGGGAGCAGAACAAGCAGACTGACTGAAACACACTGCCAATGGCAGCAGCAGGCGAGGCAGGAGAGGTCTGCTGTGCCATGTGGGTCCCCTACCCAGCCTGCAACAGGGATCGAACTCGTGCTGCAGTGACTGCGGTTTGCTTCATAGTGCGCCACCGGGGAGGCCCATACCTCACTTTTTCTTACTGGATAACTAAATAATTCTCTCATTTGCCTGCTTAGCTTTTCTTTGCTTTTCATTTTTAAAAGATTTATTTATACATAGAAGCACTCGGGTACAGGCCAGAGGTATGGGGGCAGTGAGAGGATCCACCAGAGACAGAGTGGTGAACAGAACATGCAGATTGACTGAAGTACACTGCTGAGGGGAGCAGAGGGCAAGGCAGGAGAGGTCTGCCACGCCATGTAGGTCACCTCCCTGGCCGGCGGCAGGGATTGAACTTGTGCTGCAGTGGCTGCTGTTTGCTTCATAGTGTGTGACTTAACCCATTGCACTACCAGGGAGGCCTCTGCTTAGCTTTTCTTTACAGCAGGAATAAAGTAGTCAGGAAACTATCCTTTTATGTCCTGTGATTTTCTTGTGTGTGTCCAAAAAAGGCTTTCTGGGTACATGGCAGTTAGCCATCATGCTCCATTGTCTAGACCATGCTCCAGAAGTTCCTGGCACTTGGCAGTTAGTGACCATGCTCCATTCTGGACCATGCTCCAGAAGTTCCTCTCCCTGAGATCTGGAGTTGGGCTCTCATGTCTGCCCTCAGGAAGTGTCCATAGCATCCCTAGCCTCCATTAGGATCACTTCTCATCCAGGTTTTGTACCAGTTATGGAGCATGACCTTCTCCTCTGCCTCTTCATGTCACAGCCAGAGATTGTGGGCAGCAGATCTAGCTGTAGGGTGATGAGTAGGACGTGGGCTCCCTGGGCTGTGTTGCTCACTGGTGGGATCCGTGCTTGGCCCACCACCTGGCTCCTAAAGCACTCTGTAATCTGGATAAATGGAAACCCTCCTACAATACCAGTATGTTTTTATTAACAACTGACATGCCAGGAGGCAGTGGCTTCTTGCCACTTTCTAGGAAGCACTGGGCCCAGACTCCAGGGCTTCCCATTACTGAGCTCTTCCCACACGCCTGCCTCGGAACTAGCCTGACCTGCTTCCTCCTTTCTGCAATTCCTCATTCTCTTTATTTGCTTATAGTCATTTCTACCTTGCTTTGAACTGTACTGGTTTTCTATTTTTATGTAGTCATGCAACTTAACTTTGGGAATTAACTTTTGAGAAACTGAGCTTTTAAGAATGGGGTAGAAAATATTGGAGTGTCACACATATAGAGTGGGAAAGTATAGTTTGTATGTATGCATGTATATATTTTATATATACATTTAGATTGTGAAGTATGTGTTTTATATATTGAGATATGTTTGATGTATAGTAAGTTTTCATAGATAGTGATATATACTATATATATACTTCTGTATCTTCATATGAAAATATTACTGTTGGTCATGGTATAAATTTGTAAGACACTGTGTTAGATAAATAACCCTTCTTCGGTATCATGGGTGATTTTGTCAGTCTTACTGTTATTGGCTAATCAGTGATGTGGTTCTGCACTCTGAAAAAAATCCATATATTTAATAGTTTATATGCTGTAGTTTCTCTTGTTCATATTGCTGTCATTCACACATTAAGATAGTTAGGGGTTTTTGATGTCACAACATTTAGAGATGTTAGTGCTCCCTCATATAATTGACCCTCCAGAGGCACAACTGTCAATTCTAGTCCAGGACCAATGGCACTGACTGAACTTCTTCTACCTTATGCACTTAAATCTCCCCTCAAGGTAATTTTGGTGGACTTCCACTTACGGTGGAATTCTGGTGTTTTCCTCTCTGTGTGTATGTGCCTAAGCCCTTCCTCCTGAGAACTGAGACTTCTCACTCTCTGGTGACACTCACCTTTCTGTTCTGGGTGGGTCAGAACTCTGCTTCCTTTGAAACTGAGCCCAAGGCCTCCATCTTCTCTGTCACTCAGATCTTCCTTCTCTGTGTGACACCAGACACTGCTCCATTTGCATTTTAGCAAAGAGCTTCTGAGTTTCGATCACAGTTGGAAATGTGACAATCCATGTCATCTGTGAGGAGGCCAGAGTAAGCTGGAAGAAGCAGAGGGAGTGTACACTACACTGCGCTCTACAGCAGCCTCATTGGGGCAGAGACAAGTAACAGGTACCGTGAAGCCATCGGTAGACTGAGAGAGAAAAATTTCAAATCAGCAGGAAGAAGGCAGTTCAGGCCTGCCTAACAGCTGACATGCTGGGACTCACGGAGGTCATGTTTCTGCTTCTGTCCACCACTCAGTTCATTCTGGGAATGCTGGGGAACAGCTTCATAGTGTGGGTTCATGGCAGCGGTTGGCTCAAGAGCAAGAGAATCTCTTTGTCTGAATTCATCATCGTTACACTGGCACTCTCCAGGATTATTTTACTCTTTTCTCTCTTGGCTGATGGGGTTTTAATGGTATTTCCTTCCAAGGTGTGTGATAAAGGAATAGAAATGCATTTTCTTGAAATTATCTGGACATTTACAAATGATTTGAGCATTTGGCTTGTCACCTGTCTCAATACCCTCTACTGCCTGAAAATTGCCAGTTTCTCTCACCCCACGTTCCTGTGGCTCAAGTGGAGAGTGTCCAGGTTGGTTGCATGGATGTTGCTGGGTGCCCTGCTCCTGTCGTGTGCCAGTGCCCTGTCTCTGATCCATGAATTTAAGGTGTATTCTGATTTCAGTGGAATCAATGTCACAAGGAATGCGACTGAGCACCTTAGAAAGAAAAGTGAATATGAACTGATCCATGGTCTTGGGATTCTGTGGAACTTCCCTCCCCTCATTGTGTCTCTGGCTTCCTCCTTTCTGCTCATCCTCTCCCTGGGGAGGCACACACGCCAGATGCAGCAAAACGGCACAAGCTCCAGTGATCCGAGCACTGAGGCCCACAAGAGGGCCCTCAAAATCATCTTCTCCTTCCTCTTCCTCTTTCTACTTTACTTCCTTGCCCTTTTAATGATATCATCCAGTCATTTCTTACCGGGAACTAAGATAATTAGAATGATTGGAGATATAATTAAAATGTTTTATCCCACTGGTCACTCATTTATTCTCATTCTGGGCTGCAACAAGCTGAAGCAGATGTTTGTGGAGATGTTCTGGTATGAGCCTTGTCATCTGAAGTGTGGATCCAAGGTGGCCTTTTCTCCTTAAGTGGCAGAGGACACAGGAGGGACAGACACTGCCACTTTGCACTGTACTGCCTGAGGATGCTTCTCATAGCCTCTCTGAATGGTTGTTTTGGAGGGGGAGAAACAGTCATTATATAGCTGTGGAGTTGTATTTTAAATACTATCAGCCTATTATAATGAGCTAGTTTCTAGCTTTAAATTAAGCATTATATGATAGTGGTCAGGTGGTAAGAGTAAAACAGTATAGTGGACTTGAGGAAGAGGACAAAAGCGTTGTGGTCCCACAGACTTGGGTTTGAATTCAGTTGCTTTCCCTTTTGCAAGATTTTTGACTTTTGGGAATTACTTTTATTGCCTCACTGATCCTTTCTTCCCCCATTTGAAATGTGACTGTGACATGAATCTCAGGTGTATTAGAGATTTGCAAAGTGACGCGTGTCAGCATTTTAGTCAGTATGTTCTACGTAGCACTCACTAGGTGAAGCTATTGTACTATTAACAGTGAATGGTCCAGCACCAGCAGTTCCCAGGATATCAGTTTCTAGCAAACTATTATGACCGTCAAAAACTATAGAGTGAAATGAAGACCACTGGGTACGAGACTAAGTTCAGTGCAGCTTGGTGGTGAAGTCATTTCATTTCAGTAGTCCTTGCATTCCTTTATCTTTTTGCTAAAGTGAATTTTCTAGTGATTTTTAGTTTTTCAGAGTGAGCAAAACTCCAAACCATTCCTTATTATTTTGTCTTTTGGGTTTTTTTGATAAGTTTCTGATCATTTAAAATTAACCATAATGCAGATCTGCTTTATGATTTCAGAGCTTTAAAAACACAATATAAGCAGTTTTCTAAGTTTAGTTAATTTTATTTTAATGAAATTACATATATATCGATGTGCTGTCGCTGGACAGCATTGACATATCAATGCGAATATTGTTGCTTAAGACCATGAAGGATTCTCAAACTTGTAACATCTTCATTTGGGGCACACAGAAAAGCTGAAATGCATTTCTGGTGTTAACAGGTTCTCAGGTGTAAAGTTGTGGCCAAGAATGTGGACCCTGCAACCAGACAGCCTGGGTCCAAATCCTCACCCTCACCCTTATGATCTGGGTGGTCTTGGGGATGTTTCTAAAACTCTCTGTTTCACTGTCCTCATTTGTAAAGTGGGATAGTAATAGCATCTTGTGATATTTGTTGGGAGGTATTAGTGAGGTATCATGAAAAATACTTTGAGTCCCACATGGAATAAACTTTCACTAAATGTTGCCGCTGTTGTTATATTGTGAATGGGATTGTGTTTTCACATTGCTTGAAGGGTCATCACTCTACTTGGCATTTGGCCACCTGGAATCCCAAATTAATTTTAGGATTGTTCTTATAGTTATGTATTCACTTCTAAAATTACAGAATAAAATATCTCTTGGTGTGCACTGTTTACTTTCAAATGGAAACTTGCCCCTTGAAGCTGCTAGGAAAATTACTAATTCTGACTTAACCTGAAATTACCTTTTGAAAAAACTACGTGTTGAAACTTAAAGGAATTATAATTCAATTATTATTCTTAAAATATGAGGATTCTTAAGGGGGTGCTTCTGTAGCTAGAAGAATCTGTGTATCTTTCCAGCACAGGGAAGCTTATGCAGTATCAACTGACATTGCTTTGCTGGCCCTGACCTCTCACGGTTAGTTCTCCTCACAGCGCTTGAACACATGTTCCCCCTTTCTGTCACTTTGACAACATCGCTGACTAGCTCTCACAACTGGTTTCATTCCTTCCTTGAATTCTGACTGTACATAAGGTTCAGGTGTGGAGATCTTTCCTTTTGTTTGAAGGAACATAACATCACTAGATTTTGGTTTGACCGTTTTTTGGTTCTTGGTGCCTTCAGTTAAATTTGGAGAAATCCCTCCCTTCTACTCCTGCCGTGATCCCTAAATCTGCCCTGTTCTAGCAGAGTCAGAATAAGTGCGGCGAAAACGCGGACGTCACCACTCCTGGTCCTTTCCTTGAGGCCAGCGTGTGTGGGGAGAAGGTGGAAGGTCCACGTGGGGGCCTGTAATTCTGCTGACTGAAAGCAGAGCTGCCTTCCCGGAGTCAGTGAGGTTAGGTCATAGGTGTGGCCTCTGCAACTGCTCCTCTGTTTCTCTTAGGCAAGGTGTGGAGGCACCCCAGGGAGATGTGGGACTGTTGTGAGGCCCCAGACTTCTGAGGACTGCCATTAGTCGGCGCTGGGGCTGGCGTGTGTTTGGTAGTGGGTGTGTTGCTGGAGAAAGCAGCAGCACTGTCCTAGAGACACGGGACGGGGGTTGTGTCTGCTTGGGAAAGGACCTGGTTTTGTGCGTCCCCTGGGGGCCGATAGCTCAGCTTCCAGTTCCTCAAGAGATTTATTTTTAGACCTGCTCCGTATTACTTAATCTACTCAGATGCGGTGTTTATAGTAATTTAGTTATTTTGCAGTGATTATATTATAGGCGATGAAGTAGAAATCCGTGTAACAACATAATCTTCCCTTTCATCGCTGCTTTGCTCGCTCGCTCTGTGTTTGCTTGTGTGACTAACTCATCCTGGCGTACTAGTTTGTACACGAGGCTCTGTAAGCCCCTGGCTCTAACTCAGGGCTTCCTCTAGGCTTGCCTCGGTGTCTTCTGTCTTCGGGAGCCTTCTGAACGTGTTTCTCTCTGCTGTCCCTGCTAATCTTGCGATCCTATCCATTCTTCCGCGTACTCCTGTACGAATCTGGTAATGGAACTTTGCATGCTTTGTTTTGATGCTGGTTTGGGGCGTGTGCTGACTGCATCAGTGAGTGCACCTTGGGCCCACCTGCCAGCTAGAGTGGTTGAGAGATGCCATACCCCAGCTCTTGCACAGTCTTGGCGGGTGTCATTTACGGGCATGGTGTGCTCTTTAGTATCTCAGGAGTTACAGGGAAGTGAGGCTCTGAGCTGCCTCTCTGTTTGGCCCACACACCTACACCAAAGCATTACTGTGTATCTGGTAGCAGAATGCTGTGATCGGGAGTTAAATATTCCAGAGGAAATGGCCACATGAATCTCAGCATGCACCTCGCTCATAAGGGAAACAAGTGTGACAGCTGATGTTTATTTCCCAAACAGAATCAGATCACAGCAAATTATTAGGGTGCAAATCTCCGTGTGTAATTAGTGTGGGAATGCAAAATAAGGGAACAGTCATTAAATGATGAAAGTAAGTGACAAAGATTTTTTTGAATTTGATCTACTTGATCTAGATAACTGTGACTCATCATAGGTGCTAAGGGAAGAAAGGGTCATGTTGGTGTGGCTGGAAGCTCAGTTGGAGACAATGACAGTAACAACAGATTAGGAGAGGGGAGAGGGAAGTTGGATTTATTTTCTGTGGGTGTGTGTTTGGGCGCATGGGCGGGTTAAGAGTGATTTTAGGTTGCTCTGAAGCAAGGCTGCATTCACTATGAATAGGGACAGGAACGCTGGTGGACGGGAACGCTGTCATTTGCTTTGAAGGCCTGGACCTGCCGTGTGTCCTCCCTCCAGCTCTCCTGGTGTTCGAGGAGAGCACTGCCAGTTCACCTCAGCTGCCTTAATGAGGCATTTTTTAGGCAAGCAGGATGTGATGGAGTTTAGAGCGGGGAGCAGAACAGGCAGACTGACTGAAACACTGCTAAGGAGAGCAGCGGGCGAGGCAGGAGAGGTCTGCTGTGCCATGTGGGTCCCCTCCCTGGCTGGCGGCAGGGATCGAACT
>JAGFMF010011412.1:4974949-5010541 GCA_019455555.1 Galemys pyrenaicus
GTTGTTCATAAGCTTGTGGGTTTGTTTCTGGGCTTTCTATTCTATTCCATTGGTCTATGTGTCTGTTTTTGTTCCAATACCATGCAGTTTTTATGACTGACCATTCACATTTTAGTGGTCAGCATTGATGTCCTTGATAATTCCTATTCCTCTGTGAATGTGTTCCTTTGATTCATAGTTCCAAGTTTCAAAATCTTGGCAAAGAGCCTCACAGTAGCTGAATTTTGGTCACACACCGTCCCAAGCTGATAGGTCTTGGCGTAAGGAAAAGTATGATTCTCTTTTTGTTTAAAAATATGTATATATAAATTAGAAGAAAGAAAGTGTTCTACAATTGGTTTAAATAGTAGAATGGATACAGCTGAAGGTAAGTTAATGAACTGGAAGGTTGCCTTAAAAATTTTTCTCAGAAGGCATTAGGAACAAATTAAAAGATGAAAATGTAAAAGATTAGAAAAGTTACATGGCACACACAAAAAAGGGTCATATCTCTATAAAAAGAGTCCCAGAGAGAGAAGGAAAATGAGAAAAATAATAAAATATTTGAAGAATTTATAATCAAGAAATGCACTGAGTTAGGGACAGATTTAAAAAGCCCTTGATTTAATTAAAAAAATTCATTACAAGAAAAAAATGTATCCAGACTTTTAAATTTGTACATTGATCTTAAAAATCCAATGATTTGGGAAATTGTGCCTTGTATAGAGAAGACAAGGAATAAACAGGAAAAATTCCTCAATTTAAAAAGATCAAATTTGAAGGTACCAGATGAGAGATAAAATATTGGGACTTCACACTCAAGCACATTCTAGAGCCATTTAAGAATATAAAGACTAAAGAAAAGTTTATAAGACTTTGAGAAAGAGCAAATAAAGAATGAATGATACTTTTCAACAAATACAGCAGAATAGGATTTTTGTATTACATTTTATTCTAGCAAATATTTTATTTTTTTTCTAATAACAAGAAGAAATGTTTATAAATTTATTTGATTACCAGTATATTTCATATAAATAAACTGGCAGTTCATTATAAGGTTATCGGTGAAGGCTTAGTACTTTGATTTTTGTGAGGTTAGTGAGCAAATTCTGAAATGTTTTAATAAAGAAAATCTTGAAATGCTAAAGGACTTTGAAGGATGTGATAGCATATTCACAACTGAATGAAAGAAGTCAGTGTTTATAAAATTGGAGATGAGTCAGGCAGGTAGGAAAGTCTCTAAAGAAGCCAAAACCCTAGTTCAGAGACTAAACAGTTGGCTGAAGCAAAGACTAGCAGAGATGCATTTTTATAGGCATTTTAGTAGGATTCTTTTTATGTCAGTTAGTACTCTGGTTATAGCGTTGAATAGGTCTTCAATAATCTTTCCCAATGTCTAGCATAGAAGTCCTTTCATTTTTTTACATGATTTTGAAGAGTTTAAAGTTTTAGAAGAATAAATATATTACTTAGAAGAGGTAGGTTTGTTTGTCACTCAGCTCAATGATTTAATAGGTGTAAATTAGGAAGGAGAATATCTGGCATAATGTAATAACTGTAAATATATACCCTTAACATTACTATCATACTAGTCTTCATGAAAAATAATTTTAAACATTTGTACTGGCAAGGGACAATTAAAGATAGACTGGCAATGCCAGAAAAATATATAAGTACAGCATATGATAATTGTAGTTTTTGGAAAAAGGATTATTCTATAAATGGTGCTGGAAACAAGTTGCCAATTATTTGGAATATAATAAGATTTTTACCTCACACTTAAAATATATAAAATTTGTTAAAATATTTTAAAATTTACATATACTTGCCATTAATTGTAATCCCCATGTATTCCCCATCACCAAAAAAAAAAAGAAAAAAAATATAAAATTTGAGATAAAGGGTAAAATGTATTAAATGAAACTGAAATGCAGGAAAAAAATATGAATGAATATTTAAAAATATTGGGAATTTTTATTGGATATTGGGAATATGGAAGAGATTTCTAATTATACCATCAAGGAGAAAAATCATACAGAACCCAATTATATATTTCACTACATAAATATGTAAAACTTATGCATATCATAAGCACCATGCATGTAATTTAAATGGCAAAGGATAAACTGAGAAAAAAATCTAAATGAACATGTATCATCAGGAAGATGAAGTATTATTCTTATTCATTATAAAGTGATTTTTAAGAATGAAAACATACCAAAAGAATGAAATACTAAAGAATGAAAATGTCATTAGTCAACTAAAAGATTGAAAGTTTATATAAACATTACATTTCTCATTAGCCATAAGAGATGTGACTTTTTTGATACCATTTTGTGTTTGTCCAATAAGCAAAGATTTAAAGAGAGGTTAATAGGTATTATCAAGACTACAGGGGCAAGTATATTCTCAAACACTAAAGATGGGTGTGTTAGTTTGGTATAAAATTTTGAGGGACTATTTACTTGCTCTGAAGCTGCCAGACCTTCGCTGGACTGGGTTTATAGTAATTGGCCCTATCTTAGACTTCTGTTTTTCACTTCCTACCCACCCTACTAGTTTTTTCCCTGCAGCAGTGAGATGAAGCGTGACCATTCTTAGGAGAACTATTCCAGTAGTGCAGATCTTCACCTCAAGTGAGAGATTTAGCTTTTGAATGTAAGCAGAGGTATTAGGACAGCAGAAGCCAACATCTGTTATGATGCCATGGATCTGCCCCCCTATAATACGGTAGCCAAGAGGATGGAATTAAGACTGACATTTTGGGGTTTATTCCAGGCTCTGATGTCTGCTATGCTGTGGATAATGTTCAGTGACCTGTTTTGGTCTGAATTTTCTTATCTGTAAAGGGGATAAAAGGTAACCTTAAAAGTTATTTGTGAGCATTAAATGAGATAATGGACATAACCTCCTAATAATATTAAGTGCCCATTTCATGTTTTGTTCTTGGTTCTTAACATCATATGGGATATGGGCAGGGACCAAACAAGAAAACATAGACTGCTGGTGTGCTGCATCCAAAGATTTTTATTTAGCAATGTATTTTTCTTTTTTGTGTTTGAGGGAAGTAGTGGCTTATTCAGTACTCCTGGTAGAGCTAGTAGGATGCAGAGGGAATGAAGGGTCTCATTTGTCTTTAGTAATATCTTCAATCCAGGATATATATTTGTAAACGTTGGTGTAGATGCCAACATCTCCTCCCATGAAGTGTCCCACCTCAATCCCTTGGAGCTTGTTTTTGCAGATAACAGTTGCTACGGCGACTTCCTGCAGGAGATGGTGCAGTGATAGGGAGAGAGGCAGAGTGGGTTAGGTCATCTCCACATGGGAGCACAGTGTGAGTGAGCCTGCTTAGAGATCCCAGGCTGGCTCAGGAAAGAGCACTGAGTCCAGACACAGGAAACTTGGTTCCTGAGCCTGGCTTCACATAACTAGCCTCACATGACTTTGAGAAAGGCAGAGAAGAGCCTTTCACTATGAGCCAAGCCCATTTTTTTTTAACTGATGAAGCCAGTTCCAGTTTGTGAACATTTGACTTAAAAATGCCCACTTATGAGAATGAAAGTCTAGCAGTGTAATTAACTGCAAGTGGTGCTTGATGCCCTTTGGTGAAAGTTTGCATCTGTCAGGAGAGTCCATCCCTCAGGACACAGCAGGGCCTGTGCTATGACCTAAGCAGTTCTCAGTAAACTGTCACAATTAAATTGTTAACTAGATATGTACAAGTCAGTGAAAGGTGAATATAGAGAAAAGATTACCCCAAAAATTCGGCTGAACACTTTTAGAAACTTGACACACAATGTGTTCCGGTGGGTCCTCCCTTGCTCGGTTTGCTGGCACTCTTTGTCAGACATCACAGGAGCCTCCAGGTTCTGCCTTAAGTCAGGGTGTCTGCCTGAGGGGGGAAGGAGTAAAAGTGACCTTCCTGTTCACAGTTGTCATTTAGCCTTTCCCAACACTACCCTCCGCCCCACAGGCACTCTGTGTGTATGTCTGAAGAAAGTAAGGGAGGAAAATAAGGGAAGTAGCAATCATGCACTTGATTGTCAGAGTATTCAGAGTATTTGAATATAGTCTTGATTCTTTCAAAAGATAGTTTCTTTCTACTTTGTCCAGTCTTGCAGGAGTAGGAGGTAGCCCCACTCAAGTCCCTGGACAAGGTGCCTTGTGTGTATAGGATGACTGCTTGTAGGGAGGGGCGTGGTCTCCAGTGTGCACCCTGCCTCTAGTGCCAGGACAGGTGTGGCCTCTGTGCCAAGTCTGACAGCTGGTGACTCCAGCTCCAAAGCCCTGGAAAAGCAGTGGGGTCACAGATGTCTGGGAAAGGAGGGGCTCTGGATGTTTGGGCAGCTCTCTTACCACACACTTGTGTTGTGTCTCCCTTTGGTCACCTGTTCTCCTCAGGTATGCGGACCTGGGTGTCCTTCAGGGATAGCTGGTGACTGGGCCTGTAGGGGCAGTGTACTCACCATTGTTGTCTTGGCTCCAGTCCAGCCCCGAGAGCACACAGTTGGTGCCTGGTCGGACACTGCTGGTGGCGAGGGAAATGGGCTGGACTTTCTGGTTGAGTACGGCAGGCTTGACCAGCTTAATGAGCATGAGGTCATCCTGGGGGTTGCTATGACTCTGGTTCCAGTAGCGGATAATGTTAATGGGGTTAATTATCTGCTCAGTTCCATCTCTGACTCTGATCTTGAAATTTCCCAGTACCACTCTCAGATTTCTGGAGGGAAAAGGGGTTATAAGTAATCCCTGGCATCATCACCACTACCACCATTATCAAGGCTAATAGTGAATGTTACGGTGTGTCAAGTGCTTCATTTGGATTCTGGACTACCTCATAGTGGCACTCGCATAAGTGGTATATTTTAGGTGGATATGAAAGGTGGATTCTATTTTTAATTCCTGTTTTGCAACTGAAGCAATGGAAACACATAGAAGTAATTCACTCATGGTCACACAGTAAGTGTGGAGCAAGTAAGTGGTGGAAGCCTTCACCACAGTGTCTTTATGTGGTATTCTCTGTGTGCTGGAGAGGAAGATGATGCGTGGCATAGAAATATATGCCCTCCTCTCCAGTTCCAGCTTACCCAGTGGGTATTTTCATTTGTGTGTGGGGATAAGACGCTGGGGTGGCCCGAGGGTTGGATATCGCCTCTTGGCTTCATCAAAGTCACTCACAACCTGTGTCACCTACTCTGGCCCTCTGGAGGGGGTTATGAGTGGATTAAATTGGTGACTCTTTATCCTCTGGCTTTTGATTGGGGTTGACTAATAAGCACCAGGAATAGGGAAAAGAGTGAGGTTAGGATATTTATGTCCCCTGCTCCCCTTCAGCATGGTTGCCATACAGTGACTATCGCTATGGTTCCTATCAGGCATCTCTCTCCATGGAGCATGCATGCATATGCTCTTTCTCTCTCCTTCCTCTGTACCCTGATCCCCTCTCTTTTTCCTCTCTTTCCATTACCACCCTTTTAGCTCTGGGGTACTAACCACACCTTTCTAATACGAACCCTGGAGATACTGACTTATTCTTTGTTTTCCCTATTGCTTGTCCATACCTTTGTCATTAGTCCATTTTAAAAACTCTCCTCAGCTTTTCCAATTGGAGTATGCTATCAGCCACTGTTCATATTGCCAGTAGAAAACTTGAACTGATAAGAGACTGAGGAAGTATAATGTGTACAACAGGGCCCCTCCACAGTGGCACTAGTGAGCATTTGGACTGGAAAATCTTTTTTGTGGAGGCCATCTGTGCATTTTAGGCTGTTTAGCAGCATTCTTGCCCTGGCCTCTGTTCACTAGATAGATATCAATAGCACAGACCATCCTCCCAGACTCCATTGTGCCAACTGGAAATATCTTCAGACTTTACCAAATATACCCCAGAGGCATGGTTGCTTCTGTTTGAGAAGCATTGGTGTAGAATGCATAGACGCTGGTTTGGGGGTGGTGATGGTCAACACTCACGGTAAGTAGCAGTGAGCTGGAGCCAGCACCCAATCGTTTTTGATGAGGACACCCACACAGGGGTTGAAATGAGACTTGAGGTATACCAGATACGGAGCATGGTCTTCTTTCTGCACAAGCGAGTGAGCAGAGAATACTGTCCCTGGGAAGATAATTAATATTCTTAATATGTAAGATGTCTTTAAACAAATAAGACAATGAGCAATTTCCTAGTCGAAAAGGAAGAAAGTAATCAACTGGTCAGGTAATGTGAAAGTGTTTGATGTTTTTCTAATAAATATGTAAATTAAAATGACATACCATTTTTCTAATATTTCTAATAATCATTTGTTTTGTTTAATGTTGATAATATTTGATCTGAGAAAGTACAATGAAGTGTCCAGTCACTTCTTATCAAAATAGGAGTTGATTCTGTCTTTTTGAAAAGCAACTTAGTACTGGGCATCAAGAATCATACATGGATCATCACCTGTGAACTAATAAATAATTCAAACCCCAAGAGTCTGTTCTAAAGAAATAATCAGATGTAGGTACAGATGATGCATAAGGACATGTAACAGCCAAACCTTGGGAACAAAAATATCCAATACAGTGGTGAATGTTTTATCGACATAAAAATGTACATGAACAAATGGAGCATCATCTGTGTTAAAGTGGTACTTATTAAGAGTATTAAACAGAAAGGAAGATTGATAAAAGCAATACAAATTTACATTAAAACCAGTAATCCATTTGTCTAAAAACAAGTAAACAGAAAGTTAAACAATTATATACAAAGTATGTAGAGCCTGGAGTAAATTCAACATTGTTGACATGTATTGATTGAGAGGAGGGATTATAAGTATGTTTTGTTTTTTTCTACTTTTTAATATTCCCAAGTTTACTAATTTGAACATATAATGCTTTCAGAAATGAATTGTCTAAAAAATATAGAGATGAAAGGAGGGAAAGGCTGATGCTAGTATCAGAATAAAAGTACTGTCCTTGTTCCCTTCTGCTAAGCCCAAGCCTTCTCCCCAAGCCTGGACCTGTACCTCCCCCACTCTTCTCTGTGTGATCACATAATTAGAAACCCTAAGTGGAAAGGGAGTAGTATTAATAAGGATGAGACACTGAACTCTTGTTCTAAGTGCCTTATGTGGATTGATTTACTCTTCACAAGGTCTCTGTAATATAGGACTAATATCCTGATTTTGAAAGAAGGAACTAAAACAAAGATGAACTAATTTATTTGTCTGAACTCATGTTGCAAAATATATGAAGCAACCTAGGCAGTCAGGAGTGGTGGGGAATGGCTCTCCCACAAACCCTGCCATCAGAAGAATTTCTGGAATTCAGGGACTGCAGGAGTTAGATCCCCAGTATTCCATGTTTTGTTTCCACTTTCTTCATTCCTGCATTGTGAGTCTTTAATGTTTTTGAAGAAGGGAGAAGTCAAAATGTGTTCTTTGTCATTATGATTACACTGGCATTATCCAGTAGGTGATAAGACCCACAATTTGGAATAACTGGGTGGGGGGGAAATGACACTCCTAAGTCCAGGGCAAGTGTGCAGCTAACCCACTCCCCCACCCCCCCACCCCCAGCTTGGTGCTGGAAGCGCAACCTTTGCTTGTCTTGAGAGCCTTTTAATGACTTCTTTTGCATCCTCCTCACAGTCCACCCTTGCATTCGTTCAGTCCTACTTTGACCAGAGCTTTATAGGACTGAGTAGGGGGTCATGGATACATACCAGCAAGGACAACCAAACAAAAGATAAACTTCATAGCCATCCAGATCTTTCTCTGTGAGATGTAGAAGATCAGCAGAGTGTGGAACTCTCAGTGCAGTCTTCTTGGGAACACCTGCTAGAAGTGGTGAATAGGGTTAGACTTGGGACATGCGACAGACTCAAGAGCAGTTCTGGGCATAGGCGCAGGGAGGAAGGCACAGGAGGGAGAAAGAAGGCTCCCATTAGACAGGTGGGGGGGGTGTCTGCTCCCTGGAAGGTGGGGACTATGCCTCTCAAGGTCAAGGAAAGGAAAGGTCAGAAGGAAAAAGAAGCCCAGTTCTTTCTGGATTCATTCCCCTTCATCCTCTGTCCCTAAAGCCCATCTGCCCAATGGACTTCCACTGTCTGTGGGAAAGGGAGCTCGAGTCTCAGGACTTGTTTTCCCCATGCAGTTTCTGGGACCAAGACTATGCGGGGCTGGATTCTCCACCTTAGCTCAGGAAGACTCTGTGCCACATTTGCTCTGAACCCCCTAATAGCTACTTGTATTTTCCCACAGCCCCTCCCATCTTTATTACACTAGCTTCATCTTTCCCTTTGATCACTATTTCATCACTCACTCATCATCACCAATTTGGTCTGTGTGTACTGCTCAACAGCTGTGAGCCAAGGAAATGTGGAAAATTGAAGACCTTCATATGATTATTTTAACTGATTATTTAAGTCAGGGAATGGTGTACGTTCTAGATCACATTATATCTAGGGTCTGTTATAAGTTGGTGACAATTTGGAAGGCAGGGTCTCTGAGTGCTTTTCACCTAGTGATAAGATTTCTCAGCCACTCACAGACTTCTGTGGTCACCTCTGGATAATTGGGGGTACACTCACAAGGTATTGGGCAGCAGTGCTGATAGCTGACACTCACTGAGCTCTCACAGAATCCTGGGCACCGCACCGAGTTCTTCACAGACATTTTCACTGGTGATTTTCTATCAGCTTAGTCTGTAATGTAGAACTAATTGTATTATTCTAACCCTTTAAAATTTCCTATGCCTATAATCTCATTTTAATGTCAATAATCCTGAAAAGAGGAGACAGAGCTGGGATGGTGCCATTTTTTCCTGATATGTAAGTGACAGAAATGAAACAGATTTTAGTTGTTTTCTCAGAAATGCATATGGTTGCAAAACTAGTGGATTCTGATCTTATTACTGGATACCCACAACTTTTCAACCACATCCTCCAGGCTTCAGCTAATCAACCGGCATTTGTAGATCTTAGAAAAATACATGTCCCTCTCTCAAATCCCCTGATGTGTGAAATGAAAAACAGCATGGGATGCACTGCCCCAGACTTTCCAACAAGCTGGAGCCATATGGGGAGTAGGACTGGTTTATGAAATATGCCTAGATTTTGAATATCGGATGGAGTTGTGGAAGGTTTTCTGTGGTAGGGGTGGGATTAATTAAAACTGGTGAAAAGTTGAGTCAGAGATACACTTTGCTCTGAGATGAGGTACACACTTTGATTTTTTGGAAAGACTATGGCCCAGGAAGGGAGTTTGAAAATGGTTTGGGAGCATGAGGGCTAAGCCAGAATAGCAGAGGCACAACATAGGAAAGGTAACAGCTTTTCTATGGGTTTCAAATTGGCATCTCTAGCCAGACAACAGCTTCCTCCTGGAAAGCATTTTTGTTTGCCCCTCCTTGAGGGACTGGACATTTATTTAGCATGTGAAAATTAAACTCCTCACTCCTTCCACCCTTCAAACCCACTTTTCTGCCCTTTTTTCTTATTTTAGGAGATAATTCTATGTTCCATTTGTTTGTTCTCTTTCTTTTTCTCACCACTGAATTCCGAAGTTTATCCTATTTCCAGAAGCCTCTTAAAGCCATTCATACGTTCCATTCTCACCTCTGCCTTTCTAACCCAGACCCTAGTCTTGTCTCTCTTGAATTATGCATGTCACTTCCCACCCTTGCTTACCTTGCCATTCTCTCCTCTTCTCAGAAATGTCTTTTATTCTCTAGACTTCAGATGAGATCATACTATCTTTCTTGAAACTCTTCAGTACTTCCCTGTTGCCCATAAAATTAACTCTTCCTCTCACTCCCTCTTTGCCACCCCTCTCCCACCTGCCTTACTCCAAACACTTTCCAGACCTATCAAATTATTTCCAGGTGTGCATTTTCTTGTTCCAACATGACGACTTTATTACATTGGCCTTTGAATGTTCAATCTGCCAATCCCATTTATTTTTTTAAAAATTTTTTGAATACTGATCTGATAGGAACATTGTTCTTAAACCTTCTCTTTGAAAAAATAACTTCAGAATCCTATAGGGGTGTGTGTGTGTGTGTGTGTGATATTCAACATTTCTTCACATTTATAATTTTAAAAATTATTAGTGATCATATTTTTATGTACATCTGGAGACATATCTGTCCCCAGTCTCATTCCACAGAATCTCAGTTTTATAGAGACTCTAAATCTTTTATTGTTTCATTCTGCCATGTAATAGGTTTTCTATGAAAGAAATGTTTGTGTTATATTTGCCACCAAAAAATGGGGGGGGTGGTGAGGAGAGGGAGGAGGGGAGAAAGCGTGTGTGTGCAAGTTGTGTCTGAGAGGGCAACAGAATAAGAACAGATTTAAAGATCTGACAAGGCTTTCTGGCTGTGGTGTTGGTTGGAAACTCTTACTCAGTAGTGCCTGAGATTGTGAGATGTGACCTGTTACCTTCAAGTGGTGCTGAAAAGGGGTGGTGGGTGGGCTGAGTGTGACAATCATGGTGGACAGCATCACACACAGGGGTGGGGACATAGGTTTACTTCATCAGAGCAGCTCAGAAAGGAGAGGGGTTATGGAGGCATGAGGGAGGAGAGGTACTAGTCATTTACTGTGGGGAAGGAACTAGTGAGAAGAACAGAAGGCTAGGGGAAGGAACTGGGGATGAGTTTCTAACTCCACAGAAGACTCACGTGGCTCCTAAATTGGAATTTTACTACCCCCTCACCTTTCACCAAAGGATTGTGGATTAAACCCAGGTCCCTAGAACTCATGTTTCCATAAGGAAGGTTTCCATTAGATTGAGATTTCTTTGCCCAACAGAGAGCAAGCAGGTGTGACGGATGAATCCTTTTTTTGCAAGAGGATCACGACTGGAAGGAAACTTGTACAATACTCATCCTTAGTTCTCCCTCCTGCCTTCCACCTGCCACTCCTCCCACTGCAGAATCCCTGAGCAGGATAACATTCCATCCTTTCATTGTGTGACAGTTTCCACTAGACCTTATCCATAGGGCAGGATTCAGGCATCAAGATGAAGTATATTCTGTCAATCTTGCTCATGGTGACTGGTGAGTGATGAAAGTTGTCAGCTTGATGAGGACCTTATTGGGGGGTGAGACTGTGGAGCTTTGTGGAGGGATAGGAAGAGCTGGTAGAACAGGAACATGTAAGTTTGGGTAATAAACTGGCTATTTTCTATAAAGTCTTAACCATTTGTGGGATCCAGCTCAAACTTTTGAAGGGCTCCCACCTCCTTTGAATGTCTGATAGAAATTTTGGGATTGAAACACAGAGGTATAGCAGAATGGAAAGTGGAGATAGGAGTCCCAGCAGGGGCAGGGATTTATAAAGAGACACAAAAAACCAAACCAGCAGGTATTCTGCTGTAACTTGGGCTTTAAAACTTAATATGTAAGAGTAATAACAACCACCACCTTCAAAGCGTATATTTACATAAGGACACGTCTCTGTTTTCTGCATATTAACTCATTTAATTTTCTAACTCTGTGAGATAATTATTTATTCTCATTTCATTGAAGAGGAAACTGAGGCACAGTGTAACCTAAATAACTTCACTATATGAAATGAGTGTGGCTCTGTAGTTAGACAGTTGTGCTCTCCTACTTAATGGTTAGGATGCCTGGGATAAATAACCCTTGCCTCACTGAACCCATCCCTTAAGTGCAATATGAGAAAAGAAGTATCTGTTTTTTTAAGGACACAGAGTACTTCCTAAAGCTTTATTAGACTGAGTAGAGTTAACAAATTATGTGGGAAGGAGATGGGTAGGTTGTTTGAGAAATGGAACCAGCAAGTGTGAAGGTTATGAGATGTGATAGTTGCCAGACACTGTGCTAGTTGCAGGGGATGTTGTAGAAAACACTGTTCCTTCATTGCTTATTATCTATGGATGAAACACCCATAGACCCAGAAGCATAAAATGCCATTGCTAGAGAAGTCCAAATGGGAGTATAGGATTTTATTTTTTGGTTAATAGCTTTATATTTTCCTGTGTCCTTTCCTAAACCGAGAAAGCTAGATTTGATCTACATTGTTGAACCCACCAGTCAGATGCCACCAGGAACACAACAATAACTTAAAAAAAAAAACACCCCAAACCTCCGAAGTTTATTTTGCTTTATAGGGTAGGGAGAACACAGTCCAGAGAGACCCCAGACTTGTGCTTCTGAGTGGGGCTGGGTGGTGGGCTCTTACAGGGTTTGAGCTTGTGCTGGGTAATTCTGAAAATGGGATGAGAGAAAAAGCATCATTTTGGTATTAGAAGCAGTCAACAAGAAGTAGCAACTGGTAATTGGGTACCTTAAAATTTTTAAGAGGTAGGAGGATTAAATTAGAGCCAGAGCTGTCATCAGTAAAGAAATAGCAATAATACAAAGGAGTTACCAGTCAATAGCTAATGTTTAGTCACATGGAGGGTCATGGGAGGGTTTTGTCTATTTCTTCTGAGCATTATTTTGTCTTTTCTCAACATAAAAATGTCCTCAAACTTGCATTAGAGAGAAGTAACATTTATTGCACATGCATTGCATACAAAGCATTATTCCAAGCATTTTACATGTAGTACCACATTTAATCCTTACAAAACCCTAGGAGAGAAGCTTAGTTATGATCTCAGTGTGAAAATAAGGAAGTCATGATATACTTTGTTCAGTTTCCTCAAGTTCCCACTCTTCATAAGGATAGAATCAGAATTTGAATCCAGGCATCTGTTTTCAGAGAATTAAGTTCCATACTGTATCTAGTACCTATTAGTGCAAAGCTTCTTTCACTCTATTCTCATGCTAGAATTAAAATTAAAATTTTAATTTTATTTATCTAGTTAATTTGTTTCCTTTGGAATCTCGATGACTGGTCTCAGACCAACCCTGTGTACAACTAGCAGGGAAAGTCAGGGAGTTGTAGGAAAAGACTGCAGTGCTGCGACTGTGGATAGAATCAACCTTTGGGAGATTAGAAGTGAGCTAAGCAATTCTGGAAGGCAGCAGAGAGGTCATGTACATGAGAACTGCTTGGTATTTGGAATCAAACTGAAGTATGAATCCTAGAACTAACCGTCATTCACTAGTAGCGTGGCCTTACTGAAATTTCCCATTTTTTAAAATTTTGTTTTTATTTTTTTAAAGTATATATTTATTACATCATCCTTCATATTTGCACAATGTATGATTTCCCTGTGACATTTCCACCCATGCACCAGCACCATAGTCCCTTGTGCTCTTCCCACCCCGTCTTGATCCTTCTCCCTCCTCCTCCCCTGCAGAATGTCTCTGATTTATAATTGCCTGATGATTTTGAGTTTTACATTACTATAGTTACTTCCCCTCCCTAATCCTTTATTTGGTTCCTCTACATTTCTCCTATCAGTGAAACCATTTGATATTTTCTCCCCATATTAAGTTTTTAATCTATAAAATTTATCCATCCTATTGTTTTTTCCCATAAAAATTAAAAAAGTTTAAAAGTACTTGAAGTACTTAGTTCATTGTGAAGGAGGGTACTCTAGTATCTTAGAGCAGAGGCTAAGTGTTCAATAACTGAACAATATTGATATCATCAGACACTGGTATTCTGAGATTTTGCCTGGGTTATATCTCTCGATTTTCCTCTCTCTCTATTTCAGGTGTTATTTCATTTGATGAAGGAGACACGGAGAGTTTAGATTATCTTTTCTTATTACATCTGCGTTCCAGTTACCAGTCGTGTGTGGGGACTCCGGTTACCCCTCAGTGGGTGATAACATCTGCACACTGCTTCTTGCCGTAAGTGGAGGCATCAGTTCACCCTGTTCTAAGACTCCAAGCCAGTTTACTCTGGGAATTCTAAAATACTTGTGCTGGTCAGGAAACTGTAGGGTTTTGATATTGAAGGAGAGCTCAGCTACTCAGATAAAACTTGACTAAGGAATCTCCCATGTCCTTTAACATGTCCAGAAAGGAAAAATAATATTTTATAATGAGCTATCTCGCATGTATGTTAAAAGGTTCCTGAAAATAATTCTTAACGTTTTCAGGTTTTTTTAAAAAACATGTTTGTTCATTTTTTCTTGACAGACATTTGAGTTTTTCTAATTTTCTGCTATTTTTAAAATTGTAAACATACTTGTACCATGTACCTTAGAAACAATTCTTGTGTGTCTATCTGTTGTTCTATCTGTCTTGGTGTATATGCATATTGATATATATCTGCAAGTATATCTCTTGGTATATAATTAGGACTGGAATTTCTGGGTCATAAAAGATGTAGATGTTGAACTTTTACATATCCTTCAGCATTTATGAGATCTTCAAACACTAGGTATTGTCAAACTTTTTAATTTTTTTGCTGAATATGTCGACTATTTTATTATACTCTTAGTTTTTTTAACCCTAGTAGTGATAACTAGCATCTTCCCCTCCCTTTATTACCTTCCAATGGCATTTCTTTGGTTCAGTACTCTTTTGTGTCAATACATTATATGTATTGATTTTTTTTAAAAAAAATTGACTTTGTAGGACTTTTTTAAGTGTTCTCAACTACTCTTTTGTCAGTTATAGATGCTGAAAATATCTTCTTCCGCATTGTATCTTGGGCTTCTATATGGGATATTTTGAGTAGTAAGGGCTCTTAACCGCAACATAATTGAATTTATTACTTGTGGCTTTATGGTATTGTGCCTACTTGAAAATACCCTTATGATCACATCAAAAAGGCCTTCCTTTAAATTTGCTAGTACAGATTTTAAATTGATTCTTGTGAATGAAGAAGGTAGAGACCCAGTTTTATATTTTGATAGAATAAACTAAATATCCAATTAAAATTCATTTAATGACTCCTTCTTTCCCCAGTGTGAATTTCCTGTAGTACCATTTCTGTCATCTATTGGAGTTCCATTTATAAATGGGTTTGTTTTTGAGCTTTCTATGTATTCCACTGATCTATTTATTATAAATATAATAATTTCTTAATAATTATGACTATGATAATTTGTGACATCCAGAGTAGACCAGCCACCTATTCTTCATCAGGAACAGTTACATATTTGTCTCAAAATTCAAAATCACCTTGTCAAGTTCTATTAAAAAAAATCTGTTGGGATTTATTTGAAATTAATTTAATTCTTTATATTGGTTGGGAAGAATTGATATTGATTTATTTCTAGCCATATATCTTGGATATCTCTCTATTGATTTAGGTTTCCTTTGAAGTATTTCAAGAATTTTATGTTAAATAAGACTGCATACATATTTTGCACATGTCTTATTCAATTTATTTGTAAAGTGCTTTATATTTTTCCGTATTTTAATTAATGTACTTCCATAAATTCTGTTTTCTCTTTATTGGTGATAATGGAAATGAAGTTGGCATTTGCAAATGGATCCAGCAGTTTATTGTTTCACTGTAATCTTATTTCTTTTTTTTTTAAAGATTGATTTATTTATGCATACAAGAGCTGGGGTACAGGCCATAGGTGTGGAGGTGGAGGGGGGGTTTGTGAGAGGATTCACCAGAGACAGAGTGGGGAACAGAACAGGTGGATCAACTGAAACACATTGCTGAGGGGAGCAGCAGATGAGACAGTAGAGGTCTGTTGCTCCATGTGGGTCACCTCCCTGGCCGGCAGCAGGGATCGAACTCGTGCTGCAGTGGCTATGATTTACTTCATAGTGCGGTGCTTAATCCATTGTGCCACCAGGGAGGCCCCCTCTTCTTATTTCTAATAATTTGTTCTGGTGGATTTTCTGTCCATTATCTTTGATATGGGCCATTTTACATTATTGTTTAAGTTCTAAATACATTTTAAAATTTCCGCAGCACTAAATTTTTCATAAGTTTAGACTGTATTTGGTGAATTTTGTGAATTTAGGGGTGTAGCTGTCAAAATTAGAAAGATATCTTTTGAGTTCTAATTTAATTGTTTTGTAGTCAGAGAATTGTGATGTATGAGATAGTGATTCTTTTAAAATCAATGAAGCTTGCTTATTGGACAAGTATAAGGTAAATTTTTATAAGTGTTTCTTATGTGTTTGTAAGACTGTATATGCTTTTATTTTAGAATGGAGGGCTCTATATGTGCTTAATGTATCAAACTTTTTGATTGTGTAGTTCCAATCTTCTATATCTTATTATTATTTTTTGCTTGACACCAATAGTTGAGAAAACTGTGCTGAGAAGTTCCTCTGTATGAGTAGATTGGTAAAAATAGTCATATAAATTTATCAAATTTTTTGTGTTTTAAAAATATTTTCAGGTTATTTTATAAATTTAAGTAGTTTAAATTTAGGTACTTTGTATAGTTCTGGTAAATCAAACCTATTGTTATATGTCATTATTTTCTCTCATGTACATATTTTTTGTCTTAAAACTTATCTGTAGGTATTAATATACCAATTCTAATTTTTTTTGGTTAGTAATATACTGGTATATTGTTTCACATCTTTTCTCTTCCACTTTCCTGTATCCTTTGGATTTAAGCACACTTCTTAATTTATGTGTAGCAGGATTTAAACATATAACATTACAAGTTTTATCTTTTAACTGGTGAGTATAGGCTATTTGTATTTATTTTGTTTATTGGTATATTTAGACTTGTTTCTTCTTATTTTGAATGTCTACTCTTTATATTCATCAAAATAGTTATATCCTTTTATCAGATTAGTATTTAAATAACTTTTAAATTTAATTTTTATTCTTGTGGAATATGCACTTTATATTTTTTTAACTATTTAATGTGGATGTTTAGTGTAACAAAGTCCAAAGTTAAACAATAGCCTAGTGCCCTTCCTATGCTCCTTCTCAGTTATATTCCATCAATTTCCCTCAGAGGCAATTGCTACCTTATTTCCTCACCATAGTTTAATTTTGCATGCCATAGAGTTGTTTTAAGTTAAAATTCACTCACCATAACTAACTGGAGTCATCTATTTATCAGGGACACTCCTCAATTTAACACTCTTCATTTCTGTATTTATTTAAAAATACATTTTATGATAAGTTAAAAAGTTTCTTAATAGAAGGAAAAAAGAGAAAGAGAAAAAAAGGAAATTTAAGGGAAATGCTTTTTGGTAATTATTAATTAACATAAACATGAATTACTCTGCAAAAAAAAAAAAAGGTGGTCTTAGAAATGAAAAGAAATCAACAGACACGTAAGAAAGTTACTACTGCTGGTCTAAACAATAGCTGGGCTGAACAGTTCCATCAGGTTGTATAATTAAAACAATATCCAAGGTATGGAAATGAGAAGAGGAGTTGTTAAGTGATCTCATTGAGTTAGTCAAGAGAGAATCTTACTATGACTTCTTCCCTGTTTGTTCTAATATATCTCTCAAATGATCAATCTCGCTCTTGTCACAAATTTTTCAAAGTGGCTGCTGCAATTTCATATTGTCCTCGGTGAATTATGTCAATTAGAGAGCTAGCATGTGGATTTAATAACAGGGAAGCCCATGTTTGGTGTAGAGGGCCGAACAGACTGAACTGATCCAACGAGACTGCAATGGTCAGTAAGAACAATTTGGCCAAAGGCCACCATTGCTAACTGGGGGCCCAGCAGAATTCTGGCTCCAAGCAGATGGAACTAAGCACAGCAGGTTTCAGGATTACAAAAACAAGATTATGGGGAGTCCTCATGCTGTATAAGGTCTTATAAAAGTGACCTAAAGCAAAGCTTGTCTAAAGGATGCTGATCTGGTTGGCTCAAGGATAGACTTAGCAGGCCTTTCCCTTTTCTATTTATTATTTCTCTATCTTCCTTTGGACTTTATCATATCAAATCCCAGCAAGTGACAAGGACAGACCAAGAGATAAATGACTATTGGTTGGGAGCAAAATAAACGTAATATTTGAGAGCTCAACAACAACGAAAATATTGGTGCTTAGTATCAACGTGTACTTATTCCACTGTTGTGGTTGGAGAGACCCCACAGGGGTCTCTGAGGCCTTAGGGGACCCAGCAGGAATGTCTTATTCTGAATTTAGTGTCTTGAATCATGTTAGTGAGTGGGTCTCAACTGGAGCTCAGTGGAACATCCAGGACTTTTGACTCTGGCTATACTAAAAGGATCACAAGAAAACCCTGTTAATGCAGCAAAGTTTTGATAGAGAGGAGTAGAGCATAGTATATTCAGATGATCTTCCTCAGCTTTAAAATATTTCAACTCTCTAAGCTGTTACTCATTTCCCTTGATGATCTTACAGTTCCTGTCCCCCCAATTCCCACAAAGAGCCTACCTAACAGACCTAATACTCTCATCAAAACCTTCACTGTCAATCTGCATGCTGCTTCCAGCTGTTTCTAGGTCATGAGTTGGCACTTCTTTCTGGAATTGTGCTGAGAGTGGATTTCAAGTCACTACATAGAGTTACTCCAGGAGGCATTCACATTATTGCCTGTGTGACTGGCCATTGGTTGACTTGTATAGTGTACAACCTACATGACCACATGTGGTAGCTATGATTCTTTTTTTTTCTTTTTAATTTTTCAGAGACCTCCAGATCATCTTTCATGGTGGTTCCCAAAATATCCAAGATGCTATTGGGGAGATTATACCTTATGAGAAGATCATCATTCACCCAAACTTCACTGCCACTTCTCCTAAAAATGACCTGATGCTGATAAAGTTATCTGTACCTTTCACCTTCTTCTTCAAAAGAGTGTTTCAGTGGCCCTCTCCCATGACAAAGAAAGCCAAAGATTGCTTAGTTTACACCTGGTTTAACAATAGAGCATTTGGTGAGTGATTGTCAAAAGAAGAGTTAGTTGTGTTCTTAGATATAGTCAAATATTCGGGATCTCCAAAGGGAAAGAAATCAGAACTTAGAGGCCCAGTTCAAATTTTCAAGCACAGTTGGAAAGGTCAAAATGGAACAACAGTATTGACTCTTTGGAGTAGAAGGGGTCCTTCTTTAGGATGCTGGGAACAAAATCCTAAAGGAAGGTGTTGCGTGTGTGTATTAACTATACACGTAATACAGGGGCTGGTGTTCAGGGATCTATGTTTGAGTATTATTTCTGCCATTCATTATAGGATTATGGGCAAATTATTTAACTTCCTCGAATATTAATTTTTAATTTTGTGAAAATAGTTTCCCTTTACCTTACTAGAGTGATATTGACGTCAATTACAATAATGATAATAGCCACCATTCATTGGACACTGATTATTTATCAGGCATTAAGCATTCTGTGTATATCATACAGTTATCATCAGACATCATGAAAAGTTGTTTTAGGATTTATATTTTATAAATGAGGAAACTAAGACTCAAGGAGATTAATTGTTAAAGCTCACGTACTTGGTGATGGCAGAGCTTGGATTCAGACCTTATTTATGTGTGGAGTCTTCTCACCAGCTGTCCCCTTGAAGCTGGTCATCTGTCAGAGGTGGTAAACCGAGCAGGTGGATATGTTTAATCCATGGTACATTCCATCAGTTCTCCCTTTGTCATTCTTTCTAAGTGAGAAGCCCTGAAGGTGAGAAGGCAGGATGCCTTACGAAAATGCAAACATGAATGAAAGTCTCCTTTATTTCTCATACTTAGGAAACCCAGATGGTAACCTTCAGAGCATTAAGATTAAATTGAACCATAACATAAACTGCAAAAAATTACTGCATGAAAAATTCCTTGAAGATATGTTCTGTATAGGATATCTACTAGGAAATAAAGAGGAATGCCAGGTAACTTTTCTTATTTCACTTACCCATAAACTTAATCTCTGTTTTTTGTCTTTGTGTTTCTGTTAACTCTCATCCTTCTTTGAGGTATGGATTTTGTAGGCAGGCTCAGAGAGTATGGGGCTGGAGACCAATGACTTTTTCTTCTCCATCATCTCTTAGAGGTGAGAGGAATAGATTATGGAGGAATGTAAAGCTGCCTTGCAGCTATTGACTTGAAATTTATTTCCAGGGATTACTAGTTGGTAAGGGTAGTTAGTGCAGAAGAAAGTTTCACATTATTTTTCTTCTATCCTGGGCCCCTTGTAGGGCAGATATAGTGACTTTCATTTTTTGCACAGGGGGTGAGGATTCTTGAGAATGTTCTGACCTCCTCTACTCTGTCTGGCAGGTGATTACAGCTGCACCAGCTATATGTGGCAATGAGTTAAGAGGAATTTTGTCTTGGGAAACCGGATGTATTATGACAGGATACATTGTTCTCTTCACTGACCTCCACAGCTATGTTCCCTGGATTGAGAACATTATTTCTACAAAATAAGCTGTAGATCTCCAGTGACACCTGACCCTTACCTCCAGCTGATCCAGGGCAACCACATTTTGTATCTCTGTCCCAGTCTTTCCCAGGATCTAGGCTTGACTGGAATTTCAAAAGAGATCACTGATAACTCCTGGGTGTTGGTGTGACTGGTTTCTTTAACTGATTCTTTTGCTTATCCCCAACTCAACAAGTATAACAACATTGAAAACAAGAACACTAATTTCAAGAAGTAGAGTTCACTAAGGAAGGGTTTTGGATTCTACCAATTCAGATATTTGTGTTAAAACATTCTCTGCTTTATCCTAAGAACACAAAAGACAAGTAGAAATGAGGAACAGTAACTACCAGGAGTCTTATGATGTGAACCACATAGCTGAGCGGTAATTTGTTTAAAACTGATTCGATGATTTAGCAATTATTCTAATGACCAAACGTGTCCTGTGTGTGTGTGTGTGCATGTCTTTCTCTCTCTGTGTATCTGTTGTAGTTAATGGTTCCATTAGCTACTTAGAATATCTACAGAATTCAGGTTTTTCTTTAGGCTTGTTGAGACCATTAAGAGGTCAGTGTAATTTTTTGAATAATAATTTTTGTATATTGAGCTACAGTTGTAGTGTGTATTACAAATATAAATGGTAGAATGGATTTTCCCCCCAATATATTTTCCTTCCAGTTTGCTGTGTTCATTTGTTGTTTATAATCACATCTACAATATACTTTTGGATATGTAACTTTATTTATAGATTACTTGAAAGATTCCTTTTAAACTCATATGTATATATTATGTATTTACCTTCTCTTTCTTCCAGCTTAATCCTGTTTTAATTTATTCATCTCACACCTACTAGCGCTTCCTGGAGAATTTATTCAGAAATCTGATTATGGTTTTTATTTCTCTTGGTTTCCTGGGTGAACTATTTTAATCTCACCATGTTTATCTGTACACACTTGGTTACTATTTATATACTTTTGATATCACACCTTTTCTTTCCCAGTCCATCTCTTTCTTTGGAAATATGTAGGAAATTGAAAATCATTAGATGTGGTCCATTACTTAGCCTAGAATTGACAAACTATAATATAAGAGAATCACTGTCTCGTCTAAAAACCACGAGAGCTACACCTGCTATCTCCACAGTAGATGCTGTGATTGCCTTACCAGCACCCACTTTACCTCTCTTCTGTTACATCACAATCAGTCTCTAGGTCTGTCACTTGAATATTTCTAAGTTTGTTAAACAGGAAAGGAGGTTCACTTGTAAGGGAGGGAGCAGTTGTTGATATAAAGTTGTAGAATCAGATATGTCTGGTTTCAAAATCCAGCCTTTTTTTCCTTAGAAATTATTTTTTCTTTATTGATATAATTTGACATCAGTTGTATTCCCCATGGAATTCCCACCACCATTGCACCAGTGCACCATCACCTCAGTCCCTCACGCTCTTCCTGCCCTCATCCCAGTCCCTCCCCCCAAAAAAATGCCTCTTGATTTTTCTTTGTCTTTTTGTTTTTGTTGTATTGTGATTTTTAAAAAATTGTTATTGCTCTTTTCCTTGATCCCCTACTTTGTTCCCTTATATTCCTCCTAAAAGTGAAACCATTTGATATTTTTCTTTTTCCTTCTGCCTAATTTCACCAAACGTAATAATCCCTTCTAGCTCCATCCATATTTCAAAATCCAGCCTATTAATTAGCTGTGTGTCTAGGGAAATTATTTAAGCCTTTGCACATAAGTTTAGTCTTTCCAGAAAAGGAGAAATAATAACTAGTGACTAAGACTAGTCTGGGATGTGTCCTTATTTCCAGGGCACTAGCAGTTGTGAATCCTGATACATGAATGTCCTTTCCAAGATCTGCGGAGTTAATCTGAAATGGAAACATACTGCCTTGAGGCTCTGAAGATAGACTTAATGTTGATATATAATCTCATTTCAAGAGATTATAAATAGATGTAACTTTTTGGAATGCAGTTTGATAAAATACAGAAAAATTTTAACATAATTTTTTTTACTTTAAAATATAGAGGCATGTATATAATGATTATATTGCAGTATTATTACTTATGGTAAAAAATTGAAAACAACTCCATGTCCATCAATAGGGGAGTGGTTAAACAATGATGATATAGTTATAAGGAGAATATTAAGAAATTATACAGTAGACGTGTGCTACAATATATTACATGGGAAAAAGCAGGTTTCAGGACAGTAGTATGACATACTTTTGTTAAAAGAGTGCAAGGTTATAGATGATGTGTTTGAATAGATAGATTACTGTTGAGATATACAATAAATACATAGCAGATTTATGGAAGGGACCCCTCTAGAGGGATGTTTAATTTTTAACTTTACTTCTTTATGTACAGTCTAAATTTTTAACATGAACTTCTGCTAATTTTATAATGTCAAGTTACTTCTCCAAAAGCAAAGACAAGTATACTTAAATCTTTTTTATTTTTTATTATTATTTTTTTAATTTTAAAGAGCAGGTTTATTGGAAAAGGGACAGGAAAGTAAAAGACACTTGCATAGACACAAGTGGGCAGGAAGAGGTGCCCCAGAAGGGACAGATTTGCTGAGAGGCCTGCATGTTTGCAGGCGGGTGGCCTTGAAGGCTGCTTGCACTGAAGGAGGTCAGTGAAGGGAAGGGAAGCCAGGACAGGATACAGGTCACAGGCAGGCGGAGGCTGCTGCCCTCCAGAGGAGAGAGCTGGTGGTTGCCTAAATCTTTTTTAAAAATAATTTTCAGCCCTTACATTTTGACAATATAGTAACAAATCAAAGAGTATCTAAGAGTTTATCACAGAAATCTAAGAGTTTATCACAGGAATGCAAGACTGACTTAATATTTAATATATTTTCAAAGCAAATCATTATGTTCACAAAATCAAAGAGATAAATCGTGTCAGTAAATACAAATAAAGCATATAATTAAATTCAACCCCAAACTATGATAAAAAACTTCTCAGCACATCAGGAATAAAAATAGTATGCTTAATATGATAAAGAACACTTAGAAGATATTTACAACCAGTGTTTTATTTAAATGATGAAATAGTGGATATTTTCCCCCTAAGATCAGGATTGAGGCAGGGATGGATACTCACATTACTTAAGTCAATATTAGAGGAAGATCCTAATCAGTGTAGAAAGTTAGATAAGTAAATGAAGGGCATAAGTTTTGAAAGAAAGAAGAATTGTTTTTATTTGTTGATGACATGATTGCTGAAGTATAAAATTTCAAAGAATCTATAAAAAATATTGGAGCTAACAAGATAATGTAGGAAATTCACGAGATCCGTGGTCAATCTGCAAAAATTGTATCAACCAGCAGTAAGTAATTTAAAACAAAAATTTAAATATTCCATACATAATAATATTATAAAATAGTACTGATTTGGGATAATTTGATCAAAAGACATGTAAAACTTCTACATTTAAAAACTATAAAATATTTCTGAAGTTAAAGACAAAAAAGTGAAGAGAATTATCATGTTTTTCAGATTGTCAGATTGATCATTTTAAAGAAATATGCATCATTTTAAGAACACACGTACAAATCAGTAAACTTCCACAAATAAATAGAAAAAAGTCAAGTCAGTGTTAAAAAGGACAAACAAATCAAATATTAACAATTACTTTACAGTAAGAGATATATAAATGAAGCGTATGAAAAAAGTGTTCCATCATTCTTTGTCAGGAAAATGCAAATTAAATCATAATGAGATACCATTTGCCTCCAATGGAATGCCCCAAATTTAAAAAGACTGACAGTGCCAAATGTTCATGAGAATGAGAAACATTATGGATGGAACCTTAAAATGCTAGAATCACTTGAGCACTCTACCAGTTTTTGGTGAAGTTAAATGACCATCAAATTTATGACATTGTAATTGGACTCTTAGGTACTCTCTTGAAATAAAAACTATGGCTACAAAAATATGGATTGAAGACTTTAGAGAAACTTTATTTGTAGTAGCCCTAAATTGTAAACACTGCAAATATTCCTCATTAGTCAGTGGGTTAAGACTATTGTGATTCACACACTTATTAAAGATAAATCACAAAACCATGTTGTTAAGCAAAAGTAGTAGAAACAGGAGTTTCCACTAAATGATTCCACAGAAGAACAGACAAAACTAGTCGCTGGAAAGACATAATCTGTGGGGAGAGATTAGGATAGTGGTTTCCTATAGGAAGTGAGGACTGAGTGGAAAAAGACGGAAGTGGAAGAGGACTGTTGCCTGCTGAGGGCAGCACAGGGTATCTTATTTGGGGTATTGGTTGCATGCATCTCTGCCTTTTTCTCTATATGCATTTTGCCTAAAAATGAAAAATTATAATAAGCAAATATTGAGCTCTAGCTAGTCCTTTTGCTTTCTGCAGTGTTGTAAAATATCAATTTTAAAACCTTTTCCTCTATATGCCAGGCCTAAGCAAATGAGTAAATATATTGAGCATAAGGGGAGGATAAACCCCATGCAACTATGTTTCAGGGAGTTACAAATATATAAGAAGGGATGACAACAGGGAACCCTATATTATTGGATTGGAATTTTATGTTTACATTGAAGGGGCACAGGGAAGGAAGAGAAATGGGCCAAAATATAATTTAGGGGTAAATCTAGATAAAGAAATATAGGGACATACTAAGTTTTTAATAAATTTGACATTGTATGAAAGCATCATGTTGAAAATAAAGCTGTGGAGGGCAGCAAAATGAGAGGAGATGGAGTTTACAGAGAGGAGAGCTTACAAGAAAAGAGAGTCACATGACAGAGAGCCCCTCCCCCCATCCCGGTTTCTTTTCTGATCATATTTCCCCAGTCCTCTAGAGGAAAGTGGACTTCAGAGGTCGCACTACAGTTCAGCCGGAGGGTCTACTTAGGAAGTTTAGGAAAAGGGGATCTGAAGCAGTGGTCCTTGATGTTGGCTGCACCCTGGAATCACACAGGTTGCTTTAAAATACAATGCGTGGTGGCGCAAGGGGTTAAGTCTCAGCCCTATGAAGCTACCTGCAGCCACTGTTGCATGGGTTCTACCCTGGCCAGGGAGCTGACCCACACAGCACAGCAGACCTCTCCTGCCTCGCCTGCTGCTCCCCTCAGCTGTGTATTTCAGTCAGTCTGCCTGTTCTGCTCCCCAGTCTGTCTTTGGTGAATCCTCTCACCTCCTGTACCTTTGGCCTATGCCCAGATTCTTGTATGCATAATTAAATAAAAATAAATCTTAAAACCACAACAAAACCCAATGCCTGGGCTTGACATGGGCTTGACTTCATGATTAGGTAGGATGTGGCCTGGACATTAAGATTTTTCAGAACCCCGCAGGGGATTTCAATGTGTAGCCAGGAGTGGGAACTACCACCTTTGAAGGAGGATTGGGAAAACGTCGGTGTCCCCAAGGAAAGGACCCAGATGAAGTTGCAAGTTTTGTAACCAAAAGGTTCGTATGTCTGGAAAATCTGAGAGGAGCAATTGGATTTATCAGGTCCTGATAGGAGGGGGTGTTGGGATGCCCTGGTGGGCTTTATGCTCTCTTTTAGGATCTGATTTGAGGAAGCCTTCCTGGTTGGGTTCACATGTAGGCAGAGAGAGGATGCTGGAGCTGGGCACATATAAAGCATGGTGTGGCCGTCTTGGCCTGTTCCCTGTCTAGATGCCCCAGTGTTCCAGGCGAATGCTGTTTTCAAGGGCAAGTGGCACCCTTGAGTCTAATGCCCAGGGCCCCTATTGGGAAAATCTCTATCTCCTTTTTCCTGCTATAAATCAGGTTGAACATGCATTTCTGACAAAAAACCCCCAAGCCTCTCGTTCCTGGGGTGTTTTAAAGTAGTACCTCTTGAAATTGAAACAATGACATAATTTTTCTTCCCAGTTTGTCTTGTTTCTATAAAAACTGCAGAGCTCGGTCATATAATTACCATAATAGTGAAAATATGCCAAATATCATGCTAACACCAATTCTAAGAAATAGAATGGGCAGCGATGTGCAAGGTGACCCATCACTTTGGAATTTAGAGATTATCTCAGAAGAGGTAATCTCAAACTCGTGGTTTGGGTCATGCCAAGCACTAGCAATCCACAGACTTTTACATCTCTGTTTAGTTCATTTTATCAAGCAGACCTTGGGAACAAATGCCACTTGCTAAGGCTATGCATAGAGTTTCAAGTATTGTCTTATTCTGTGGGTGAGTCCTGTCATGTAAAGTGGAGAGACTCTAAGGGAAATTATACAGAAGAAACCTGGGATAGGTTTCTGAAGGCTTTGTGGCCAGTCGGGGGTAAAATTCATGAAAAGTCCACTTCATGTGCACTCTCAGCAGAGATTTGGTGTCCTGGGGTCTGCTTTGTCCCATCTGGGGTCTGCTTTGCTCCATCTACCACTCTGGGCCCAGAGTAGAATGGCCCCCACAGCTCTCTTCAGCTTGGGGTTGCCTGAGATCAGGATGACTGAGTGCCCCGAGGGACAGGCAGCCATGACCCCCACGCAGACCATCACCCCCAGCTTGTGCTGCCACAGCATCAGTAAAGGCACCGACACCAGGGCTGCACAGAACGACACCACATAGAAGCAGAGGAAGGAGACCAGAGACTTGAGGGCTCTGATGTGGGCCTCCAGGCTAGGGTCTCGAGAGTCGCTGGTTATGGCCCTCATTGTCCTTAGGTGTCCCCCCAGGGAGACAATCAACACCCCAGAAGAAATGACAAAAATTAGGAAAGGGGGGATGGCCCCCAGGCTGCAGATGAGGAAGGAATGGAAGAAATGGAGTCGAATGACTTGCATATTGAGTTCTTTGCTGTGGTTCCTGACTCCCGTAGCTGCGATGATGAGGCCAGGCCTACTAAAATAGTCCCACAAACAGAAGGTGATGCAGACACAGGAGAGCAGAAGTGCACTCAGGAGCAGCTGGGGGATCTTTCTGCTGATCCAGCTCACCAAGCAGACCAGGAAGGTGTATGAGAAACGGACGATCTTCGAGCAGTAGAGGAGGCTGAGGCAGGTGGCCAGCCAGAGGCTGGCTTGCTTTGCGAACATCCAGAGCATGATGATGGTTTGGTAGCTGAGGTTCAGTGGGTCTTTCATTTGCTGTATGAAGGTAAGCTGGATGGCATCCAGGAACAGCAGCCCTTGTAGGAAGAGCCGGGTGAGGCTGAGACCCAGAAGGACAAGGTCACAGCTGCTCAGTGGGTGCCTCCTTACCAAGTCCCAGAGATTCACCAAGAAAATGAAGACATTGGCCAGGATGCCCACTGCAAACTCCAGAACTGAAAGGACTAGAAATACACCCTTGACTTCACAGGACACGGTGACAGCAGGAGTCAACGTCAGCATGCTGTCCCTTCTCCCTGGGCCAAGGAAGCCTCCTCATGCGCCACCCGGCAGAGAAAGGTGAGTGTGTCTTCAGAGCCAAGGTCTCTCCCTTCCCAGGTGTCCTACTCTCGCCCTAGTTTATTTCAGAGTGGCCGCCTCAAAAGTCTGGCAGCACACTCAGAGTAATACTGCTGTTTGAGACCATCTCTTGTCTCCCCGTAAGGGCTCATTGCCAGAGTGGGAGAGTGATGGTTCTGCCTTTGGGGTGAGGCAGAAGGCTTTACTAACCGCAGGTGTTTCTGTATGACTGCCTCCCCAGGGGAGCACATCACAGCATCAGGGATGCAAACAAGACAGAGTCTCGATTTCCCAAGCCCAGATTTGCATGCCCATCTGCACCTGTGGAAAGGCGTGTGGGATTTGCTTATGGGATTTGGTCATGGAAACTGGCAGCAAGCAAAATATGTGTAGATTTGTAGGAAACTGAGGTTGGAAATGGTGCTTCTTTCCATTTGCACACCTGCTCTCACCTCTGGCCCTGAGGTTCTCACAGACTTATGTTTTTAATATGGATATATGGACCATTCCTTTCCCGGTACCAGCATATGACTGGCATGACCGCCACTCACATGGTTCGTTCAGTCATCACTACTGTGCCAGCTACTGTGCTTGGCAAGGGGAGTGTTCACATGAGCAGCACACCATTTTGCTGTGTAGGGAGGGGGCCAGGGGGCTAGGCGATCTGGATTGTCGCTGAAGATTTTTACTTCTCTTTTTGCTTCCCACCCCACCTTCTTACCCCATTGTCTACAAAGCAACAGTAATGATTGTGTTCAAGTAGCACTAAGATCATGGCATTACTTTTTTTGTTCAAAAATTTCTGTGCATCCCATATTTCTCAGCTAAGTCCTGACAGTGACCTCTAGGTCCCCCACACATTCAGGCCTCTGTTCCTTCTCAGTTGTCATCTGTGACCCTTGCCTTCTCCCTCACTCCCCGCCAGCTATATTTCCTGTCCTGTGAACTCACCAAGCACCCTCCTGCCTCAGGACATTTGTACTTGCTCTTCTCACAGATTGCTTTTCTCCTATATACTTTCATTTTCTTCTCAATAGTCCTCTTATCAGAGAGACCATACCTAACTATAGCAAGCATGTTCTATCATTCTTACTATCATCCTTCACCTGTGGTATATTCCTGCAGACATGCAGTTGTTTCATGTATCTACCTCCTCCCACTAAAAATGTAAACTTCATGAAGACACATACTAGCTACTCAGTAAACATTTCTGAATGATTGGAAAGTTCACAATTGCAGTATCTAGTCATCTATGACATCCCCATGGACTATAGCCTCCTTTTTAAACATACCTGGACATTGTACTCTAACATACTTGGGTGTCATTTCTAAAGCCTAGTTTTCTCCCATTTTTAACATTTCTAAACATTTGGTGAGCTTGCATCACTAATTCACCTTGATCTGTAGAGGAATGTGGACTGATTTCAGGTTCACTTCTGCAATCATTTTAAAACGTCTGGCTAGTTTCTCAGTGTAGATGGAGACCTGATTATTAGACCCAGTGTTGTTTTATAACATATGGTGCTTCCCTCCCCCCTTACAAATGCTTTAGCTTTTCCAGTTCTTTTATTATTGTACTTCATATTTTGTTCATGCCACCATTTCATCTGGGGATGAAAGAAAATGAAGGGAAAGAAGATGTGGAGAGGTTGGTTTGCCCAGTAGCATTTCCTTGTAGGGCTGGAGTCTCTGGCCTGTCTGCTTCCTCATGCAGCGTGGCTCTTTCTGCTAAATCTTCATGATCTCACTCTGGGCAGTCAGATCCCTCCGAATGCCTCACTGTTTCCAACACATCCATGAGGACGGGTGCTCTAAGTTGAGATGTGGGCTGGGTGATGACCTGGCTCTGCTGATTCCTCTCTTTGTGACCTTGGCAAATGAGAAACTCTTCATTCATGTCATGTGAAGTGGAGATGACCATCAACATAGCACCTAACTGCAGGGTTGGGAGGATCACTTGAATTGCTATCTGCAGCTTATTTGGAATTGTGCTTGGCACATTATGCCTGGTCAATAAATGTTAGCTATGAAACTACCATATGATCGAGCACTTCCTCTTCTGGGTGTAAAGGTCAAAGGAAATGAAACCAGTACCTCAAGGAGTTATCTGCTCCCATGTTAATTGCAGCATTTTTCAAAATGACTAGATGTGGAAATAGCCCAATGTCCATCGATGAATGAATGGGAAAGAAATGGTTGTATATACAAACAATGGAATATTACTCAACCACGAAAAGATATTGTTTTTTGAAACAGAATGCATGAACCTGGAGGACATTCTTAAGTGAAATAAGTCAAACAGCAAGAAAAATACTGCATGATCTTACTCCATATAAATCTAAAAAAAGTAAAATTCAAATAAACAGAATAGATGGTGTGTTTCAGGGGTAGGAAGGCTGGGAAAGTATGTTAGTGTGTTAAAGTATGTTAGTATGTTAAAGTTATTTAAGACAAATACATTCTAATGTACAGCATGATGACTATAGCCAGTAGTAGTACATTGAATACTGGATGTTTGCTAAGAAAGTACAGCGCTCTTAGGGTCTCTCTGTCTCTGTCTCTCTCTCTCATACACACACACCATAGCTGTCATTCACTGAAGCAATCATTCACTGAAACATGTACATCAAAGCCCCACATGTACATGTTAAATATATACATGTACATGATAAATATATACATGTACATCACTAGTAAATACATGTACATGACAAATATATACATGTACATCACTAGTAAATATCCAAAGCCCCACAAATTGATATCTGTAATAGAAATAAAAATATTATAAAAAATAAGGCATATCTAACCGAAATTTCCTACAAAATTATTGAGAAAGATACAACTTTATTAAACTATGTTGAAGAAATCCTAAATAAGTAATTATATTATGTTCATCAGTAAAAATGAAGGTTATGAGTAAAAAACACATTATGATGTGTCTGCCTTCTTTCCCTCATTTTCCTTTAAATTTTCTTTCATATGAGTTATGTGTGCTACCCCATCTGTCTCTGTAGACACTTTGTCTTTTTCATGTTTTCTTTGGACTACAACTCCTTTCATTTATAAGTAATGTCACACTCATGCCAGCCCTGAGCTCAGAGGGTGGATTAAGCAGGCCCTGCTTGGAGGAGGCTTCATTCAGGTCATCTCAGGTAATTCATCACACTCGACGCCTGACAGCTTGTTGGGCATCACAGAGAGAACCTGTTAGAAATGCAAGTGGTTGTGCCCCACTTAGGACTGTGGAAGCCACTGCTCTGAGGTGGAGCTCACCTGTGTCTGAGCCATCGGGGATTCTGACGCACACTGACATTTGAGAAGCCGTGGGGTACTAGGGAGGAAGGGATGTCCACCATCCCAGCCATAGCCACACCTCACAGGGCCTCCACATGGGTGGGGCCAGGAGCTTTATTCAGAACCATGATGTCTTGTCAGTGGGAGGAGCTGGCCGCCCTCACCTGAATGCTCCACTGTGAATGAGATTCTGACTCTTGTTAGACACGGCAGTCAAATGGGCATTGGAGCTGTCATGTACCTGGAGTCTCAGGAACCTCCAAATCCTGGCCTGCCAGTCACTCCTGCTGCTAGCCAAGAGCAGCAGTGAGAGGGGGCACGGGGTATGTGTTGCAGAAGCAGTGACGGCAGTCGTAGCGGAGACAGTAACTTGGTGAAGAAGCAGGAGCATCAACTGAAATTCACTTCACAGAACTAGGAAAAGATCTGGTGGCTCTTCTCTCAGCTTTTCCTTCTTTGACTTTAAATGACCTCGGATTCTTGCTACTTTGTACATGCTTATTCCTCCTCCTTTGGGAGCCCTAGTATTTCTGCCTCAATAAAATGATATGATCTTAGTGCTTACTGCAACGTGGTTTAGACTGTGTCTCATCATCATGTCTGAGAGGAAGAATGTGGCTCGACCAGGTTGGGTCAGCTGTCCAGTGCTGGCCCAATCAGCTGGGACCAGAGGGTCAGGATCGTGTTGCCTTTCCCTGTGGGAGTGGGCAGGGTCCTTTGGGTGTGGGGGGAGGAAATATTGGGGCTCTGGTATAGGATTTGGGGTTAAAGAACAATAGCCATCTGTGAGAACTGACAAGTGATAGGATCGGAGAATTTCCACTTTGGGAGAAACAGTGGGGAGTCAACTTTGAAAGTGTTTTTTCCAACGAATGAACAAGTACACAGAATGAAAAAGTAACTTTCCAAATATACTGACTTCCAACGTTAGGAATATTGGATTAGTAGATTGAACTTTAGTTTGTGTGGGTTCGACTCAGCTGTTATTTGAATGATCTTTGGTAACTTACTGTCCTTAGTTTCTGGATGGGCATTTAAAATACCTGCCTTACCAATAGGGTTGTTGTGCTTAGTGACGCAACACAGATTAAAGTGCTCTGAGAGCTGCCAGGTGCTATAAAAGAAAGATTTTATGACGAGCGTGTGACTCTTAGATAACATTTTATTCCTGATCACTTTCTGCCTGGACTTGCATGTGTGTGGCAGGTGCTCAGTGTGTGAGGTTAAGAGGCAGAAGGGGTGAAAGTCGGTGTGAAACTGCTGAGTAGCAGGCATTTCACAAGAGAAGGAAATACTGCAATGCTCAGTGTCGGTCCCTCTGCTCTCACCTTCCTCTCAACACTTCTGGGCAGAGAAATTACTCCTACACAGAACAACTCCATTTCTCCCTTTCCAGATAGCCTCCGTGGTGAAGGGCTTGTACCTGAAACAAAGGAAGGAAAATCAACTCATTACAGTAAGAAAGAGGCACATTTCAAGTGTGTAGCTGGTAGAGATGGACATGATTTGTGATCGGAAAGTGGAAAGGCGCTGTGTTTTTATGGGTTTGAGCAGTGTGTGTGTGATGGTGTGTGTGAGAGAGAGGGAGGGAGGGAGAAGGTGAACAAGAAGGAGAAAGAGGGGGGAGGGAAGAGAAAAGGAGAGAGAAAGGGGGAGTCCAAAGACTGCTTAGAACAAGGTAGTGGACTAGGCCTGGCATTGCTCCACTGGCCCATGGGATCGGTTCTGAGTGGTAGGAGACTAGTTCTCCACTTTTCTGTGATGCTGATCCATGGATGGAAGAGACTCCCTCTCTCAACCCAATCTGGTGAAGCTATTCCTGGGCGTAGATGACTAGAGAAATAGTTCTTTGCAGAATTTAAGCTGATGGCACTGCTTACTGTGTTTTATTTTCAGGAAAAAAAAAAAAGTTGGGGAGGGACTGGGAAATTGATATCAGACACCAGGTACTTATTATTTCAGTTTAGGTTCCAAATGATATGACATGCATATTATCATCTCTAGGTTAAAGAGAAGGCAACTGAGCTTCCAAAAGTTAAAGGACTGCCCAAAGTCTAGAGCATGTAAATAGAGACTCCAATATTCAATGCTAGACTGGTTTGGTTCCAAATCCCACTCTCTTTCCATGACATTTTACAGGAACCCACTAAACTATCACTGGAACGTTTAACATGGAAACACTCTCCAAGAAGTGATTTATCTTGATTTCAATGTTATATTTAAGTGTATTAGACTGATAGACTATTAGAGATACTTTCAGGGTCACCTAACCCACCCACAGTTTATTGCTGGTAACATTTAGACAGATGAGTATTTTAATTTCTGTAACAATTTTATTCCAGGAGTGAGAATCCATTAACTCAGGCTTAATGCCAAGAAGACAGAGAGTGCACACTGGGACTCCCCAGTCCTTTCTTGGCTCAATGGCCACAATAAATCCTGCAAATGGGTCTGGCTTTGACCAAGAGCTTGAAGGAACTGGCACTCCTCTGAGCACTTTGGTGTACAGGTTCCCATCAAACAGAACAATATATCCTTTTTACTCCAGGTCTTTGCTGGTATCCATTTGTAAATGAGGCCACATTGGTTTATAACATTGCATATGATTTACAGGTACAGGATTACATCCTTCAGGTGTATGTTACCATACCACACCGACCTCCCAGGGCCCCCCTGCTTTGCTCTCCCCCTTCTCCCTCTAGTAGCTTCAATTCTATAGTCATAACTAGGCATTGTTATTGGTTTGCTTTATCTGACCTTTTGCTTGGTCTCTTTATATTCCACATCTCAGTGATGCCACCCATTATTTGTCTTTCTCCCTCTGACTTATTCTGCTTAGTATAATTCCTTCTAGTTCCATCCATGATGTCACAAATGGCAAGAGTTTATTTTTTCTAATAGCTTAATAGTATTCCATTGTGTGTATGCATCACATCTTCTGAATCCAGTCACCTGGGCATGTAGTTGTTTTCCATAGCTTGGCTATTGTAAATAATGCTGGAGTGAGCACAGGTGTGCATACGTCCCTTTGAGTCAGTGTCTTTGTTCTTCAGATAGGAGTAGAATTGTTGGGTCATATGGTAGATACATTTTTAATCCTTTGAGAACTGTCTATACTGTTTTCCATAGGGGCTGGCCCCATCTACATTCTCGCACCAATGTAAGAGCTTCCATTACATCCACATCCTTGCCAACATTTGTGGTTTCTGGTCTTTTTGATGTGGGCCATTCTCCTAGTTGTGACAATCTATAATAGAAATAAAAATATGACATATCTAACAGAAATTTCCCACAAAATTATTGAGAAAATTATACAACTTTATTAAACTATGTTGAAGAAATCCTAAATGAGTAAGCATATTATATTCATGAGTAAAAAATGAAGGTTATGAGTAAAAAACACATTGTGATGTCTCTGTGATGTTTTTCATCTTGTCTTCTTTCCCTCATTTTCCTTTAAAATTTTCTTTCATATGAGCTCTGTGTGCTGCCCCATCTGTCTCTGTAGACACTTTGTCTTTTTCATGTTTTCTTTGGACTACAACTCCTTTCATTTATAAGTAATGTCACACAGGGTAATCAGAACTAAAAATGGTCACTCCTGTTTTATCCTGAGCTATTCATATTCAGATAATCAGGTAGCCTTCGTGGTACATAGTCACATAGCAATGATGTCGTGCTTAAGTCAGTGTACTTGTGATCTCCTCCTCTGGGTCCTTCACTCTTTTCTTCGGACACTCCCCCAGACATTAGTACTGTGAACCAGACTGGTTTTCCTTTCCTCTTCTCCACACCAGGTGGCAGTATTGCACCAAGGGACCTGAAACATACAGGGGACCTGAAACATACTACAAAGTTTGGCAAACAACTGTCTTTACTGAGAGATAATTGCGCGCGCACACACACACACATGCACGCACGCACGGAGTCAGTGCAAGAGAAAAATGTGTCCTTGTTCTCTGTTTTCTTTTTGCAGCGCGTACCCGATAAGAGAGCAGATCACTGTCTAGCTGGGCAGAAATAGAAAGGTGCTGGACTATCTCCTGAAATCCGCAGGTGTGTTGGAAAAATTCAGGTTCAAGCTCTTCGGGTTCTGAAGGCCAAAGGTGAAGTGCTTGCACCAGCCTGCAGTGAAAGCAAAAAGATCTCACTGTTGAGAGATTAGGAGAGAACAGACATGGCGGGCCCAGTGAGTTAGGAACTGAAGACCCTCGCTGTTGTGGGATGTAGTGCGATGATAGTGGGGTGGGCAGTGGCCTTGGGTTGTTCCGCTCTGACGAGCGGAAGAGGGGTGGAATATGCACTGTAGGTGAGACCTGGACAAAGGTACAGTCTCCAGTCTCCCCAGATAATTGACAAACGGAACTCGACGAACCCAAAGACTCTTGTAATCACTGCCATTTCCCTTTACTCTACCAGTGTAGGACCCAGCGTCCTTCATTCTTTGAGAACTCCCACCAGGTGGCGCCAAACCATCGTAAGGCCTGGGATTCCTGGTGGCATCTGTATAGCCCTTCCCCCAATGTAGTCCCCCTCCCCACTTTGCCCCCCCATTTTGGAGCTTGCAGTAATGTGGTCCCAATCAACCTGTATTTTTTTTTTATGATTTTTTAATTTTATTTTATTATTTTTTTTAAAATTTTTTTTATTAGTATATATTTGACATCATTTGTAGTCCCCAGGGGGTACCCACCACCATTTCACCCGTGCACCATCACCTCAGTCCCTTGTGCACC